>CM055124.1:9377945-9779111 GCA_029206835.1 Rana muscosa
CCTCTAGTCCCTGCCCCTCGGCAGCGCAAGCGTGGTCAGGGGAATGTGGGGGTGCTGGATGGGGGTGGGGCTGATGGAAGGATGTCCATACCCCATGTCTCACGCTCTGTTGATGGGGATTTGGATGAGGAGGGGTGGAAGAAGATTAGGAGGAAGAAAAAAAGAAGAGGAAGAAAAGTCGGACCCAGGAGGGGTTCCTCTTGGCAACACTTTTTCTGTTTTGTCGGGTGATGAGATGTCTGATGTGTCTTTCTCTTTATTATCTATGTGTAGCGGGGTATTCCCCTATATTGGGAAGAAACTACATTACCCATAACCCCATTCTTGTGATGTTCCACCGCAGAGACTCATGGGAGGGGTTATAAAAGGAGGAGGCGAGGCCGGGCTCGGCCTCTTTGGGGACACGAGACTTCGCAGACGGATCCTCCTGTGCGGATGTGTCGGAGTGCAAGGCCTGAAGCCTGAGCCCTTGCTCTGCACCAAAGAGCCTTCCACCCTCCCCTCTGCGAGCCTGGGTGGCATCTGACTTTGTGAGCTACAGCCTTGTCGGATCGGGGGCCCGATCGTTGGAGAGATCGAGTGTGTGTGACACGACCGGTGGAGGTTTCCCGGACTGGATCCGTAGTCCGGCGGATGAGAGGGCGTAAGCCCAGCTAAGATACTGTTGCTGTATATAGGCCTATAGACTGCCGTGGCCTACAAGTTATTTTCATACCCCTTGGATTACAAAGTTATACTCTGTTTAAAGTGCACCACCATTACAGACCTGCCGGTGAAGAAAGAAGGACTAAGTTAAATATTAGAACCAGGCCTGGTGGGGATTCTAGCGTGTTTGATTACTGCGCCATAGGGCACTTAGTTAACGGTCGCCCGTATGGCGCACCTGTAGCGTGTGTTACTATATAGTGTGTTAGAGTGGCAGGACGCTGCCCTTAGGAGTGATTATCTGGAACTGTGATTACTGTTACCCCTTTATCCATATTGAGAATTAATGAGTAAAACACTTTACCTATTACAATTCATTACTGTGTCCTTGCTTAGTTATTCTATTGCATAGGACATATCATTGATTGTTAGCTATAGCCTTGCCAGAAGGGGGTAGAGCCTATTGCCGGGGGTTGGCGGAGCTGCACTCAGGGCCCAAATCTAATTCTGCGGCCTCCTTAGTTGGAGGTATCGCTACACGTGGGGGTTCTCGTCCGGGATCCTGATGCAGCAAGCGAACGCCAGAAGTGCCGGCATGGACCCCATGGATCCAAGAGCGGTAGAAGAGTGGTGCAAAGCCGCTAATACAGAGCCAAAACAGTCGATGACCATTTCTCGCCAGGGAGACTAATGGCTAAGTGAGACGGTAGAGGAACTGATGAGTTCAGTGTCCCCAGATCACACACCGTGGGTGATAGACATGAAGACAGACCCAAACATCTCATATCAATACGCATTAGTGGAATATTGGGACGGGATGCCAGAGGCCTGTAAGCACAAGTGTCTGCGGACGCCAGACAACAGAACATTTAGGCTGGTGCACGCAATAACTGTAGAAAGGGAACCATCCCCTACGGGATCGCCACAGGCTGCGGCCCGAACTACACCTGAAAGAGAAGACAGGGCGACACCCCCGGTGGCACCTGCATCGGCCACTGCTATATCACCAGAACTGTAAATGCAATAGGGGATTTGCTAGCCAAATGTCAGAAGACAAGTACGGTGCATGTGGAAACTAGCTACCGGAGACTAAAAATATTCTCAGGGAAGCTCCCTGTCCCGGCAGGGGAAGAAGATTTTGATACTTGGGTGGAACAGGCATTACAGGCGGTGGAGGCATGGGAGGTGCCGGAGGCACAGAAGAGGCAGCGAGTGTTAGAAAGCCTTAAAGGTGCAGCAGCAGAAGCAGTGAAAAGTTTCCGGTTTGGGAATGCAGGGTGCACGGCGCAGGATTGTCTAGCTATGCTGCAGGAAGAGTTTGGTCAATTAGACAAGGTGACAGAGACGGTCTACCAGTTTGAACACACTTTCCAAAAACCGGAGGAGAAACTTTCCGAGTATGTCAGAAGGCTAAACAGGCTGCTGTGCAAGATTGTGTTAAAGAAAGGGATGAAGCCCCAAGATGCCGATGCGGCAAGAATGAAGCAAGTCCTAAAGGGAGCGCTACGCTCCGATCCAGTCTGGCTGCACCTGAAAACCTTGGGATGAGGAATGTTGCTGACTTATGCTGATTTAATAAAAATTATCAGAGATGAGGAGGCGCTGCAACAGGACCAGCAGAAGGATAAGACAATTGTTGTACCCGCACAGGTGCTGGTCAATCCAGTAATGACCCCTGAAAGAGAGGCGGAGATAGACACCCTAAAAACTCAGATGTCCAAGGTGTTAGAGATATTGACCTCTCTGATAGCAAAAGACACAGAGTGTCCCAAGAAGAAGGAAAGTCCAAGGAAGGAATTGTTCCCGATTGCCTCAGCACCCGAACCTTTACAAGAATGGGGAGATATAGTCTGCTTCAACTGTGGGGGAGTTGGCCACATTGCAGCCACATGTTCTAGTCCGAAGAAGAGACCAGACAACCGCAAGCCGGCGGGAAACTCCAGAGGGCCCCGGTGAAGGAGTCAACCGGGTGCCCACCATCTTCAGTAAACTCCAAGCTGAATGCGAAGAAAAACAAAAAGAGAGATAGAACACCAAAGGGGAAACGCAATACCCCTCAACAAAGCTATACTCCAAGAAGAAGGGGGGAGACCCCTCAGGAGAGGCACGGCACCCCCCAAAGGGGGTGCCCACCCAAGAAAAATAATAGTACGCCTCAGCGGGTTCCTACACCCATTAAAAGGAGGGAAGTCAGTGCATACCAGGCTCAAGAAAGGTTCAAGTCTAAAGGGAATAGGACAAGAGAGAGCCCAAAGGGAAAAGGTCTGAAGAAGGCGGCTCCTGCCGGACCATATCCAGAGAAGCTGGTAGGCCCATCCCCTATAGTGCCCATTCAAGTGGAGGGAGTCTACACTAGGGGCCTCCTGGATACCGGGGCACAAGTGACCCTACTATACCGGGACTTCTACGACAGGCACCTGAGTCATCTGCCTATCCAGAAGATAGAGGAGCTGGAAATATGGGGAATTGGAACCCAGAGTTTCCCTTAGGACGGCTACCTTCCCATCCAAATGACCTTTGACCCATCCGTGGCTGGGAAGGCCGAAGTGTTTGACACCCTGGCAGTTGTGTGTCCTAGGCCGCCTGGAGCCAACAAGAATTCCCTTATAATAGGGACAAACACGGACCTGGTCCGAAGACTCCTGACCCCTCTCGTGACAGAAGAAAGACAAGCAGCTACCAAGATCCATCCCATGCTGAAGACAGCCTACCAACGGCTGGTCCAAGAGCGGGAGACCCCTGGAGAGGAGATAGGGAAGGTGTGGAGACTTGGAAGAGAAGGGGTAGTGTTGCAGCCCGGTGAAGTAACCTGTCTCAGGGCCACTGTGAAGCTTACTTGGGAGCAGCCTGGTCCCTTTGTCATGCTGGAGTCAGACCCAAGGGGTGAGTCCTCAGGCCTGGAGGTGATACCGGAAGTGATTCCGCTGAAGGTCCTGAAGAAGGCCCATTATAGAGTTCCAGTGAGTGTTAGGAATACTACCAAAGACCCCATGGACATCCCAGCCAGAATGTTGCTAGGCCAGGTGAGCCCGGCGGCCCCTGTTACCCTGTCAGAAGTGAAGAGGACAGGTGAAGAAGGGGATGTTTGGGAGAAGCTGACCATGGAAAACCCGAATCTGTCCAGGGCTTGGAAAGAGAGAGCCAAGGCCCAGTTGAATAGATGGGAGAAGATCTTCTCTAAGGATGAGTTTGATGTGGGGTGTGCAAGGAGTGCCACCCATCGGATCCGCCTCCAGGAAGATAAGCCCTTCCGAGAGAGGGTCAGGCGGGTCCCGCTAGCAGATCTGGAGGATCTGAGGGAACAACTTGCAGAACTCAAGAGGACTGGTGTGATACGGGAGTCCAGAAGCCCCTATGCCTCTCCCATAGTGGTGGTCTGAAAGAAGAATGGATCATTGAGGCTCTGTATAGACTACAGGACTCTCAACAGGAGAACCATACCTGACCAATACACCACTCCGAGGATAGAGGATGCCCTACAGAGCTTGTCTGGAGCCAAATGGTTCAGCGTTATGGATCTCAAGAGTGGGTACTATCAGATTCCGATGCACCCAGCAGACAAGGAGAAGACAGCTTTCATAACCCCAGTGGGGTTCTTTGAATTCGACCGGATGCCCCAAGGTCTGTCTGGAGCCCCAGCTACTTTCCAACGCCTCATGGAGAAGACAGTAGGGGACATGAACTTGATCGAAGTCCTTGTATACCTAGACAATGTCATTGTCTTTGGGAGAACCTTGGAGGAACATGAAGAGAGGCTGGAGAAAGTGTTGAGAAGACTCAGTGAGGAAGGACTTAAGCTTTCGCCTGAGAAGTGTCGGTTCTACCAGTCTTCTGTGAATTATCTGGGGCACATAGTATCTGAAGAAGGGGTGGCCACAGACCCTGAGAAATTGGAGGCAGTTACCTCCTGGCCACAGCCCACCACAGTAACAGAACTCAGATCCTTCTTGGGCTTCTGCTCCTACTACAGGAGGTTTGTGGAGGGATTTGCCCGAATTGCTAGACCATTGAATGAGTTGCTCAAGACTGAAGGAGAGGAGGATGGATCGGGGCCCAGGAGGCCAGGAGAGTCCATCAGAGATCAGTGGAATCAGAAGTGTGAAGAGGCTTTCCAGGAATTGAAGAGGAGCCTGACCACTGCACCAGTCTTGGCCTATGCAGACCCAACCAAACCCTATGAACTGCACGTGGATGCTAGTCATGACGGTCTGGGAGGAGTACTTTACCAAGAACATGAGGGGCAATTGCGGCCTGTTGCCTATGTGAGTAGGAGCCTGACCCCCTCTGAGAAGAACTACCCCACTCACAAGCTGGAGTTCCTGGCCCTCAAGTGGGCGGTAGTAGACAAGCTCAAAGACTACCTGTATGGAGCAGAGTTCACTGTGAAGACCGACAACAACCCCCTTACCTACCTGTTCACCACGGCCAAGCTGGATGCCACTGGACACAGGTGGCTGGCCGCACTGTCTGGATTCAACTTCAGCCTTAAGTATAGACCAGGAGTGGGGAATCGAGACGCAGACGCCCTGTCCAGAAGATCTCATTCCCCGACCATTGAAATAGAAGATTGGACCCAAGTGGCACCGGACGGGGTGCAGGCCCTTTGTCAAGGAGCTGCATTCCAAGCCCGAGGATGCTCCAGAGCAGAGGAAATAGGAGTTACCACGGTGGGAGTCCCCAAACACTACTGTGGAGTAGCTCAATTGGAAGAGGACAACCTACCAAGACTGTCCAAGAAGGAATTGAGGTGTGACCAATTGGAAGACCCCATGGGGAGATTGGTCCTGGAGGCCTTGAAAAATCAGGATCCAAACATACTCATGCGTCAACCTTCAAAAGAAGCTCGCCTACTGAGGAAGGAGTGGGATAGGTTGCAGTTACATCAGGGAGTGGTCTACCGAAGGGGCCCCTCTGATGACTCAGAAGATAAGTGGCAGATGTTCCTCCCAGAGAAACATCGGGAGACTGTTCTGATGGCCTTGCATGACAATCATGGCCACCTAGGGGCTGAAAGGACCTTTCAACTTGTCAGAAGTCGGTTCTATTGGCCCTGCATGAGGGCAGAGGTAGAGGAGTACTGCCACTCATGTGTGCGATGCATCCAGAGGAAGACTTTGCCTCATCAAGCTGCCCCAATGGGCCATCTACAGAGCCAAGGGCCCATGGACCTGGTGTGCATTGATTTTCTCTGCCTCGAACCCGACCTGAGTGGACTAGGAAATGTTCTGGTGATAACCGACCATTTCACCCGGTATGCCCAGGCCTTCCCCACCAAAGATCAGAAGGCCTCCACCGTGGCCAAGGTACTTATGGAGAAGTATTTTGTCCATTATGGGCTGCCACAGAGACTCCATTCAGACCAAGGGAGGGACTTCGAGAGTAAACTGATCCGGAAGCTCTTGGATTCGTTGGGAATTAAGAAGACTCGAACTACACCTTACCATCCTCAGGGAGATGCTCAGCCGGAAAGGTTCAACCGAACCTTGCTCAACATGTTGGGGACTCTGGAAAGCGAGAAAAAGCAACATTGGAGCAAACACATAGCAGCCATAGTACATGCTTACAACTGCACCATCAGTGATGCTACAGGCTATTCCCCATATCGACTCATGTTTGGGAGAGAAGCGAGACTACCGGTGGACCTGGCTTTTGGCACCTCACTGGACCATTCCTCAGTCACCTCCCACAAAGGATATGTGGACAGGCTCAGACACAGCCTGAAAGTAGCATATGAACAAGCTCAAGCGGTCTCAGATCAAAGGGGAGCTCGGAATAAAAGAAATTACGACTTGAAGGTCCGGGTACAAGACCTACAGCCCGGGGATCGAGTACAGTTGCGCAATCTGGGAGTCCCCGGAAAGCACAAACTTGCAGACAGATGGAGATCTGAACCCTATGTCATCTGCAGGAAGTTGCCGGGCCTACCTGTCTACAAGGTGAAGCCAGAGGGAAAGGTAGGCCCACTGAAGACATGGCATCGAAACCACCTGCTCCCACTTGCGGAGGCAGTTAGAATACCTTCCGTGGGAGACTCCCCTGCACCGGCCTCTATCTTGGATACTCCTAGGCCGCACACTCGGTCACAGACCTCCCGAGCTGGAAATGGAGAAGCCTCCCAACTTAGTGGAGATGAAGAAGGAGAGCTTGATTGGCTGTGGTTTTCCCCAACTCCAGGAACTTCTATCATAGATCTTCCAGTCACCCAAGATACCACAGATGAAACACTGAACCCAGAGGCTACAGAATTCATCCCTTTCAGTCCTTCAGCAGATTACTGGGAAGATGCCCATGATAGTTGCTCCGAGGAAGAGGAGCCTGTGGCGCCAGAGCCAGAGATTCCAGGAGAGCAAAGAGCTCGAAGAGTCATTCGACCTCCTAAGAAGCTGACCTACCCCCAGATGGGGAACAGTTCGGAAGACTCTGTGGTCACTGCTAGGAGAAATGCTGAGATTCCGGATCCCTCCACTGTCCATTTGGTGGAGGGCAACCCCAGCTCACTCTCTGGCACAGTTAGGCAGGCCACCCATGATAATGTGACCTGTGGGCAAGGGAATTCAACCCCTCAGTTATGGTGGGAATCCCCTATCCCAACATCGTTTTCAGAATTGTCCAATGTTGTATATAGTTGTTGCTAAAATTTATCTTTGGGGACCAAAGAGTTTAAGTGGGGGGAGTGTGTAGCGGGGTATTCCCCTATATTGGGAAGAAACTACATTACCCATAACCCCATTCTTGTGATGTTCCACCGCAGAGACTCATGGGAGGGGTTATAAAAGGAGGAGGCGAGGCCGGGCTCGGCCTCTTTGGGGACACGAGACTTCGCAGACGGATCCTCCTGTGCGGATGTGTCGGAGTGCAAGGCCTGAAGCCTGAGGCCTTGCTCTGCACCAAAGAGCCTTCCACCCTCCCCTCTGCGAGCCTGGGTGGCATCTGACTTTGTGAGCTACAGCCTTGTCGGATCGGGGGCCCGATCGTTGGAGAGATCGAGTGTGTGTGACACGACCGGTGGAGGTTTCCCGGACTGGATCCGTAGTCCGGCGGGTGAGAGGGCGTAAGCCCAGCTAAGATACTGTTGCTGTATATAGGCCTATAGACTGCCGTGGCCTACAAGTTATTTTCATACCCCTTGGATTACAAAGTTATACTCTGTTTAAAGTGCACCACCATTACAGACCTGCCGGTGAAGAAAGAAGGACTAAGTTAAATATTAGAACCAGGCCTGGTGGGGATTCTAGCGTGTTTGATTACTGCGCCATAGGGCACTTAGTTAACGGTCGCCCGTATGGCGCACCTGTAGCGTGTGTTACTATATAGTGTGTTAGAGTGGCAGGACGCTGCCCTTAGGAGTGATTATCTGGAACTGTGATTACTGTTACCCCTTTATCCATATTGAGAATTAATGAGTAAAACACTTTACCTATTACAATTCATTACTGTGTCCTTGCTTAGTTATTCTATTGCATAGGACATATCATTGATTGTTAGTACTAGCTGTGCCAGAAGGGGGTAGAGCCTATTGCCGGGGGTTGGCGGAGCTGCACTCAGGGCCCAAATCTAATTCTGCGGCCTCCTTAGTTGGAGGTATCGCTACATATGGATGAGGGGGAGTCACGCAGTCTTAAGAGAGCTGTTTCTGGTGATGAGCAGGGATGAGCCGAACACCCCCCTGTTCGGTTCGCACCAGAACCTGCGAACAGACAAAATGTTCGTGTAAACTTTAGAACCCTATTAAATACAATGGACTCGAACGTTCGAAATCTAAAGTGTTAATTATAAAGGCTAATATGCAAGTTATTGTCCTAAAAAGTGTTTGGGGACCCGGGTCCTGCCCCAGGGGACATGTATCAATGCAAAAAGAAGTTTTAAAAACGGACGTTTTTTCGGGAGCAGTGATTTTAATAATGCTTAAAATGAAAAAATAAAAGTGAAATATTCCTTTAAATTTCGTACCTGGGGGGTGTGTATGATGTGCATGTAAAGTGGCGCATGTTTCCCGTGCTTAGAACTGTCCCTGCAAAAAATGTCATTTTTGAAAGAAAAAAAATGCATTTAAAACTCGCGGCTATTAATGAATTGTCGGCTCCCGGCAATACATACAAAAGTCATTGATAAAAAAGCGTGGGGGTTCCCCAGAATTCAATTACCAGGCCCTTCAGGTCTGGAATGGATATTAAGGGGAACCCCGCCGCAAATTTTAAAAAAAATTGACGTGGGGTTCCCCCAAATATCCATTCCAGGCCCTTCAGATCTGGCATGGATTTTAAGGGGAACTCCACCCCAAATTTAAAAAAAAAATGGCGTGGAGTCCCCCTAAAAATCCATACCAGACCCCTTATCCGAGCACGCAACCTGGCCGGCCGCAGGGGAAAAAGGGGGGGACGAGAGAGCGCCCCCCCCTCCCTCCTGAACCGTACCAAGCCACATGCCCTCAACATGGGGAGGATGTCCCCATGTTGATGGGGACAAGGGCCTCATCCCCACAACCCTTGCCCGGTGGTTGTGGGGGTCTGCGGGCGGGGGGCTTATCGGAATCTGGAAGACCCCTTTAACAAAGGGGACCCCCAGATCCCGCCCCCCCCTATGTGAATTGGTAAGGGGTACATTGTACCCCTACCATTTCACAAAGAAAGCGTAAAAAAATGTTTAAAAAAACACACAAACACCTTGAAAAAGTCCTTTATTTAAAAAAATAAATAAAAAAACATTCCAGCGGTGAAATCCAGTGTCCCGCGGCGATCCCGATGTCCAGCGCTGTCCTTCATTGGTTGTGCCTGAGCGGACCTGATGGGGAACTCCCTCTCAGTATTTTAAATGTATAGACCCGCCCCTTCTAAAGTTCCCCATCAGGTCCGCTCAGCGGACGAGATGCAGAACATGAGAAGGGGCGGGTCTATACATGCATTACCAAAGTGAGAGCAGTTCCCCATCAGGTCCGCCCCCTCGGTATGTCGGACCCGCCTACGTCATTGGCCTGAGCGGGGAACTTCCTTCACTATGTAAATTTAAATTACACAGTGAAGGAAGTTCCCCGCTCAAGCCAATGACGTAGGCGGGTCCGACATACCGAGGGGGCGGACCTGATGGGGAACTGCTCTCACTTTGGTAATACATGTATAGACCCGCCCCTTCTCATGTTCCGCATCTGGTCCGCTGAGCGGACCTGATGGGGAACTTTAGAAGGGGCGGGTCTATACATTTAAAAATACTGAGAGGGAGTTCCCCATCAGGTCCGCTCAGGCACAACCAATGAAGGACAGCGCTGGACATCGGGATCGCCGCGGGACACTGGATTTCACCGCTGGAATGTTTTTATTTATTTATTTTTTTTAAATAAAGGACTTTTTCAAGGTGTTTGTGTGTTTTTTTAAACATTTTTTTACGCTTTCTTCGTGAAATGGTAGGGGTACAATGTACCCCTTACCAATTCACATAGGGGGGGGGGCGGGATCTGGGGGTCCTCTTTGTTAAAGGGGTCTTCCAGATTCCGATAAGCCCCCCGCCCGCAGACCCCCACAACCACCGGGCAAGGGTTGTGGGGATGAGGCCCTTGTCCCCATCAACATGGGGACATCCTCCCCATGTTGAGGGCATGTGGCTTGGTACGGTTCAGGAGGGAGGGGGGGCCGCTCTCTCGTCCCCCCCTTTTCCCCTGCGGCCGGCCAGGTTGCGTGCTCGGATAAGGGGTCTGGTATGGATTTTTAGGGGGACTCCACGCCATTTTTTTTAAAATTTGGGGTGGAGTTCCCCTTAAAATCCATGCCAGATCTGAAGGGCCTGGAATGGATATTTGGGGGAACCCCCACGCTTTTTTTTTTTTTTTTTTTATCAATGACTTTTGTATGTATTGCCGGGAGCCGACAATTCATTAATAGCCGCGAGTCAGTTTTAAATGCATTTTTTTCTTTCAAAAATGACATTTTTTGCAGGGACAGTTCTAAGCACGGGAAACATGCGCCACTTCACATGCATATCATACACACCCCCCAGGTACGAAATTTAAAGGAATATTTCACTTTTATTTTTTCATTTTAAGCATCATTAAAATCACTGCTCCCGAAAAAACGGCAGTTTTTAAAACTTCTTTTTGCATTGATACATGTCCCCTGGGGCAGGACCCGGGTCCCCAAACACTTTTTAGGACAATAACTTGCATATAAGCCTTTATAATTAACACTTTAGATTTCTCCCATAGATTTTTCGAATTTGCCACGAACACCCCAATTTGTTCGCTGTTCGTCGAACGGGCGAACAGGCAATGTTCGAGTCGAACATGAGTTCGACTCGAACTCGAAGCTCATCCCTAGTGATGAGAATGTGATAAAGGTTAAGGAACGTCTACCCCAATCATCCTGATGGCATATCAGACCTGCCTTTGGTGAACTGCCCATCTCCTGGGTGAGGAGCTCTTTTCTTTTTCTGTGTTGGTGTGGAGATTTATTTTCCAGTAATGACATGATTTTTGCTTTTGCTGTAAAGTGCTATCTTTATTTTCATTTTTATGTAACTATGTATATATATTGTTTTTACGCTTATTGATTGCAAGTCCTTTAATAAAGAAAAATTGGGAAGAATGCTCCTTACATTGGTGGTCAGTGAGAAGAATGCTCCTTACATTGGTGGTCAGTGAGAAGAATGTCCCTTACATTGGTGGTCAGTGGGAAGAATGTCTCTTACATTGGTGGTCAGTGGGAAGAATGTCCATTACATTGGTGGTCAGTGGGAAGAATGTCCATTACATTGGTGGTCAGTAGGAAGAATGCCTCTTACATTGGTGGTCAGTAGGAAGAATGTCTCTTACATTGGTGGTCAGTGGGAAGAATGCCTCTTACATTGGTGGTCAGTGGGAAGAAGGAGGAGGACACACCCAAAGAGCTCTCTGAGAGAACCAGCCTTTTTTCAAGCCTGGGCCTTGCCTGCTAGCTTGGCCCAGGAATAATGCCTGATCCTGGGGGAGGCCCTAGGAGGGATTCCCCTGATGATACAGGGCCTAGTGAGGAGGAGGAGGTGGAGGATCTGACTGTGGGTCCAGGCCCTGGTCAGAATGTGGATGTCTACAGACAGAAGATCATCGATCGTTTCCAGGCGATCGGAAGAGCTGAGGAGAAACTTAAATGTTTAAAAGCTGAGCATAAAAACTTCAGGGCCAAGTATTGCCAGGCCTGGAGTAAGAATCGTTCGGCCATGAAGCCTGAGTTACAGCAGATGGAAGAGAAGGTAAAGAAGCAATCTTTATTGTTGGAGAAATTAAAAGATAAAAGTGGAGCTTTTGCAGAAAAGTTTAAAAATGAGAGGAGATTTGCCAGCCAGACATCAGTGAGTTCTGTGGATCAGCAGCCGCAGGTAACAGACAACCCGGCTTCATATGCCTCTGCACCTCTCCCCCCATGTCAGGCTGGGGAATCACCAGCAGCAACCAGCCAGGGGGTTGAGAGTGAACATGGCACCCTAAAGTTCATCCAGCAGATGGAGTCACCCCTAAGGGCAGACAGGTCTGCTGGTGATCCATCAGAAGTCCCTGTGGAGGAGCAGAGGGGTTACAGACCGGCAGAGCCAGCACTGGTGGAGAAATCCCAGTGCACTGTGCAGCCTCCTTCCACCATGTCTGCCCCTCCAGCTGTAGTGAATGGTGTCCCAACTGAGGAACAGAGAGAGAAGGAGCTCTGCAAACAGCTGCCTGTTGGAGTTTCTGCTGTGGAGAAATCCTCTGCAGACATGGAGGGGAAAACCCCTGGCAGAGGTGTCATCAGCCCACCAGAGCAATGTGGATGGATCTGCATCATGCCCCCCGCACATGGATTTTGCTGCTACTGCTGGGACTTGTAGTTCCACAAGCAAGATGGCTGCCAGCTCCAAAGAGCCTGTTTCACCTTCACCTGGGATGGTTGATGCAGGTGGGGGAGGGGAGCAGTGCAGTATGTGAAGTGGAAGCAGCCATGGAAGTCTCCTGCAATGATTCACCTGTTGCTGTATCACAACAATCTTGCTTAGCTGACAATCCTGTCCTGATGGAGAAGAGTCTGCCTGGAGGTGAAGTATCTATGGGTACAGCAGTGAGTGTGGACACGGCAGGAACTATGAATGTGCCAGAAAATAATGACAGCAATAACATTAATAAAGCAATGGACATGGTGGGTGGTGGTGAAGGGGTTAATGTTGCTGCTTTAGGTAAAAATGACATTTCTCCTCCTGCTCAGCAGAGGAAAGACTCATCAGGTGTGCAATTGTCATCTGCCAGAGTTGTGTCAGACGTTTCTAAACACACAACTGGATCCTCTGCAGGGAGGTCTGTGAGCACTGGCAGCTATGCGAGTCGCACCAAGGAGGGTGGGGGAATGCTGCAAATGTTAGTGGTCACAATTTGGGGAGGTTTGGTGGTGGGATGGTTAGTGGGTACCAGAGGAGAAATGTGGTCCAATTGAAGTGGGAGGGGACCCCACCAGTAAGGGGGAGGGTGGCAGAGTTGGTTCTGGAAATGGGGTTTAAAGTTTCGGATATTTTTGCTTTGATTTGCCCCGTGGGGAGTTATGAGTTTGATTTGTCCTTTGTAAAGCCTGAGGGTTTGGATTTGTTTTGGGAACGATTTAGGAAGTGCGGGGGCCTTCCGCAGTGGAACGGTTGGGTGCCAAAGGTGATTTCCAGGCAGCCTCTGATAAAATCTGTGATGATCCTGGTGCGTAATGAATACCAGAGCAGTGTTGCCAACCCCCCCAAGTTAAATTTACTGACAAGATGTCTAAAAATTACGAACAACGCCAATTTTTCAGCCCCTGTCACCATCAGCCCCTGCCTCCATCAGCCCCTGTCACCATCACCCCCTGCCACCATCAGCCCCTGCCACCATCAGCCCCTGCCACCATCAGCCCCTGCCTCCATCAGCCCCTGCCTCCATCAGCCCCTGCCTCCATCAGCCCCTGCCACCATCAGCCCCTGTCACCATCAGCCCCTGTCACCATCAGCCCCTGTCACCATCAGCCCCTGCCTCCATCAGCCCCTGCCTCCATCAGCCCCTGCCACCATCAGCCCCTGCCTCCATCAGCCCCTGCCTCCATCAGCCCCTGCCACCATCAGCCCCTGTCACCATCACCCCCTGCCTCCATCAGCCCCTGTCACCATCAGCCCCTGTCACCATCAGCCCCTGTCACCAACACCCCCTGCCACCAACACCCCCTGCCTCCAACAACACCAACTGCCTCCAACACCTCCTGCTGCCTCGAGCCCATCCCCCTCGGCCTCCATCATTCACCCCCCTCTGCGGCCTGCTACCATCACCTGCAGTCATCTGTCACCGTCGTTGGCTGGGCTGTCACTCCGTGCCCGACTCCGAGTCCCCCGTGGACTTTGGAAGCTGGATGCAGGGCTCCTCCGTTCCGCGTGCTGCAGTGCTCAGCCTTCTGCCTGCTCCAGTGCTCCTGGTTACTATTTTAAAAACTGGCGCTGTGGCGGGATGTGTTATTACATCACTCGCCTCGTCAGCATAGCGCGCCGCACAGCCCCTGTGAGATCCGCCCTTCTGCCGGCCGAATACAGGCTCGGCTCGGCAAGCTCCGGAACTGCGCATGCGCAGTTCCAAGTCGGAACGGTCGGCAATTTTTTACTGGCACTTCCCCGCTAGTACGGACAATTACGGACGGGTGAAAAAGTGCCCGTTTTTACGTAATGTCCGTAAAAATACGTACGGTTGGCAACACTGTACCAGAGGTTGATTTAATAGTATGGCTATGCCGATATGGTGAGGTCCTCGCTCCACTGCGGAAGGTCCTTGATATGCATGGGATTTGGACAGGGGCCTGGACAGTGTCATTAAAATTAGGGGTGCTGGGAAATGTAGTCCAACATCTGCCCTGTTCAGCCTTTCTGGGGAGGGATAGGCTGACCATTTTTTACCAAGGTCAGCCTAAAGTCTGCAACAAATGTGGTGAAAAGGGCCATTTTGCATCTACCTGCACCCGTAAAAAGTGTTCAATGTGCCAGGAGCTGGGCAATTTGGCTAAGGATTGTACCGAAATTCGGTGCAATTTGTGCCAAAAGCTCGGTCATCCTTATAGTCAATGCCCAGAGGCATTAAATAACTTGCCGGGATTGGAGGCTGAGCTGCAGAGGCTGGATAAGGAGGATGAGGCCACTGAAAAACTGTTGTTATCCCTCCTGTGTCTGTGACATCTGTAATTTCTGGTTCTGGTTCTGTCTCTCCTAGTGATGTGGTCCCTGAGTCTGTCCCTCCTGTGTCTGTTACATCTGTTTCAGTTTCCCCTAGTAATGTGGTCCCTAAATCTGTCCCTCCTGTGGTTGTCCCTATTCCATCTATACGTAGATCCTCCAGACTGGCGGAGGCTGAGTGGGATCTTCCCACTCAGCCTCCAGTCCCTGCCCCTCGGACGCGCAAGCGTGGTCAGGGGAATGTGGGGGTGCTGGATGGGGGTGGGGCCGATGGAAGGGTGTCCATACCCCATGTCTCACGCTCTGTTGATGGGGATTTGGATGATGAGGGGTGGGAGAAGATTAGGAGGAAGAAAAAAAAAAGAAGAGGAAGATGAGAAAATCGGTCATTTCTTCCTCAGAGTCGGACCCAGGAGGGGTTCCTCTTGGCAACACCTTTTCTGTTTTGTCGGGTGATGAGATGTCTGATGTGTCTCTCTTTATCATCTATGGATGAGGGGGAGTCACGTAGTTTGAAGAGAGCTGTTTCTGGTGATGAGAGTGTGGTAAAGGTTAAGAAACGACTACCCCAATCATCCTGATGGCAGTTCCCACTCCGATAAAGGTGGTGACCATTAATGTCGCCAGCCTTAAATCTGCAAGAGCTCGTGATATTGCCTTATTTTTGCTCAGCGAGTTTGATGCCGAGATTTTATTTTTGCAAGAGACCTGACTCCATACTTTGGCCGATGTCTATCTGGCAAAAAGGGAATGGAGATGCGGTCCCTCCTTTTGGTCTCTTGCGGCTGAGCCCTGCAGCGGAGTTGCGGTCCTTTTTAAAACCGATATGGTAACGTGCCGGTGGATAATTGAGGTAGAAATGGGTAGATGCATGGTCTTGGACGTTTCTGTTATTAATCAGGCGCAGGTCCTGTCCCCTATCTATGGGCCGCAGTCAAAATGGGGCAGGAAATGCCTCGTCACAGAGATCAAGCCCTTCCTTTTTACGTCCCAGCAGGTTGTCTTTGGAGGTGACTTTAACACCATAATTAGGCCTGAAGACAGGAGAGGCTCCATAGACAGGCCGGGTTATGATAGCGTTTTTCTTAGAGATATGGTGAGGCAAGCAGGCCTGGTAGATGTGCATATTAAGCACTGCCCTGGCAGCACGGGATTCACATTTCAGAGAGGGAATAGTCAGAGTAGGATAGATAGTTTTTTTTTAAAGGAGAACTCTGCTTTCTCGGCTCCTGAGTTGAGGGCGGTGGAGTTCTCTGACCACTGTATGCTGTCTGTGACTCTGAATGCCTCGGACCCTCCACCCAGAGGAAGGGGTACCTGGAAACTGAATTTGACTCTTCTGGAAGATGTAGAGGTAAGACAATCCTTTGAGGATTTTTTTCAGGCACAGGTTTCTATTCTGGACTTTTGCAGCAGTAAGTCAGAGTGGTGGGAGCTTGTGAAACAAAGGGCAATTGGACTTTTCAAGGCCATAAGTAAGAAGAAGCAGCTTGGTATGTACATTGCCTACCAGCATTTGCGGAGGAAGCTTGATTGTCTTGTCTCGTATGGAGGAGATCCAGGGGAGATCTCTGAGGCAAAGCTTCTTCTTAGGAAGTGTCAATACGACCGGCATGCCTCCTTGGTTCTGGAGAGGGATTATGGAAAATATCACTCGCCTGATCCTTACCAGAACTGTAAGCAAGGCATAGCAGTTAAGACGGTCATAGGCCTGAGGGATGATACGGGTTCCCTGGTGATGTCCAGATCAGGGATCCTGGAGATCTTCAGATCATATTACGCAGACCTTCTGGGAAGAAAGGACCTTTGTCGGGACAGGATGGAAAGCTTTCTGGATTCTACTCCAGGATTGGGAAATGGTACATTGTCTTTGATGGATTTGACAGAACCAATTTCAGCGGATGAGGTAGTTCATGCTATAGAGAAGCTGGCTACCAAAAAATCGCCTGGGCCAGATGGATTAACAGCTGAATTCTACAAGTGTTTTAAGTCCATTCTGGCTCCCTTTTTAGCGGAGGTTTATAACAGCTGTCTAGAAGAGGATTCGCTCCCTCCCTCCATGAGGCAATCCGCTGTGATTCTTCTGTCAAAAGGTAAAGACCCCTCAATGATTGAGAACTGGCGCCCCATCAGTCTTCTCAATGTTGATAGAAAGATCTTGGCAAAGATTCTTTTTTGGCGCTTGTCGTCAGTGGCAGGCGATTTGTTGTCCAGTCATCAGCACTGCTCGGTCCAAGGTAGAAGTACCTTTTCAGCGGTTTTAGCTGTCCGGGAGGCTTTGGAGCGATGCAGGGCTGCTGGATGGAGAAAGTACTTGCTGGCATTGGATCAGGCGAAGGCTTTTGATAGAGTCAATCATGAGTACCTGTATTTGCTACTTGGTAGATACGGCCTGCAGGGGAGGTTTATAGATTGGCTAAAAACATTATATAGAGGGGCTGAGAGCTTCCCACTGGTTAATGGTTGGGTTGGACGGCCTTTTGAGGTTGGCTCTGGTGTGCGCCAGGGATGTCCTCTGAGCCCCCTGCTATATGTATTCGCAATCGACCCCTTCATAAGAAGGCTAGAGAGTGGATCTTTGTGCGGGGTGCCTTTGGGCATTGCTGGTGTGCCGCCTTTGAAGGTCGTGGCCTATGCCGATGATGTGTCTGTTATTATCTCTGGGACGGAGGAGGCGCTGGAGGTGGTCTCTATGATAGAGCAGTACACGGAGGCTTCTGGTTCTAAAGTCAACCATGAAAAGAGTGAAGTTTTCTGGATGGGTGAGGAGGGTGAAAGCTTCGAACTTCCGGATGCCTTCCCAGAGCCCCAACAGGAAATTAAAGTGTTGGGCATCAAATTTGGTCCTGGTGACTATGGTCATCAAAATTGGGAAAGCAGGTTGGTGGGTGCCAATGCCAAAGTAGCAAGCTGGAAGAAATGGAAGCTTTCCTTGAGGGAGAGGGTTGACTTGATCAAAACGTACCTGGTCCCAATCTTTTTATATGTCAGCTTCGTCTGTATCTTGCTGGCATCTCTCTATGCAAGGATGTACAGCTGTTTTTTCCAACTGTTATGGGGAAATAGGCTGAACCTGATCAAACGCAATGTGACTTACCTGTCTAGGCGGGAGGGTAGCTTAGGAATGGTCAACCCAATAGTTTTCTTTTCTCTGCTCTTTTTAAAGTACAATCTTGGTAGCATGCTAGCAGAGAACCCGCCGGGATGGGTGGGCATTTTTCAATCTTGTTTTAGGCCTTTTCTGCGATGCTGGGAAGAAGGCTGGCCAGTGAAGAGTCTGAGAGTCCAACATGGCAAGCTCCCGGCTTATGTTGCCCTGTGTCTGAAAATACTTCGGCAGTGGCAGGTGACAGCGGAGGATATCAAGTCCCTCCCCAGGAAGCTTCTGGAGAAGAGGACTTTGAGCTCTGCTTTCAGTGTGTCACTGGCCTTAAGGGATTGCCCAGGCCCTGTAATGAGGGAGGGGTTGCGTTTAATCAATTTAGAAAGAATCCCTTTGAAGTTTAGGGATCAAGCCTGGCTCGCTTTCCATGGAAGGCTCTATGTGAGAGGGAACTTGAAGCATCGCTCCCTGTGGATGATCGGGATTGTCCTAGAGTGGAGTGTGTTGGTAAAGTGGAGTCTATGGACCACTTTTTGCTGCAGTGTCCCTTTAACATAGAGGTATATAAAAGGGTGGGGAGGGCTCTAGGCATCCCCTTTTTCTATTGCATGAGTTATGCGGAGTGGGTGTACGGGGCCATTTCCGACTTGCTGGGATTTTGATTTCAATACACTTTTTCTAGTTAGTATAGTTGTCCGTTACTTCACATGGAATGCACGGTGTCAGATTACCCTGCGTAAGAAAGTCCTCTCTGTTGAGGTGGTGGTGTACGATATTCTGGGTGAGGTTGGGAAAATTCGGGGTCTTGAGAAGGGCAGGGAGCCTCGGGCGGTCTGGAAAAGGCCGTGGAGGAATATCAGACCTGCTTTTGGTGAACTGCCTATCTCTGGGTGAGGAGTTCTTTTCTTTTTCTGTGTCTTTCACTCCCTTAGCTTTTGTTTTGTATCTTATTTTTGAAGAAGGGCTGCATGCATAATGGGTGCGGGTTTGTTTCTCCACCTTGCAGGTTTGTCTGGTGTAGTGGTGTGAGTTGTAGTAAGATTATGCCCAATAATGACATGTTCATGATGAGTTTTGTTTTTGCTGTACAGTCACTCTTTGTTTGAGAGCAAATTTGCTATATTTATTTTCATTTATGTAAATATGTATATATTTATGTATATTTTATATATATATAGTGATTTTATGATTATTGATTGCAAGACTTTTAATAAACAAAAATTGGGAAGAATGTTCCTTACATTGGTGGTCAGCGGGAAGAATGCCTCTTACATTGGTGGTCAGTGGGAAGAATGCTCCTTTACAGATAGTGAAAACATTCATTGGGGTCACTATTTTATTATCTGCGAATTGGAATTTAATCACTGCTGAAGAAACCCCCGGCAACCTTGAGGAACCTCATTTTTCACATTAACTGACAGAAGTGTAAAATCCAATTAAGCACTATAGGTGCAATACAGAATAGCTGTCAGCGGGTGGCACTGCAGTTCAGGTGATTCCAGGGAAGAAGGCGGACCCCCCCCCCCCCTCAAGGTGAGCTCACATCCTGCCCTCTTGAAGGGTTAGTTGAAGAGCAAAATACAAGGGTGACCACTGACCAGCAGAAAGGCAACCATCGGATCATAACAAGGGAGGGAGGAGGGAAAAGAAGTCTGTGTGCAATTTGTGCATATCATGTCACCACGCTCTCCACCCCCTGCCCCGCTCTCTGCCCCCTCTCATCAAAAGTATTGAGGGCTTCGGGAGCATTTGACCAGCAGAAAGACAGGCAAGGCAAGGCAACCATTGGATCAGATTCATAACAAGGGCGGTAGGAAAACATATCTGTGTGCATGATTTCACAATTAAATTTTACTTACCCGCCTGAAGACTCGCTCTGCTCTCCGCTTTCCGCCCCGCTTTCCGCCCTGCTCTCCCGCCCCCCGCCCCGCTCTCCACCCCCTCTCTTCGCCCCCTCTGCGCCCGCTCTCTCATCAAAACAACAAAAGTATCGGACTGGGCATCGGGAGCATTTGCGCGAGTACAAGTATTCACGCAAATGCTTGGTATTGGTCCCGATACCGATACTAGTATCGGTATCGGGACAACCCTACTTATCTTACTTATACATACCTTATCTCTCAGATCGAATTCATATGTAGCAAGGTGTCACTTTTGCACGTAGCTTACGGACTACAGTTTGTGCCTAATAGGAACTTAGATCCTTCTGGTGTCCGTTTGTATCATACTGCTGCAATTTGTTTGGTTCAGCTATGACAAGAACAATGCATGACGGACATTGTAGTGCAGAGAGACAGAGACTCTATTACTGTGGGTTGGAAATAGACTACAGGGCCCACAGCGCCACTGTGCTACCAAAGTGGATGGCGCCACGCACAGCCTGCTAGGAGGACTTATTTAAGGCAAGGCGGGGCTTTGTTCCGTCTCTTGGGATGCCATCTTGCAACAGGCAAGAGGCCTGCAGTGAGCGTGCTTAGGCCGGAGAAGCCTGGGCCTAAAGTTACGGAGAGCGGATCGCCTGATGGAGGGATTCCTGTCACAGCCCTGCTGATCGGACCAGGGAGAGGGACCGCTCTACACTCCACAGCATCCAGAGTCACCTATCCATCGGCATCTCGTGAGCGGCTGTGCAGAGAACCAGGGTCCAGGACCTGCAGGGAGGCTGAGAACCAAGAGGGTCCAGACGAAGCATATCGGTGAGGCGAGGCCTCATTTGGTTAGAGGGCACCTGCCCACCAACATAACTAACTGGGTCGCAGAAAGGTGACTTCCATAGTTTCACTTGTACTTGCTGGCAACTGCAGTGCCGTAAGTGGAGACACGTTACTCCCGGGAGTGATATAGCGCTTTGGGAAGATAAGCGATTCTCTTGCCCTTATACTGCATACTTCAAGTGTTCATTCTTTCTTCACCTTGTTTGTTGGATTAAAAATACTCAAGTGCACCAACAAAGCTAGCCGAAGATTACTGGAAGCTGTTAGGAGCAATCATCAATTCAGTTCATTGCTTAGATTGATACAACGGGACAAGCACTAGTTGAGCTGCCCACTAGGGGGAGCCAAATAGTTTATTGAACTCATATGTGTAAGCTAACTCTTTGCATTCACTTTTATTGTCATTGTGCCATTTCAGTGAGCTGGGTGGGACTTGGTGGAGAAGTACCCCATTTTTGTCATCATTGCATTGGGAGATTCCTCCACCGTGCACTTCCTCAGGTCTGACCCTACGTTGTGTTAATTGGGTCCCTTTTGTATAGTGAAACCCTAAAATTGTTATGTATATGTATGTCAGTTGACTTTCACAGGGACCTGTTTAAGTCAAATGTTACTTGTGTAATCTCTATTTTATTTTCTCTACCAAGTAAACGTATTACCTTTTGGTTGAACTACACTACATCTTGTGTGGGACTCTATCTTTTGCAGCTGTGTGGTAGGTGAACCACACTAAGGTAACAATATTTAACTACATTTATTGTTGTGTGGTATCATTGTGGACCTCTATGGCCTTTTAGGGGCCCACAATCACATTATTGTCCAGTTGTGCCAAGGAGGAACCGAGCCCAATTATAGCGGTTTATAGGCAGAGTACAGGCCCAAACTTAAACCAGCAGCTCCTACGGGGGTAGTGCTACACGTGGGGGCTCGTCCGGAATTCCTGTGACTCTGCAATCAAAACCCTCCCCCCCCCCCTAGACAGAACCAAAATGGATTCTGTTGCTGCTATAGCATGGTGCAAGGAAGAAAACGCCCTCTCAGACTACAGCGTGGTGCTTGAAATTCCAGGAGAGTCCTGGGGTGAAGAACAGTTAAGTCATGCCATGAAGACACTGTCCCCAGACAAGAAAACATGGGTGATTGCTGTAAAACAGATACAGGGACCCCACATACTTATGCATTGATTGAGTGGAAACAGGAAATCCCTGAACACTTCAAGGGCGCAAGTGTGAAGTTGGCCAACAAGGGAGAACTTAATGTGATACATCCACAGGCACCGAAAGAAGGCCCTGCTTCATCCAGTCAAGCTGACTCTAGCAAACCAGAAGTTCCTGCCAAGTCACCTCTGGCCACCAGTGGGCCTGAACTCTGTGCTGTCCTTGGGAAATTTGTTGCAAAGTGCCAAAAGGATCCCCACACATACTCGGCTGCTGGTTACAGGAAGCTCAGGATTTTTTCTGGAAGGCAAAGCAGTACCTTCAGCGGAAGACAGTTTTGAAGAGTGGCTGGACCAGGCTACCCAAGCTTTGGATGAATAGGACATACCAGAGCCACATAAGAAGCAGAGGATCACGGAGAGTCTGGGGGAACCTGCCCTGGAAGCCATTCGCAGCCTGAAGCTCAGTAACAAAGACTGTACTGCCCAAGACTACCTGAGCATCTTACAGGATGTATTTGGTCGCACTGAGAAAGTCACCGACCTCATCTACCAAATGGAACACTGTTATCAGAAAGGAGAGAAGTTGTCAGAGTACATGAGGCGCCTGGACAAGATCTTACACCAGATCCTGTTGAAAAAGGGGTTATTCCCTCGGAAGGTGGATGAGATCACAGCAAAGCAAGTTTTAAAAGGGGCCCAACCTTTAGACCCCACTACCCTTCTGTTGAGAACACGGCAGGATGGTGGTATTTTGAAGTATCCAGACTTGATCCGGATTGTCAGGGAGGAAGAAGTCATGTTGGACAACAAGAAGAAGAGTCAGAAACCTGAATCTGCTGCCGTAGTCAGAGTGATAAATGCTGATAATGGTGACCCTCAGGTTAAGCATCTAAAGACTCAAGTGTGCGCCCTCTGCAGCTTGCCCGCCTCAGCTCCCGGGACAGGCTATCATACGGCACCCTGGCTGGACCACAACATATGCCCTGTTTACTGGCTCCATGTAAGTCATGGGGATTTAATATTCCAATTCCACTCACCATATACCTATATATGCAGATATTACTTTCTCGTGTTTTTTATTTTATCTTTTTGTCTTTTATAGACAGATTGACGCATTCGCCCCTGAAGAGTGGTTTTATACCATGAAACGCGTCGGGGTTCATTAAATGCAGTCATGACCTTAAAAAAATATCATGTTTCTCTTCATATCCTTATGTTTTTACTTTCATACCCACTACATGGATTACCTTATACTAGCTACCAGCTTGTGTCTTGACACCAATGCAATATATGTTTTAACATATATTTAATGTATCTATGTTATGTATATAATTTTACTCTGCATGTATGTATCATGTACAAATATACTCGGTGTCAATAAATACTTTTATACTTTTTTACATATATGGTCTGTCATATGCCTCATTTAAAGTCCCGAACTTTTTCTTTCCTTGTATAACCCAATTAGGGATGGAGACACGTCTTTTGTGTCTCATTTAAAGTCCCACCCATAGTTTTTGTTTTCAACTAATAGAGATGTCCATACTGACCAACCAGCCAACTGTTCTGCCCAGTGGAAGCACTCCAGAGGAGGCCAAGAAGTCGTTCCGCTCTAATGTTGCCTAAGTGCAGAAACCAAGGAAACTGATGATCTGCTCCAACCGTGGAGGAGTCAGACATTATCGGGAAGTATGTCCAAGCCCGGAGAAAGCTGCAGCACAGTACCGCAAGCCAGCGGAAAACTCCAGAGGCCCTGGTGAAGGAGTCGACCGAGTGCCCACCAGTTTGAGCTAACTCCATAAAATCCAACGAAGCGAGGAGACAGCATCGGGAGTCCTGACCCTCGCCTAGGGCCCCCGTTGTTGCCTCTGAATGATCTAATGTCTCCCGCTTCTTAACCCAACCTGCCCGGCGGCGGAGAGTCAGTGCACACCAGGCCCAACAGGGGTCGAAATCCAGTCAAAGTTCCAGAAAGAAAGAAGGGTACAAACTACTGAACCGGGCAAGCAGGGCCCTCTCCGAAAGTTTCCTGTCAAGTTAGTGGGGCCCTCCCAGTAGTCTCAATCCAGGTAGAAGGGATTTACACCAAGGCCCTCCTTGATACAGGGGCTCAAGTGACTCTCCTGTACAGAGACTTCTATGACAAGCACCTTAAACACTTGCCGTTGCAGAACTTGGAAGAACTGGAGATATGGGGCATTGGGACTCAAAACTTTCCATATGATGGTTATTTACCAATCAAACTAACCTTTGACCCCCTTAGTGGCAGGAGGAACAGAGATATTTGACACCTTGGCAGTGGTCTGCCCTCGTCCACAGGGGCTAGTAAAAGTTCCCTCATTATAGGGACCAACACTGACCTAGTCAGGAGACTACTAACATCTCTGGCCCAGGAGTGGAATACTTCAACTGCAGGAGTGCACCCCATGCTGAAACAGGCGTACCAGCGCCTAGTACTAGAACAGAAGGCTCCAGCAGAAGGAGTAGGCAAGATCTGGCGTTTGGATAAAAGAGAGAGAGTACTACAGCCCGGGGAGGTAACTTGTCTGAGAGCGTCTGTCAAGCTTACTTGGAAGCAACCAGGCCCCTTTATTGTCCTCGAAACGGGCCAACGGAAGGAAGGAAAGGGGATAGAAATAATCACCGAAGTGGTTCCATTGAAGGCCCTGCGGAGGATTTAATGGGAAGGTCTCAGTACGACCACCTCACCTGTGAAGGTACCGGCCAGAATGCTGTTGGGCCAAGTGCGCACAGCCACCCCAGTCGCGCCATCTGACTTGAAGGAGGAGAAGGGTGAGATCCCAGTAGAGAAGTTCTACCCGGAAGACACCACCCTCCCACCAGAATGGAGAGGAAGAGTTAAAGCCCAGCTCGCCCGATGGCAGACTGCATTCTCCAAGAACGAATTCGATGTAGGGTGTGCAAAGAGTGCCACCCACAAGATCCGTCTGCAGGAAGACAAACCGTTCAGAGAAAGGGTCCGACGGGTTCCTGTGGGGGACTTGGAAGACCTACGTGAACAACTGGCTGAACTCAAAAGAGCGGGGATCATCAAAGAATCCAGGAGCCCCTACGCTTCTCCAATAGTGGTGGTGCGGAAAAAAAATGGGTCACTAAGGCTGTGCATTGACTACCGAACACTGAACAGAAGGACCATTCCTGACCAGTACACCACCCCCCGGATAGAAGACGCCCTGCAGAGCCTGTCAGGGGCCAAGTGGTTCAGTGTGATGGACCTGAAGAGTAGGTATTACCAAATCCCCATGCATCCTGAGGATAAAGAGAAAACTGCCTTCATTACCCCAGTGGGGTTCTTTGAGTTTGATCGCATGCCTCAAGAGTAGGGATGAGCTTCGTGTTCGAGTCGAACATACGTTCGACTCGAACATCGGCTGTTCGATCGTTCGACGAAGATCGAACGATTTGGGCCGTTCGCGCCAAATTCGAGTGACGCGAACGGCCCACAATGCACTACGCCATCGCAGTGTCATCCAGGCGCTGTGATTGGCCAAGCATGCACTGTGACCCCGCATGCTTGGCCAATCACAGCGCCGGCAGCGAGGAGAGCAATGATTGGCCACAGGCAGGATGCCTGTGGCCAATTATTGCTGAGGGTGTTTAGTACACGCCCCACACTATAAAAGGCCGCCAGCACGGCGGCCTAGTGTAGTGTGTTCCGGAGCAGGGATAGAGCAGCATAGGCAGGGACAGTGACTGTTATTTCTTTCTTGCTTAACCTGGATTCCTTTAGTTTAGGGAAAGAGAAGGATAGGTAGGGAGAGTGTCAGTGTGTTTTGTGCTTGTGCTATAGTGTGCTTAAAAAAAACATTTATTCTAGGGACAGAAAATTGTAGGTAGGGACAGTGTCAGTTTCTTTCACTCTGCAAGTCCTTGTTTCCAGGGACCTGGAAGGACAGTGAGTGAATTGTCCTTGTGCTATATTGTGCTTAAAAAAACATTTATTCTAGGGACAGAAAACTGTAGGTAGGGAGAGTGTCAGTTTCTTTCACTCTGCAAGTCCTTGTTTCCAGGGACCTGTAAGGACAGTGAGTGAATTGTCCTTGTGCTATATTGTGCTTAAAAAAAACATTTATTCTAGGGACAGAAAACTGTAGGTAGGGAGAGTGTCAGTTTATTTCACTCTGCAAGTCCTTGTTTCCAGGGACCTGGAAGGACAGTGAGTGAATTCTCCTTGTGCTATATTGTGCTTAAAAAAAACATTTATTCTAGGGACAGAAAACTGTAGGTAGGGACAGTGTCAGTTTCTTTCACTCTGCAAGTCCTTGTTTCCAGGGACCTGTAAGGACAGTGAGTGAATTGTCCTTGTGCTATATTGTGATTAAAAAAAACATTTTTTCTAGGGACAGAAAACTGTAGGTAGGGAGAGTGTTTTTTTTCTTTCACTCTGCAAGTCCTTGTTTCCAGGGACCTGTAAGGACAGTGAGTGAATTGTCCTTGTGCTATATTGTGCTTAAAAAAAACATTTTTTCTAGGGACAGAAAACTGTAGGTAGGGAGAGTGTTTTTTTTCTTTCACTCTGCAAGTCCTTGTTTCCAGGGACCTGTAAGGACAGTGAGTGAATTGTCCTTGTGCTATATTGTGCTTAAAAAAAACATTTATTCTAGGGACAGAAAACTGTAGGTAGGGAGAGTGTCAGTTTATTTCACTCTGCAAGTCCTTGTTTCCAGGGACCTGGAAGGACAGTGAGTGAATTGTCCTTGTGCTATATTGTGATTAAAAAAAACATTTATTCTAGGGACAGAAAACTGTAGGTAGGGAGAGTGTCAGTTTATTTCACTCTGCAAGTCCTTGTTTCCAGGGACCTGTAAGGACAGTGAGTGAATTGTCCTTGTGCTATATTGTGATTAAAAAAAACATTTTTTCTAGGGACAGAAAACTGTAGGTAGGGAGAGTGTTTTTTTTCTTTCACTCTGCAAGTCCTTGTTTCCAGGGACCTGTAAGGACAGTGAGTGAATTGTCCTTGTGCTATATTGTGCTTAAAAAAAACATTTATTCTAGGGACAGAAAACTGTAGGTAGGGAGAGTGTCAGTTTATTTCACTCTGCAAGTCCTTGTTTCCAGGGACCTGGAAGGACAGTGAGTGAATTGTCCTTGTGCTATATTGTGATTAAAAAAAACATTTTTTCTAGGGACAGAAAACTGTAGGTAGGGAGAGTGTTTTTTTTCTTTCACTCTGCAAGTCCTTGTTTCCAGGGACCTGTAAGGACAGTGAGTGAATTGTCCTTGTGCTATATTGTGCTTAAAAAAAACATTTATTCTAGGGACAGAAAACTGTAGGTAGGGAGAGTGTCAGTTTATTTCACTCTGCAAGTCCTTGTTTCCAGGGACCTGGAAGGACAGTGAGTGAATTGTCCTTGTGCTATATTGTGATTAAAAAAAACATTTTTTCTAGGGACAGAAAACTGTAGGTAGGGAGAGTGTTTTTTTTCTTTCACTCTGCAAGTCCTTGTTTCCAGGGACCTGGAAGGACAGTGAGTGAATTCTCCTTGTGCTATATTGTGCTTAAAAAAAACATTTATTCTAGGGACAGAAAACTGTAGGTAGGGAGAGTGTCAGTTTATTTCACTCTGCAAGTCCTTGTTTCCAGGGACCTGGAAGGACAGTGAGTGAATTCTCCTTGTGCTATATTGTGCTTAAAAAAAACATTTATTCTAGGGACAGAAAACTGTAGGTAGGGAGAGTGTCAGTTTATTTCACTCTGCAAGTCCTTGTTTCCAGGGACCTGTAAGGACAGTGAGTGAATTGTCCTTGTGCTATATTGTGATTAAAAAAAACATTTTTTCTAGGGACAGAAAACTGTAGGTAGGGAGAGTGTTTTTTTTCTTTCACTCTGCAAGTCCTTGTTTCCAGGGACCTGTAAGGACAGTGAGTGAATTGTCCTTGTGCTATATTGTGCTTAAAAAAAACATTTATTCTAGGGACAGAAAACTGTAGGTAGGGAGAGTGTCAGTTTATTTCACTCTGCAAGTCCTTGTTTCCAGGGACCTGGAAGGACAGTGAGTGAATTGTCCTTGTGCTATATTGTGATTAAAAAAAACATTTTTTCTAGGGACAGAAAACTGTAGGTAGGGAGAGTGTTTTTTTTTCTTTCACTCTGCAAGTCCTTGTTTCCAGGGACCTGGAAGGACAGTGAGTGAATTCTCCTTGTGCTATATTGTGCTTAAAAAAAACATTTATTCTAGGGACAGAAAACTGTAGGTAGGGAGAGTGTTTTTTTTCTTTCACTCTGCAAGTCCTTGTTTCCAGGGACCTGGAAGGACAGTGAGTGAATTCTCCTTGTGCTATATTGTGCTTAAAAAAAACATTTATTCTAGGGACAGAAAACTGTAGGTAGGGAGAGTGTCAGTTTATTTCACTCTGCAAGTCCTTGTTTCCAGGGACCTGTAAGGACAGTGAGTGAATTGTCCTTGTGCTATATTGTGATTAAAAAAAACATTTTTTCTAGGGACAGAAAACTGTAGGTAGGGAGAGTGTCAGTTTCTTTCACTGTGAAAGTCCTTGTTTCAAGGGACAGAGAAGGACACCTGAAGGTAGCCCTTATTGCTTTTTTCCCATCTCCCTGCAGGCCATCTATTAGAATGTCTGGAAGGCAAACAAGGAGAGGCAGACAGTCAGGAGGCAATAAAAGAGGGCAAGCAGGCTCTGTGTCTGGGGGCAACAGTGCTGGTCGTGGACGCGGTGCATTGTCATCAGCACATGGCCATGGGACACGCTTGTCCTTCTTTTCGGCAGCTGGACATGTTGAGCCACATCATGCCGAAGACTTGGTAGAGTGGATGACCAAGCCCTCCTCCTCCTCCTCATCCTCTCTCACCCAGGCTCAGGGTACTGGAAAAGCAGCTGCCAAAGCGTCGTCTTCCCTGGTATCAATGTCAGACAAATCATCAGTCACTCCTTCCCTAGACCCACCATGTCCTCCTCCTGAGGAGTCCCCCGAACTGTTTCAGCACAGTGTTGGGTACATGCTCCAGGAGGATGCCCAGCGTTTCGAAGGGTCTGATGATGAAACCCAGCTAGAGGAAGGCAGTAGCGTGAGAGCAGACAGAGGGGATGCTCAAGAAGGACACCAATCTGGCAGTCATGTTCCAGCAGCTGCAGCATACTGCCAGATTGGCTCCAGTGATGAGGAGGGAGGGGATGATGAGGTCACTGACTCCACGTGGGTGCCTAATAGGAGAGAGGAGGAGGAGGAGGATGAGGAGGAGGCACATCTCCAACGAGGCAGGATGCCCTTTGGTGGCCAGCGTAAGGGCAGTACACCGACGGAATCACACCGCAGAGCTCCGCCTGTGCAGGGCGCTGCCTCTGCCCGTCATTCAAAAAGTTCTTTGGTGTGGGCCTTTTTTGAGGCTAGTGCATCAGATCGCACAGCTGCTGTTTGCAACATATGTCTCAAGCGTATATCGCGTGGCCAAAACATCAGCCGCTTGGGTACCACATGCCTGACCAGACATATGTTGACCTGCCATGCAGCTCGTTGGCAAGCCTACCTCAAAGACCCACACCAAAGAACAAAGCGGACCTCTCCTTGCACCGCATCAGCTGGGATCTCCAACCCCACTATAACTTCAGTCCTCTCTGAAACATGCACTGAGAGGAATGAAGGTGTAGAATTAGGTGTGTCACAGCCAAGTACTTGCGCCCACTCTGCTAGCAGTACACCGACGTCCGATTCTAGCAGGCAAATTTCCCTGCCCCAGCTGCTGGACCGTCGAAAGAAGTTCACTCCCAGCCATCCACATGCCCAGCGGTTGAATGCTAGCTTGGCTAAATTGCTAGCGCTTCAACTGCTGCCTTTTCAGTTGGTAGACTCGGCCCCCTTCCGTGAGTTTGTGCAATGTGCAGTTCCTCAGTGGCAGGTTCCCAAACGCCACTTTTTCTCACGGAAGGCTATTCCGGCTCTCTACCGGCATGTGGAAGGCAATGTCTTGGCCTCGCTGGACAGGGCGGTCAGCGGTAAGGTGCATATTACCGCTGACTCATGGTCCAGCAGGCATGGACAGGGACGTTACCTTTCTTTCACGGCCCATTGGGTCACTCTTTTGGCAGCTGGGAAGGATTCAGGACAAGGTGCAGTAGTGTTGGAGGTTGTCCCACCGCCACGCCTCCAAAATGCTACTACTGGTTGTGACACACCTCTCTCCTCCACCCCCTCCTCTTCTTCTTCCTCCACGGCCTCTTCCTGTGGTTTGTCCTATGAACCAGCGGTGCTCCGTAGCCGTTCACGGGGCTACGCAAGTACGCAGGCAAAAAGATGCCATGCCGTGCTTGCGCTGGTGTGTTTGGGGGACAGAAGCCACACTGGGGCAGAGGTCCTGTCTGCTCTGCAGGGCCAGGCCGAGAGGTGGTTGACGCCACGCCAGCTTAAGCCAGGAATGGTGGTTTGCGACAATGGCACCAACCTCCTCTCCGCCCTCCGACAGGGACAACTGACCCATGTGCCCTGTGTGGCTCACGTCCTTAACCTGGTGGTGCAGCGCTTCTTGGGCAGGTACCCGGGCTTACAGGATGTCCTGAGGCAGGCCAGGAAAGTCTGTGTGCATTTCCGCAGATCTTATAATGCCAGTGCTCGCCTGGCTGAGCTGCAAAAGGAGTTGAACCTGCCCAAGAACCGCCTTATATGTGACATGCCCACCAGGTGGAACTCAACGTTGGCCATGCTGCAGCGGCTGCACACGCAGCAGAGGGCCATCAATGAGTACCTGTGCGACTACGGCACCAGGACAGGGTCAGGGGAGCTTGGTTTTTTTTCTCCACGCCAGTGGGGCATGATCAGGGATGCATGCACTGTCCTGGCACCATTTGAGGAGGCCACGAGGATGGTGAGCAGTGACAGTGCATGCATCAGTGACACTGTACCTCTTGTCCACCTGTTGGAGCACACGCTGCGTGGAATAATGGACAGGGCACTTGAGGCAGAACAGAGGCAGGAAGAGGAGGACTTCCTTGCCTCTCAAGGCCCCCTTTACCCAGACAGTGTTCCTTCTGTCCCACCCATCGCACAGGAAGAGGAGGAGGAGGAGGAGGAGGAGGAGGAGGATTGTGTCAGCATGGAGGTGGAGGCTGGCACTCAGCATCATCAGCAGCAGTCTTTTAGGGATGATTTACAGTCCCAAGAAACCAGTGGACTTGTACGTGGCTGGGAGGAGGTGGCTGCGGATCATGTCGTCCTTAGTGACCCAGAGGACTCCGGAGCGAATGCCTCAGCAAAACTACGCTGCATGGCCTCCCTGATCCTGCAAAGTCTGCGGAAGGATCCTCGTATTCTTCGGATCAAGGAGAGGGACCATTACTGGCTGGCCACTCTCCTTGATCCACGGTACAAGGGTAAGGTTGCGGACCTTATGTTACCGTCGCAGAGGGAGCAGAGGATGAGACAACTCCGGGAGGCCTTGCAGAAAGGTCTGTGCAACGCGTTCCCAGAGACTGGGAGGTTGCAAACTCCTGGTCCTGGACAACGAGTTGCTGAGGCTTCGGCCAGTCAAAGAAGGAGCGGTGGGGAAGGTGGCCGTCTGACCGATGCGTTCAGACAATTCTTTAGTCCGCAGCCCCAAAGTATGATCGGTTCCAGCAACCATCGCCAGCGTCTGATAAACATGGTGCAGGAATATCTAGGGGCAAGGTCAGACTTGGACACCTTCCCCACCGAAAATCCTCTGGCTTACTGGGTCTTGAGGATGGATCACTGGCCAGAGCTTGCACAGTATGCAATTGAGCTACTGGCCTGTCCTGCATCCAGCGTTCTTTCGGAACGCACATTCAGTGCTGCTGGAGGATTTGTCACGGATCACAGGGTGCGCCTGTCCACCGACTCGGTTGATCGACTGACTTTCATCAAGATGAACCAGTCTTGGATCACCACCAGCTACCACACACCTGATGCTGATATAACAGACTAATTGATTTTAACATGTCACATCCCTTCAAGACTGATGCTGATGCTGAGTGCCTGTGCTGTTATGTTGACTGGCTATCCTCCTCCTCCGAGTCCTCAATGATACGATTGATGATGATAGCTTGTAAGATCATTTTTGTTTATGGGTGCCGCCACCAGTGCCTAACGCCCAATTTTTCAGCCCCTGTTTAACAGGGGCGTGTAATTACAATTTTTGAAGCAATACTTTGCAACAGGGCTCATTGGTGTGCTCCAAGTACAGTATCTGTGAGGAGTTGCAGTGTTGTGCCACCAGTGCCTAAGGCCCAATTTTTCAGCCCCTGTTTAACAGGGGCGTGTCATTACAATTTTTGAAGCAATACTTTGCAACAGGGCTCATTGGTGTGCTCCAAGTACAGTATCTGTGAGGAGTTGCAGTGTTGTGCCACCAGTGCCTAAGGCCCAATTTTTCAGCCCCTGTTTAACAGGGGCGTGTCATTACAATTTTTGAAGCAATACTTTGCAACAGGGCTCATTGCTGTGCTCCAAGTACAGTATCTGTGAGGAGTTGCAGTGTTGTGCCACCAGTGCCTAAGGCCCAATTTTTCAGCCCCTGTTTAACAGGGGCGTGTCATTACAATTTTTGAAGCAATACTTTGCAACAGGGCTCATTGCTGTGCTCCAAGTACAGTATCTGTGAGGGGTTGCAGTGTTGTGCCACCAGTGCCTAAGGCCCAATTTTTCAGCCCCTGTTCAACAGGGGCATGTAATTACAATTCTTGATCTAATAATTCACAGCAGGGCCCATTGCTGCACCCACCAAGAGTAACTGTCAGGGCTTACAGTGTTGTGGCACCAGCACCACCATCAAAGGCCCAATTTTTACTACCACTGTTCAACAATTATATGTAATTAAAATTCCTGATATAATAGTTGACAGCAGGGCGTTCCAGCACCAACCAAGAGTAACTGTGAGTGCTTACAGTGTTGTGCCAACACCAACAACTAAGGGGCCTATTTCTGCAGAGTATATACGGCAGGTCCCTACTTTCAAACATCCAACTTACAAACGACTCCTACTTGCAAACGCAAGAAGACAACAGGAAGTGAGAGGAAATCTACCACTAGGAAGGAAAATTCTCTCCTGTAAGAATAAATATGGGAGAAAGGTGTCTCCTCTGTACTGATGCTTTATCAGCAATCCTTGTTTCAAGAAAAACACCACATTTCAAAAACAGTTGTCATTGGGACGGAAAGTGAGGTGAAATGTTCTGAACAGGGGCACAGACAGCAAAACAAATGTTACAGGGGTGATAACCCTTACCTATGTTTTCCAAAAAGTTTAAAAATAGATTTTTGGTCTGGAGCTACACTTCAACAATGTACCTGTTCAAAATTACAAACAGACTCTACATAAGAACAAACCTACAGTCCCTGTCTTGTATGCACCGCCTGTATAGGGCTGTTCAGAGTATATAGGGCCTTTTTTATTTTATGTGCGGGGTTCCCCTTAATATCCATACAAGACCCAAAGGGGCTGGTAATGGGCTGGGGTAGGGGGGGGGTCATGGGGTAGCTATGCCATTTTTCTTAAAGAATTTCATCCATATTACCGGGACCAGACATTACATTAAAGCCGCAAGCAGTTTTAAATGGCTTTTTTTTCCTTTAGAAGTGTCATTTTGTGCAGGGACAGTTCTAAACACGGGAAACACGTGGCACTTCACAGGCATACTTTAGACACCCCCCAGGTACGATATTTAAAGGAATATTTGACTTTTTTTTTTCACTTTATGCATCATTAAAATGACTGCTCCCGAAAAACGACCGTTTTTAAAACTTCTTTTTGCATTGATACATGTCCCCTGGTGCAGAACCCGGGTTCCCAAACCCTTTTTAGGACAATAACATGCATAATAGTTGTTATAATTAGCACTTTAGAATTCGAACGTTCGCATCCATTGTATTTAATAGGGTTCTAATGTTCGTTCGAACTTTCGGTCCGTTCGCGGGTTCTGGTGCGAACCGAACCCGGGGGTGTTCGGCTCATCACTACTCAAGAGTTGTCAGGAGCCCCGGCCACCTTCCAAAGGCTGATGGAGAAAACAGTGGGCGGCATGAACCTGATTGAGGGGCTGGTGTACCTGGACGACATCATAGTGTTCGGCAGGACTCTGGAAGAGTATGAAGAGCGGTTGGATAAGGTCCTGAAGAGACTTCATGAAGAAGTCTGAAGCTCTCCATAGAGAAGTGCCAGTTCTATCAGCCCTCGGTCGATACCTTGGCCACATCGTGTCTGCCGAGGGAATAGCCACAGACCCTGAGAAGCTGGATGCCGTCACCTCTTGGCCAAGACCCACTAATGTGACCGAGCTTTGGTCATTTCTGGGATTCTGCTCCTACTACCAAAGATTTGTAGAAGGTTTTGCCAAGATAGCCCGCCCGCTCAATAAACTACTGAGAAGTGAATGAGAGGATGATGTCCCAGAACCAGTCAAACCTGTGAAGCCCGCAGTAGGGCCTAGAAAACCTAAAGAGTCCATCCAGGATCAGTGGACTTCCAAGTGTGAGGAGGCTTTCAGTCAGCTGAAAAGGAGCCGAACCACTGCCCCAGTCTTGGCCTATGCCGACACCACCAAGCCCTATGAACTACACGTCGATGCCAGTCGAGATGGGCTGGGCGGGGTGCTATATCAAGAACATGACGGTCTCCTACGGCCTGTTACCTATGTGAGTCAGAGTTTGGCCCCCGCTGAAAGGAACTACCCCACGCATAAGCTCGAGTTCCTTGCCTTGAAGTGGGCTGTAGTGGATAAATTGAGAGACTGCCTCCTACGGGGCAGAATTCATGGTCAAGACTGACAACAATCCACTCACCTACCTCCTCACTACAGCCAAAATGGATGCCACAGGACATATGTGGTTGGCTGCCCTCTCGGGTTTCACCTTTAGTTTGAAATATCGACCGGGAGTTGGGAACAGGGATGCGGATACCCTCTCAAGAAGGCCTCATGGCCCCAGTGACTCCCCAGAAGAGTGGACTCAGCTGACACCAGAAGGAGTGCGAGCCTTATACCAGGGAACTGAACGTCAGGCTGGAGGAGGATCCAGGGCCGAAGAGATTGGAGTCTCTGCTGCTGGAGTACCCAAATGTTACTACAATGTGACCCAAGTGGGGGATGAAGGCCTGCCAAAGCTGTCGAAGAAGGACCTGAGAAGGGACCAGTTGGAAGACCTTCTGGGTAACTTGGCTTTGAAGGCTCTGGAGAATCAGTGCTCTGATATGCTCCTCACTGATTCCCCAAAGGAGGCTCGTCTGCTACACCGAGAATGGGATCGGTTGCAGTTGCATCAAGGGGTGGTCTACCGAAGGGGCCCCTCTGATGGTCTTGAAGAAAAATTGCAGCTGTTTTTACCCAGAAAACACAGAGAGACAGTGTTGATGGCCCTCCACGATAACCATGGCCATCTGGGGCCTGAGAGAACTTTCCATTTGGTGAGGGATCGATTCTACTGGCCCTGCATGCGGGCTGAAGTCGAGGGTTACTGCCACTCCTGTATTCGATGTATCCAAAGGAAGACCCATGGAGCTGGTGTGCATTGACTTTCTTTGCCTGGAGCCTGATCTGAGTGGACAGGGAAACATTCTGGGGTGACTGATCATTTTACTAGATATGCCCAAGCATTCCCAACAAAGGATCAGCAAGCATCAACAGTGGCCAAGGTCTTAGTAGAGAAGTTCTTCGTTCACCATGGCTTGCCCCAGTGACTTTTAGACCTACTAGGCATCAAAAAGTCCAGAACCTCTCCTTACCACCCCCAAGGGGACGCTCAACCTGAAAGGTTTAACCAAACTCTTCTTGACATGCTTGGCACTTTAAGCTCAGAGAAGAAACAACACTGGAGCAAACATGAAGCTGCCATTGTTCATGCCTATAACAATACTGCAAATGATAGTACAGGATACTCTCCCTATCGCACAATGTTTGGACGAGAGGCTCTATTACCAGTAGACCTGGCCTTCGGCATATCTTTGGATCACACCTCAGCAACCTCCCACAGAGGTATGTTGATAGGCTGCGGAAAAGTCTAAAAACCCCCTATGACAAAGCCCAAGCTACCTCGGACAGGAGGGGACTGAGAAATAAAAAGAACTTTGATCTCAAAGTCTGAGTGCAGGACCTGCAACCAGGTGATAGAGTACTGTTGAGAAATCTGGGAGTCCCTGGCAAACACAAATTGGCTGACCGCTGGAAGTCACAGCCTTATGTCATATGCAAGCAACTACCAGGGCTCCCAGTATACCAGATCAGGCCAGAAGGGGGTGTAGGCCCATTAAAGACTTGGCATCGAAATCACCTGCTGCCCCTCTCAGAGGCAGTTTGCCTGCCACCAATGTCAGATTTACAGGCAACTCCCTCAACCTCTCAAGGATCTCGTCCAGTCACTAGGTCTCATTCTGTACCTCAAGATGTGGAGGATAAAGACACTGAGGATGAAGAGGTGGAATCAGACTGGTTGTGGTCATCTCAACTACCAGGGCCTATGACCCCTCCTTTGTCCCCACCTGAAGTGACTGACATTGGGACTCTCAGACCAGAGGCCCCCGAGTTTGTGCTTCAAAGAATGCTTTCTGAGGAGCTGGAGGATGATCAGGTTTCCCTGACAATGGAAGACCCTGAAGAGGTTCCATCCCTTCTAGAAGGAGAACTGGAGGCTGTGGAAGAGACAGTGTGCAGTGGGCCTGAGAAAGGGGAAGAAGTTGCGGAGGAAACAGATTCCAGTGTACTTGAGACCTTAGCACCTAAGGAGCAGAGAGAGAGAAGAGAGAAGAGTAATTCACCCACCCAAGAGACTGACTTACGATCAATTGGGTGAATGCTCTGAAGAGGCCGTGCTTACCTCAAAAAGAACAACTGAGATGCCTGGTCCTTTCACTGCACATTTGGTGGAGGACAACCCCAGCTCACCCACTGGCACACCTGGTTGGGCCATTCCCGTTAAGGTGGCCTGTAGGCAGAACAACCTCCTTTCCAAAGCATGGTGGGGGGTTCTTCTGCCTAGTTCTTATGAAAATGTGAATTGTCTTATTTCTTGTATACATTAACTGGTCCTTTTTCTCCTTGTGTATCTGAACAAAGCATGTAACAGGTCACAAACTACTGCTGTCTTTGGGGACCAAAGATTTCAAGTGGGGGGAGTGTGTAGCAAGGTGTCACTTTTGCACGTAGCTTACGGACTACAGTTTGTGACTAATAGGAACTTGGCTCCTTCTGGTGTCCGTTTGTATCATACTGCTGCAATTTGTTTGGTTCAGCTATGACAAGAACATGGCATGACGGACATTGTAGTGCAGAGAGACAGAGACTCTATTACTGTGGGTTGGAAATAGACTACAGGGCCCACAGCACCACTGTGCTACCAAAGTGGATGGCGCCACGCACAGCCTGCTGGAAGGACTTATTTAAGGCAAGGCGGGGCTTTGTTTCGTCTCTTGGGACGCCATCTTGCAATAGGCAAGAGGCCTGCAGCAAGCGTGCTTAGGCCAGAGAAGCCTGGGCCTAAAGTTACGGAGACCGGATCGCCTGACGGAGGGATTCCTGTCACATCCCTGCTGATCGGACCAGGGAGAGGGACCGCTCTACACTCCACAGCATCCAGAGTCACCTATCCATCGGCATCTCGTGAGCGGCTGTGCGGAGGACCAGGGACTACGACCTGCAGGGAGGCTGAGAGCCAAGAGGGTCCAGACGAAGCATATCGGTAAAGCGAGGCCTCATTTGGTGAGAGGGCACCTGCCCACCAACATAACTAACTGGGTTGCAGGAAGGTGACTTCCATAGTTTCACTTGTACTTGCTGGCAACTGCAGTGCCGGAAGTGGAGACACGTTACTCCCGGGAGTGATATAGCGCTTTGGGAGGATAAGCGTTTCTCTTGCCCTTATACTGCATACTTCAAGTGTTTATTCTTTCTTCACCTTGTTTGTTGGATTACAAATACTCAAGTGCACCAACAAAGCTAGCCAAAGATTACTGGAAGCTGTTAGGAACAACCATCAGTTCAGTTCATTGCTTAGGTTGATACAATTGGATACGCAGTAGTTGAGCTGCCCACTAGGGGGAGCCAAATAGTTTATTGAACTCATATGTGTATGTAGCGGGGCTCATCCCTCTCTCTCTCTCTTCATCGGTTATATGGCTTTTGTTTTTTGGGTACCTGGGAGAGAGAGATGAGATACGCCATGGCCCATGTCCTCCATAGCTAAGAGGGGAAGGCCAGCAAATTGGGTTTTTGTGTAGGTGTCCTAGAGTCAAGTCCAGTACTTCGTCCCTGACTCCTTTGCTTCTAGTAACCAGAGCTCCACACAGTGAATAGGTCCAACTCAGTTTTATTCTTCTTGCCAAGCAATAAAACAGTTTCTTTACTTTGGAAAATGGGGACAGATCGAGGCACAATCCTTTCCCTTCTGCTACTGACCACTGTGCTGTCACCAGTGGTGAATAGTCACTGCCACTGACTAGGTGATGTAGAACATGAATTACCTTCGCTCACTCTGCCCCTGTCAGAGGAAGAAATCCATCCAAGGGAGAAATGGAGGCCTCTCCGTCACCAGCGATGCTGCGCCGGACTCTTCAGAGAAGTTACTGCACACCAGTCCTCACGAACTCAGACACGGGCACCCAAGGAGTTAGGGCCCCCTGGGATTCCTCCACCCTCGCGGAACTCAGTCGAAGGTACTGAGCCCCAGGCATCCGCCATAGTACCTCACCCCAGGCTAAAAGGTGCCTGAGATGGACTCCATCTCCGCTCCGGCTAGGTCAAAGGCACCTAGGCCTGTAACACCGGAACGCCAGCACCCAGGCTGAAGGTGCCTGGGTGCGGCCGCATCCCCCGACTCCGGACTCTAACCCCGTGATCAGGGCGTCGGCCCCTTTTATGACCTCTCCCTTCGCGCCACAGCGGGTTCCCCGCCCCGCCGTACCAGCTCCAGGGAGGACAAAAAGGTACAGTCTTGCGGTGTGAGTTCAGCCCCGGTCCAAGGCAACAATGCCACCTATAGGCCAGCGGGAACTTCACACCACCAGAGTCCTCCAAGACTCACAAAGGGAACCTTGAATTTCCTAACAATCAAGGCATCTGGGTTACACTACCACCCAGATGCTTTCCCTAAATTCAAGTACCCGCTACATGTAAGCTAACTGTTTGCATTCACTTTTATTGTCATTGTGCTATTTCAGTGAGCTGGGTGGGATTTGGTGAAGTACCCCATTGCTGTTATAATTGCATTGGGAGATTCCTCCACCGTGCACTTCCTCAGGTCTTACCCTAAGTTGTGTTAATTGGGTCCCTTTTGTATAGTGAAACCCTGAAATTGTTATGCATATGTATGTCAGTTGACTATCACAGGGACCTGTTTGAGTCAAATGTTACTTGTGTAATCTCTATTTTATTTTCTCTACCAAGTAAACGTATTACCTTTTGGTTGAACTACATCTTGTGTGGGACTCTATCTTTTGCAGCAGTGTGGCAGGTGAACTACACGAAGGTAACAATATTTAACTACATTTATTGTTGTGTGGTATCATTGTGGCCCTCTATAGCCTTTTAGGGGGCAACAATCACATTATTGTCCAGTTGTGCCAAGGGGGAACCGAGCCATATTATAGGGGTTGATAGGCAGAGTACAGGCCCAAACTTAAACCAGCAGCTCCTACGGGGGTAGTGCTACACATACTTATAACATCTCTTAGCTATACAGTTGGGGTCCTTTTTACTTTCATGCAACTATACGCTTTCCTATCAAAATACATTTTTTTCAGCTTCTTGAGCCCTTTTGTTGATGGTTATGCATGGATATAACGTGCATCCATGAGTTTACTAATGAAGCATACGGTATCGATGGAATTGTGCATTTTTTTGTTTGTGAACGTATTTTTGGAATATTATAAACAAAAAATACTTTCCTATAGACATTTATTTCATTTTAATGCTAATTTTAACTATAGCCCACTATATATGTTTATATATGTTTGAACATTTTAGGGCTGATTTACGAAACGTTTGCGCCATGAGTATCGGCACATCTGCGTGCGAAACGGCTGTTTTGGCATTTAAAAAACATTTGCGCAGGTAGCGCAGCGCTATTCCCCATTTACTATAGTGTTCTCGGCGCACGGGAGGAGGCGCTCAGTGCGCCACTATGGACCTGGCGCACGGCATCTTCAAATAAAAATATAAAGAAGCTGGAAGTGCCAATATAATGGGGGTGATGTGGGGTGATGGGAGGAAGTTTAGTGACACCTGCCCAAGTAACAAATATGGCCAAAATAGAATGAAAGTAACTTTTTCTGAACCAGCCCGCTGCGCCGGCAAGTACGTTTAGAACTGTGAGAGTTTTTTTTGAGCTCAGCACGGGAATTTCACTTGTTCCAATGCGCCGGGACACTGCGCCGGCAAAATCTTCGTAAATGTCAAGTCCCGTAAATCAATTTGCATAAGTTGAACAGGCGCAGCTCTGAACTTGCCGTTATATAACAGTCCGCCAGCAAATTGACATTTCTAAAAGGAGAAAAAAAAGGCATTTAAAAGCACTCGCAGCTATAATGAATTGCCGACTCCCGTCAATATAGAGAAAAGTCATTGAAAGTCATTGATAAAAAAAAAAAAAAAAAAAAAAAAAAAAAATGCGTGGGGTCCCCTCAAATTCCATTACCAGGCCCTTCAGGTCTGGTATGGATATTAAGGGGAACTCCGCGCCAATTTTTTTTTTTTTATAAAAAATGACGTGCGGGTCCCCCTCAAAATCCGTACCAGGCCCTTCAGGTCTGGTATGGATTTTAAGGGGAACCCCCACGCCAAACTTAAAAAAAAAATGGCGTGGAATCCCCCTAAAAATCCACACCAGACCCTTTATCCGAGCACGCAACCTGGCAGGCCGCAGGAAAAGAGGGGGGGGACGAGAGAGCGCCCCCTCTCTCTCCTGAACCATACCAGGCCACATGCCCTCAACATGGGGAGGTTGTCCCCATGTTGATGGGGACAAGGGCCTCATCCCCACAACCCTTGCCCGGTGGTTGTGAGGGTCTGCGGGCAGGGGGCTTATCGGAATCTGGAAGACCCCTTTAACAAAGGGGACCCCCAGATCCCAGCCCCCCTGTGTGAAATGGTAATGGGGTACAAATGTACCCCTACCATTTCACAAAGAAAGGGTCAAAAATGTTAAAAATGACAATAGCCGGCTTTTGACAATTCCTTTATTAATGTCTTCTCCTTTCTTCCATCTTCTTCCTTCTTCTTCCACCTTCTTCTTTTCTCCATTCGGGTTTCTTCCTCCATCTTGTTCTTCATCTTCCTCTTCATCTTCATCTTCCTTCGGTGTTCTCGTCCGCATCTTGCTCCGGCTTCTTGTCCCCTTCTTTCTCCGGCCGCTCCGCTTGAATTCAAGGTTCCCGCTGTGTGACGCTTCAGTTCTTCAGTTCTCCTCTGGGTCCGCTGCCACCCGGTGGCTCCGCCCCCCTCTGACACCACGGGGAAAGTCCCCGTGAAATCCATGTGTGTCAGAGGGTCAGACCCCCAAAGCATCCTCCCCATGTAGAGGGCATGTGGCCTGGTACGGTTCAGGAGGGGGGGGGGCGCTCTCTCGTCCCCCCCTCTTTTCCTGTGGCCGGCCAGGTTACGTGCTCGGATAAGCGTCTAGTGTGGATTTTTAGGGGGACCCCCACGCCATTTTTTTTAGTTTTTGCGCGGGGGTCCCCTTAAAATCCATACCAGACCTGAAGGGCCTGGTACGGATTTTGTGGGGAACCCCCACGCCATTTTTTAAAAAAAATTGGCGCGGAGTTCCCCTTAATATCCATACCAGACCTGAAGGTAATGGAATTTGGGGGAACCCCCACACATTTTTTTTTCAAAGACTTTCAATGACTTTTATCTGTATTGACGGGAACCAGCAATTCATTACAGCCGCGAGTACTTTTAAATGACTATTATTTTACTTTAGAAATGTCATTTTGCTCTCGAACTGTTGTAAACATGGAAAACATGCGCTACTTTACAGGCATACTATAGACACCCCCCAGGTATGATATTTAGGGCCAGTTCATACCGGATGCAGTGCAGTGCGTTTTTTTGATGCATAAAAAATGCAAAGAAAGTTGATCACATGAATGCCAGTGGCATAGTTCACACCACTGCAGTCCGTTCCAGTGCGTTTCAGAAAGGAAAAAAAATTGGTCATGCTGCATTTTTTATGTACAGAACTGTACTGGACCACAGTTAAACACATCAAAACGCTACGGAACATACCAAAAACGCACTGGAATGCACCAAAGACGCACTGCAACACACTTGTCCTAAGTGAAAAGAGGGGGAAAAAAACACTGGACTGCATCAAAAACGCACTGGAACGTGTTAAAAACGTGCATGCAGAAAAGCACCTGGAACGCATCCAGACTGCGTTTCTATGGTGTGAACTATGGCCAGTTCACACCATAGAAACGCAATCCGGATGCGTTCCAGGTACTTTTTTGCATGCACGTTTTTGATGCGTTCCAGTGCATTTTTGGTACGTTTTTGATGCAGTCCAGTGCTTTTTTTTCACCCCTCTTTTTTTTATTAACCATAGATAAGGACAAGTGTGTTCCAGTGCTTTTTTGGTGCATTTAGGTGTGTTCCGGTGCGTTCCAGTGCGTTTTTGATGCATTTTGCTGCGTTCCAGTACAGTCCAGTGCAGGTAAAATGCAGCATGTTCTACTTTTTTTGTGGAACTGGAACGCACTGGAACAAACACTGCCATTTAGAACCATATAACCAACTTTGCATGCGCCCCGTACCAACCACTGCTCAGCCGCACCTCGGACCGCACCAGCAGGAATACACCCCATCACACCCGCATACAGAGAGACTTCCACTATGTCTATTATCTCAAATTTCTCAAACAATTCCCCTGAGCGCCTTCCGCACACAACCGCCGCTGGAAGCACTCTCGAGGAGAACTGCGAGACAACCTTCCACAAAAGCAACCAACAACGCAGCAACCAATTCTCATCAACCCTGCCTAACAACGCATGTATCACCTGCGTCCACCGATTGGTATTGTGCAGCACCATGTCGCCCTTCTGCTGTGGATACACGCAGGTGTACATTGGAAAGATTCTCACCAATTCCCACAACATCTCAGAACTTTCTAGACATGCTGTATCTAAACACAGAACTCTAGGAACTTTTCCTTTACCAACGATGTGGAGGGACTCATTTGCTAAGGCGTGAGAGGCCGAGACACTTAAAGAGACCTCTACCTCAGAGGCAACTGACAAAATTTGTGGTTTCCGCTGATCACTGCCAATCGCATGTGTCACACTCATCCTCTCACTTTCAGCAACACTGAGCCCTTCCAAATCGCTATCCACTACCTCATCAATCTGACATTCAACATTACTCATCCCTTTTGCTGTGGACAAAACCTCTGCTATGTATGCGCCCTTTTCAGATCCTTCCAACTGGAGAGGGTTAACGCCTGCAAAAACCAACACACCCGTGTCTACTGGCCCTGCAGCCTCTCTATTTAGCATAGCAGAAATTGTGTCCACTCCACTGTTACCCACTAAGCCTTCCTTGTTTAAATGCACTTGTGGCAAAACATTTTCAAACACAACAGGCTGCAATAACATAACGTCACCACTTTGCTCGGGTGGCGCTTCACTAAACCCATGAGGACTGTCAGCAGTGACAGACTGCAACAACTCATTATCAGTACAAGCAATTTTAAACATTTGAGTTTTACCATTTTTCTCATCACCAAGGTCAAGTACCCTCTTATCTATCAGAGCGGCACCACAGTTGTCCCAGGCAACCTCTCGCTCCAACACACAGAGCTCCCTGGAGGTTTCCAAGGACACCTCTGCAGCCTTAGATGCTGTTGCCAAGGGGAATCGCATATCCTGCTTAGCGATCACCCCTACCTCATTAAGCATCACATTACCATCAGCATTCATAAACATAGCAGTTTTATAAACTCTATCAAATTGTCCTTTATCAAAACGCATGGCACCCTGCGTGCCACTCAGCACACAACCCTTCCTCTCCAAAGGAATTATTTTGCCCACTAGGGCGTCTTCACAGTTGTCCTGGGAAACCACTCGCCTCACCACTGCAGGCTCCTTGGTGGTTTCCCTTGGCAACTGCACAGCACCTGTCACTAGGGAACATGGCATACCAACTGCTTTGGTCACCCCTAGCACATCCTTTCCAGCACTCCGCTGGATTACCTTAGCTGTACCCAGAGTCCATATGTCCCTTTCAACTTTTGACCTCGCTGCAAGCAGGGTTTTAACCTGCGTCTCCCCACTGATCTGGGTAGCACACTGCAGCAAGTTCATTTTTTCACCTTCAGTGGATCTCCACTCTGGGGTCACTTCCACTTCATTGTGAGCAACCACACAGTCAGCCTTTCCCATGATTTTAACAGGAACAGTCTTACCATTCTCTTTAGCATGGGTTGAAGACTTCAAATGAGGGCGTTGTCCCTTCTTTGCCATGCTCTCACAAGATGACGCCCCCTCCTGGAAACAGGGTAACATTACATCCCTCTTGGATTTTCCATCATCGCCTGCAGGCAAAGCATTAAGCCCAACAACACGATCAGCAGCTGTATTCCACAAGCTTGGACAAGAAAAGATCCCGTGGCCCAGCTGACCACATTCCAGGCATGGCACTTGGCGACTTTCTCCTGTTGCTATGGGAGACCACCTTCTCCCCGCTGATCTCTTGTAGCGCTCTCTAGACTGGACTGCTCCTAGAAAATTATCGTAGTCATCTCGGTTAATATACATCCCACGGTACACCTCCTGGTACTCCTCCATCAGAAAAGGTTGCACCAACTCAACCCAGCGATTTCTGGGCCATCTTCTGTAGGAAGCAATCATCGCAAACTCATCCAAAAAGTCCTCAACACATTCAGAAGGCAACATAGGCCGTATGAAGTCAGCTGTACGGATTTCTGCTTTGTTGCCATGGGCAACCACACCCATCTGCTCACTCTTTACACTCAGAGCAGGCTTCTCATACCTTTGCTTTGGTGAAGCCTGGGACTAGTGATGAGCCGAACACCCCCGGGTTCGGTTCGCACCAGAACCCGCAAACGGACCGAAAGTTCGCGCAAACATTAGAACCCTATTAAATACAATGGATGCGAACGTTCGGATTCTAAAGTGCTAATTATAGCGACTATTATCCATGTTATTGTCCGAAACAGAGTTTGGGAACCCGGCTTCTGCACCAGGGGACATGTATCAATGCAAAAAGAAGTTTTAAAAACGGACGTTTTCCGGGAGCAGTCATTTTAATGATGCATAAAGTGAAAAAAAAAAAGTCAAATATTCCTTTAAATATTGTACCTGGGGGGTGTCTAAAGTATGCCTGTGAAGTGCCACGTGTTTCCCGTGTTTAGAACTGTCCCTGCACAAAATAACATTTCTAAAGGGAAAAAAGTAATTTAAAACTGCTTGCGGCTTTAATGCAATGTCTGGTCCCGGTAATATGGATGAAAATCTTTAGGAAAAATGGCATAGCTACCCCATCAACCCCCCCCCTACCCCAGCCCATTACCAGCCCCTTTGGGTCTTGTATGGATATTAAGGGGAACCCCGCACACAAAATAAAAAAGGACCTATATACTCTGAACAGCAGTATACAGGCGGTGCATACAAGACAGGGACTGTAGGTTTGTTCTTATGTAGAATCTGTTTATAATTTTGAACAGCTGCATTGTTTAAGTGGAGCTCCATGGCAAATTCCTTTTTTTTAGTTTTTTGTAAAACATAGGGAACGGTTATCACCCCTGTCACATTTTTTTTGCTGTCTGTGCCCCTGTTCAGAACATTTCACCTCACTTTGCGTCCCAATGACAACTGTTTTTGAAATGTGGTGTTTTTATTGAAACAAGGATTGGTGATAAAGCATCAGTAGAGAGGAGACACCTTTCTCCCATATTAATTCTTACAGGAGAGAATTTTCCTTCCAAGGGGTAGATTTCCTCTCACTTCCTGTTGTCTTCTTCCGTTTGCAAGTAGTAGTAGTTTGTAAGTTGGATGTTTGAAAGTAGGGACCTTCCGTATATACTCTGCAGAAATTGGCCCCTTAGGTGTTGGTGTTGGCACAACACTGAAAGCACTCACAGTTATTCTTGGTGGGTGCTGGAACGCCCTTCTGTCAAGTATAATATCAGGAATTGTAATAACATATAATTGTTGATCAGTGGTAGTAAAAATTGGGCCTTTGATGGTGGTGCTGGTGCCCCAACACTGTAAGGCCTGACAGTTACTCTTGGTGGGCGCAGCAATGGTCCCTGCTGTGAATTATTAGATCAATAATTATAATTGCATGCCCCTGTTGAACAGGGGCTGAAAAATTGGGCCTTTGGTGGTGGTGGTGATGGTGGTGCTGGTGCCACAACACTGTAAGGCCTGACAGTTACTCTTGGTGGGCGCAGCAATGCTCCCTGCTGTGAATTATTAGATCAATAATTATAATTGCATGCCCCTGTTGAACAGGGGCTGAAAAATTGGGCCTTTGGTGGTGGTGGTGGTGGTGATGGTGGTGCTGGTGCCACAACACTGTAAGGCCTGACAGTTACTCTTGGTGGGCGCAGCAATGCTCCCTGCTGTGAATTATTAGATCAATAATTATAATTGCATGCCCCTGTTGAACAGGGGCTGAAAAATTGGGCCTTTGGTGGTGGTGGTGGTGGTGATGGTGGTGCTGGTGCCACAACACTGTAAGGCTTGACAGTTACTCTTGGTGGGCGCAGCAATGCTCCCTGCTGTGAATTATTAGATCAATAATTATAATTGCATGCCCCTGTTGAACAGGGGCTGAAAAATTGGGCCTTAGGCACTGGTGGCACAACACTGCAACCCCTCACAGATACTGTACTTGGAGCACAGCAATGAGGCCTGTTGCAAAGTATTGCATCAAAAATTTAAATTACACGCCCCTGTTAAACAGGGGCTGAAAAATTGGGCCTTAGCCACTGGTGGTGTCACCCATAAACCAAAATGATCTTCCAAGCTATCATCGTTAATTGTATCATTGAGGAGGAGGAGGAGGATAGCCAGTCAACATAACAGCACAGGCACTCAGCATCAGTCTTGAAGGGATGTGACATTTTAAAATCAATTAGTCTGTTATATCAGCATCTGGTGTGTGGTAGCTGGTGGTGATCCAAGACTGGTTCATCTTGATGAAAGTCAGTCGATCAACCGAGTCGGTGGACAGGCGCACCCTGTGATCCGTGACAAATCCTCCAGCAGCACTGAATGTGCGTTCTGAAAGAACGCTGGATGCAGGACAGGCCAGTAGCTCAATTGCATACTGTGCAAGCTCTGGCCAGTGATCCATCCTCAAGACCCAGTAAGCCAGAGGATTTTCGGTGGGGAAGGTGTCCAAGTCTGACCTTGCCCCTAGGTATTCCTGCACCATGTATATCAGACGCTGGCGATGGTTGCTGGAACCGATCATACTTTGGGGCTGCGGACTAAAGAATTGTCTGAACGCATCGGTCAGACGGCCACCTTCCCCACCGCTCCTTCTTTGACTGCCCGAAGCCTCAGCAACTCGTTGTCCAGGACCAGGAGTTTGTAACCTCCCAGTCTCTGGGAACGCGTTGCACAGACCTTTCTGCAAGGCCTCCCGGAGTTGTCTCATCCTCTGCTCCCTCTGCGACGGTACGATAAGGTCCGCAACCTTACCCTTGTACCGTGGATCAAGGAGAGTGGCCAGCCAGTAATGGTCCCTCTCCTTGATCCGAAGAATACGAGGATCCTTCCGCAGACTTTGCAGGATCAGGGAGGCCATGCAGCGTAGGTTAGCTGAGGCATTCAGTCCGGAGTCCTCTGGGTCACTAAGGACGACATGATCCGCAGCCACCTCCTCCCAGCCACGTACAAGTCCACTGGTTTCTTGGGACTGTAAATCATCCCTAAAAGACTGCTGCTGATGATGCTGAGTGCCAGCCTCCACCTCCATGCTGACACAATCCTCCTCCTCCTCCTCTTCCTGTGCGATGGGTGGGACAGAAGGAACACTGTCTGGGTAAAGGGGGCCTTGAGAGGCAAGGAAGTCGTCCTCTTCCTGCCTCTGTTCTGCCTCAAGTGCCCTGTCCATTATTCCACGCAGCGTGTGCTCCAACAGGTGGACAAGAGGTACAGTGTCACTGATGCATGCACTGTCACTGCTCACCATCCTCGTGGCCTCCTCAAATGGTGCCAGGACAGTGCATGCATCCCTGATCATGCCCCACTGGCGTGGTGAAAAAAACCCGAGCTCCCCTGACCCTGTCCTGGTGCCGTAGTCGCACAGGTACTCATTGATGGCCCTCTGCTGCGTGTGCAGCCGCTGCAGCATGGCCAACGTTGAGTTCCACCTGGTGGGCATGTCACATATAAGGCGGTTCTTGGGCAGGTTCAACTCCTTTTGAAGCTCAGCCAGGCGAGCACTGGCATTATAAGATCTGCGGAAATGCACACAGACTTTCCTGGCCTGCCTCAGGACATCCTGTAAGCCCGGGTACCTGCCCAAGAACCGCTGCACCACCAGGTTAAGGACGTGAGCTATACAGGGCACATGGGTCAGTTGTCCCTGTCGGAGGGCGGAGAGGAGGTTGGTGCCATTGTCGCAAACCACCATTCCTGGCTTAAGCTGGTGTGGCGTCAACCACCTCTCGGCCTGCCCCTGCAGAGCAGACAGGACCTCTGCCCCAGTGTGGCTCCTGTCCCCCAAACACACCAGCGCAAGCACGGCATGGCATCTTTTTGCCTGCGTACTTGCGTAGCCCCTTGAACGCCTACGGAGCACCGCTGGTTCCGAGGACAAACCACAGGAAGAGGCCATGGAGGAAGAAGAAGAGGAGGGGGTGGAGGAGAGAGGTGTGTCACAACCAGTAGTAGCATTTTGGAGGCGTGGCGGTGAAACAACCTCCAACACTACTGCACCTTGTCCTGCATCCTTCCCAGCTGCCAAAAGAGTGACCCAATGGGCCGTGAAAGAAAGGTAACGTCCCTGTCCATGCCTGCTGGACCATGAGTCAGCGGTAATATGCACCTTACCGCTGACCGCCCTGTCCAGCGAGGCCAAGACATTGCCTTCCACATGCCTGTAGAGAGCCGGAATAGCCTTCCGTGCGAAAAAGTGTCGTTTGGGAACCTGCCACTGAGGAACCGCACATTGCACAAACTCACGGAAGGGGGCCGAGTCTACCAACTGAAAAGGCAGCAGTTGAAGCGCTAGCAATTTAGCCAAGCTAGCATTCAACCGCTGGGCATGTGGATGGCTGGGAGTGAACTTCTTTCGACGGTTCAGCAGCTGGGGCAGGGAAATTTGCCTGCTAGAATCGGACGTTGGTGTACTGCTAGCAGAGTGCCCGCAAGTACTTGCCTGTGACACACCTAATTCTACACCTTCATTCCTCTCAGAGCAGGTTTCAGAGAGGAGTGAAGGTATAGTGGGGTTGGAGATCCCAGCTGATGCGGTGCAAGAAGAGGTCAGCTTTGTTCTTTGGTGTGGGTCTTTAAGGTAGGCTTGCCAACGAGCTGCATGGCAGGTCAACATATGTCTGATCAAGCATGTGGTGCCTGTCAGGGTCACCTGTGGCCAGGTGACAGATGCACACCGTAGGGGGACAGGAGTGCACCGCGAGGTAGTGAACCCTATGGCTGGCTTCTGTGGATAGGAAACTGGGTGGTTGTGGAAAGCGGGACCAGAGGAGCACAACCGGGATCCCAACGGAAGCGAGAGCCAAGATTCCCCAGGGCGCAGAGTCTAAGACCCAGCTGGTCTTCTCCAGGGCCTCTAGTGGTGAGGATGTTACGCTGCAGGCTGGGACCAGGTCGCGGCCCCTGGAGTTTCCTAGCTCACGCCCCGTAGGATAAGGGGAAGCAGCGGCACACGATAGAGAGAACCGAATAACAAGCCGAAGGTCAGGGGCCACAAGCAGACAAGGATAACGAAGAACGAGCCGAAGGTCAAGGGTCACGAGCAGACAGGGATGGTCGGGGACAAGCCAATAACGTAACAGAGAGACAGACGTAGCACACGGCAGGCAGGAACCCAAACACACAATGCCTAACAAACACGTTGATCAGCAAAGCAGGCTTGCAGTGCACAGGTTAATATAGTGTTCAGTGATAGGGCCTGGGGTGGAGTCAGGCTGGGAGGAGATTATAAAGGAAGCCAGGTGAAGGAGGTCTGGTCTCTAGATGAACACATGAGGAGGAAGGTAAGATGGCAGACAAACACTACTGCATATCCATGACAGTACCCTCCCTCTTATGGGCCCTCCCCCGCCTGGACCCAGGCTTAAAGGGAAATCTCTGATGAAACCTTCTCAACAGATGAGGTGCAGCGACATCAGATGCAGCGATCCAAGACGCCTCCTCAGGACCAAAACCTCTCCAATGCACAAGGTACTGAAGAATGCCTCTGCAGAGCCGAGAATCCAGAACTTGTCTAACCTCGTACTTAAGATTATCCTCAGAGACTGAAAACGAGGTAGGGAGATGACAAGAAGATCTATTGAGGACCAAAGGCTCTCTAGGAATAAGCAAGGGCATGAGACGATCAACAGGAATCTGAGGAGGGTCCCCTAGACCCTTAAAGGGGAACTGGTCATCTTGCACAGGACCATCAGACTGGGCAGATGTCAGTGGAACCCTGAAGTCAGGTTGGTTAGAAGGTGACATGTCGCCGGAGTCAAGCTGAATAGCTGAAGGACAAGCAGAATGTCCCGAACAAGAAAAAGTGAGAGGCTCACTGGGCATGGGCTGGACTGGCATAACTAGTACAGAGGCAGAGTGAATAGCTGAGTCAGGTGTAGCGACTACCTGAATCGCATCGCAAGACGTAGCGACTGCAGGACTTGTAGACAAGCTAGCCTGGCTGTGCGTCCAAGGGTGGTTAGGGACAGAGAAATGTAAATGGTTATGCAACCTGGAATGAATGACCGGCTCAGATTCACAGGGGGCAACCTTGGGTAGGCAGGACGAGGAACAGGAGGGACCCCAAGCCAGGATCTGTCCAGTAGTCCAGTCCACATGAGGAGAATGGAGCTGTAACCATGGGAGACCCAAAATTATAGGCGTTGAGGCCTTGGGTAAGATAAGGAAGGATATCCACTCCTGGTGGAGTGTACCCACCGACATCTTAACAGGGAGGGTCTGGAAGCGGATAGGTCCCCCTGGGAGAACAGTACCATCAATCGCCAAGACCACCAATGGCGTGGTGAGGGGCAAAAGAGTAAGTCTCATGGACGATGCGATTTCCCAGTCCATGAAATTACCAGCGGCTCCGGAATCCAGATATGCTGAGACCGAATGAGAAGAAGCACCAACATGAAGGAACACAGAAAGCAGAAGACGAGAAGGGGAAGGTGATATTTCTGGGTCCAATACTCCACTTTCCAGATGAAGTGGACCCGGACGTTTTTCTGGACAAAGAGAGCAAGTGTCACGAAAATGACCTTTGCCCCCACAGTAAAGACACAGACCAAGAGTTCTGCGCCTAGCACGTTCCTCGGGGGATAGCCTGGTCCGACCCAGCTGCATGGGTTCCTCAGCTGGTAGGAGATGCTCTACGGGTCGAAGAGAGGGGAGCTCAGGCTGACTAAGAACCAAGGAGTGCTGGCGTTGCTTTTCTAAGGTCCTCTCCTGAAAGCGAATATCGATCTGGTTACACAAGGAGATAACGCCGGCCAGATCAGTGGGGATGGTTCTTCCTGCTAATTCATCCTTCACTCTATCAGACAGGCCATGCAAAAAGGTTGCGACTAAGGCCTCATTGTTCCAGCTCAACTCAGCCGACAGTATGCGGAAATGAAGGGCATACTGTCCCACAGAAGCAGACTCCTGGCGGAGACGTAAAAGGGCGCTGGCCGCTGAAGAGACACGAGCCGGTTCTTCGAAGATATTCCGAAAAAGTTTCAAGAAGCCAGACAGGCTAGAAACCACTGGATCATTCAGTTCCCACAGAGGGGCTGCCCAGGCTAAAGCTTCACCAGAGAGGAGGGAAATGATATAGGCTACCTTAGCCCGATCAGACAGGAAGTTTTGGGGCTGGAGCTCAAAATGAATTGTGCATTGACTAAGGAACCCCCTGCAAGCCTTGGAGTCCCCAGAGAAACGGGACGGAGCTGGCAGTTGTAGTGAGTGTGTGGCTGCGACTGGTGCAATAGGTGCAGCCGCTGGTTGTATTTGAGGTTGCGGATTCAGGGTTCCCAAGGAGGCCTGAAGCTGCTCAAAGCGAGAAGCCAGATCCTGGAGGAATCGCATCACCTGAGTCTGATTCGATTCCTGGGTTTCAAGTCTGCAAACTATGCCCTGCAACGGATCATCCACGGGTAACGGGATGTCAGCCGGGTTCATGGCTGATCAAACTGTCAGGGTCACCTGTGGCCAGGTGACAGATGCACACCGTAGGGGGACAGGAGTGCACCGCGAGGTAGTGAACCCTATGGCTGGCTTCTGTGGATAGGAAACTGGGTGGTTGTGGAAAGCGGGACCAGAGGAGCACAACCGGGATCCCAACGGAAGCGAGAGCCAAGATTCCCCAGGGCGCAGAGTCTAAGACCCAGCTGGTCTTCTCCAGGGCCTCTAGTGGTGAGGATGTTACGCTGCAGGCTGGGACCAGGTCGCGGCCCCTGGAGTTTCCTAGCTCACGCCCCGTAGGATAAGGGGAAGCAGCGGCACACGATAGAGAGAACCGAATAACAAGCCGAAGGTCAGGGGCCACAAGCAGACAAGGATAACGAAGAACGAGCCGAAGGTCAAGGGTCACGAGCAGACAGGGATGGTCGGGGACAAGCCAATAACGTAACAGAGAGACAGACGTAGCACACGGCAGGCAGGAACCCAAACACACAATGCCTAACAAACACGTTGATCAGCAAAGCAGGCTTGCAGTGCACAGGTTAATATAGTGTTCAGTGATAGGGCCTGGGGTGGAGTCAGGCTGGGAGGAGATTATAAAGGAAGCCAGGTGAAGGAGGTCTGGTCTCTAGATGAACACATGAGGAGGAAGGTAAGATGGCAGACAAACACTACTGCATATCCATGACAGTGCCCAAGCGGCTGATGTTTTGGCCACGCGATATACGCTTGAGACATATGTTGCAAACAGCAGCTGTGCGATCTGATGCACTCGCCTCAAAAAAGGCCCACACCAAAGAACTTTTTGAATGACGGGCAGAGGCAGCGCCCTGCACAGGCGGAGCTCTGCGGTGTGATTCCGTCGGTGTGCTGCCCATACGCTGGCCACTCAAGGGCATCCTGCCTCGTTGGAGATGTGCCTCCTCCTCATCCTCCTCCTCCTCCTCTCTCCTATTAGGCACCCACGTGGAGTCAGTGACCTCATCATCCCCTCCCTCCTCATCACTGGAGCCAATCTGGCAGTATGCTGCAGCTGCTGGAACATGACTGCCAGATTGGTGTCCTTCTTTAGCATCCCCTCTCTCTGCTCTCACGCTGCTGCCTTCCTCTAGCTGGGTATCATCATCAGATCCTTCCAAACGCTGGGCATCCTCCTGGAGCATGTACCCAACACTGTGCTCAAACAGTTCGGGGGACTCCTCAGGAGGAGGGCATGGTGGGTCTAGGGAAGGATTGACTAATGAAGATAATGATACCAGAGAAGAGGACGCTTTGGCAGCTGCTTTGCCAGTACCCTGAGCCTGGGTGAGAGAGGATGAGGAGGATGAGGTGGGCTTGGTCATCCACTCTACCAAGTCTTCGGCATGATGTGGCTCAACATGTCCAGCTGCTGAAAACAAGGACAAGCGTGTCCCATGGCCATGTGCTGATGACAATGCACCGCGTACACGACCAGCACTGTTGCCCCCAGACACAGAGCCTGCTTGCCCTCTTTTTTTGCCTCCTGACTGTCTGCCTCTCCTTGGTTGCCTTCCAGACATTTTAATGGATGGCCTGCAGGGAGATGGGAAAAACAGCAATAAGGGCTACCTTCAGGTGTATATTGTGCAGGAGGCTTAGCAACAATGACACTGACACTGTCCCCTGCCTATCCTTCTCTGTCCCTAAACACAAGGATTGAAAATATGGTTCAGCAAAAAAGTTTTAGAACAGAATGGCACACTGACACTTTCCCTCACTGTCCTACTCTGTCCCTCCCTACAAACAAGATTTAGCACAGAATAGCACACTGATAATTTCTACGAGTGTCCTTCTCTGTCCCTCAACTCAAGGATTGAAAATATGGAACAGCAAAATTGGTTTAGAACAGAATAGCACACTGTCAGTTTCACTCACTGTCCTACTCTGTCCCTCCCTACAAACAAGATTTAGCACAGAATAGCACACTGATAATTTCTACGAGTGTCCTTCTCTGTCCCTCAACTCAAGGATTGAAAATATGGAACAGTAAAATTGGTTTAAAACAGAATAGCACACTGTCAGTTTCACTCACTGTACCTCTCTGTCCCTCAACTCAAGGATTGAAAATATGGTTCAGCAAAATAGTTTTAGAACAGAATAGCACACTGTCAGTTTCACTCACTGTACCTCTCTGTCCCTCAACTCAAGGATTGAAAATATGGTTCAGCAAAATAGTTTTAGAACACAATAGCACACTGACACTTTTCCTCACTTTACCTCTCTGTCCCTCAACTCAAGGATTGAAAATATGGAACAGAAAAATTGGTTTAGAACAGAATAGCACACTGTCAGTTTCACTCACTGTACCTCTCTGTCCCTCAACTCAAGGATTGAAAATATGGTTCAGCAAAATAGTTTTAGAACACAATAGCACACTGACACTTTCCCTCACTGTACCTCTCTGTCCCTCAACTCAAGGATTGAAAATATGGAACAGCAAAATTGGTTTAGAACAGAATAGCACACTGTCAGTTTCCCTCACTGTACCTCTCTGTCCCTCAACTCAAGGATTGAAAATATGGAACAGCAAAATTGGTTTAGAACAGAATAGCACACTGTCAGTTTCCCTCACTGTACCTCTCTGTCCCTCAACTCAAGGATTGAAAATATGGAACAGCAAAATTGGTTTAGAACAGAATAGCACACTGTCAGTTTCACTCACTGTACCTCTCTGTCCCTCAACTCAAGGATTGAAAATATGGTTCAGCAAAATAGTTTTAGAACAGAATAGCACACTGTCAGTTTCCCTCACTGTACCTCTCTGTCCCTCAACTCAAGGATTGAAAATATGGAACAGCAAAATTGATTTAGAACAGAATAGCACACTGTCAGTTTCACTCACTGTACCTCTCTGTCCCTCAACTCAAGGATTGAAAATATGGTTCAGCAAAATAGTTTTAGAACACAATAGCACACTGACACTTTCCCTCACTGTACCTCTCTGTCCCTCAACTCAAGGATTGAAAATATGGAACAGCAAAATTGGTTTAGAACAGAATAGCACACTGTCAGTTTCACTCACTGTACCTCTCTGTCCCTCAACTCAAGGATTGAAAATATGGTTCAGCAAAATAGTTTTAGAACACAATAGCACACTGACACTTTCCCTCACTGTACCTCTCTGTCCCTCAACTCAAGGATTGAAAATATGGTTCAGCAAAATAGTTTTAGAACAGAATAGCACACTGTCAGTTTCCCTCACTGTACCTCTCTGTCCCTCAACTCAAGGATTGAAAATATGGAACAGAAAAATTGGTTTAGAACAGAATAGCACACTGTCAGTTTCACTCACTGTACCTCTCTGTCCCTCAACTCAAGGATTGAAAATATGGTTCAGCAAAATAGTTTTAGAACAGAATAGCACACTGTCAGTTTCCCTCACTGTACCTCTCTGTCCCTCAACTCAAGGATTGAAAATATGGAACAGCAAAATTGGTTTAGAACAGAATAGCACACTGTCAGTTTCACTCACTGTACCTCTCTGTCCCTCAACTCAAGGATTGAAAATATGGTTCAGCAAAATAGTTTTAGAACAGAATAGCACACTGTCAGTTTCCCTCACTGTACCTCTCTGTCCCTCAACTCAAGGATTGAAAATATGGAACAGCAAAATTGATTTAGAACAGAATAGCACACTGTCAGTTTCACTCACTGTACCTCTCTGTCCCTCAACTCAAGGATTGAAAATATGGTTCAGCAAAATAGTTTTAGAACACAATAGCACACTGACACTTTCCCTCACTGTACCTCTCTGTCCCTCAACTCAAGGATTGAAAATATGGAACAGCAAAATTGGTTTAGAACAGAATAGCACACTGTCAGTTTCACTCACTGTACCTCTCTGTCCCTCAACTCAAGGATTGAAAATATGGTTCAGCAAAATAGTTTTAGAACACAATAGCACACTGACACTTTCCCTCACTGTACCTCTCTGTCCCTCAACTCAAGGATTGAAAATATGGTTCAGCAAAATAGTTTTAGAACAGAATAGCACACTGTCAGTTTCCCTCACTGTACCTCTCTGTCCCTACAAACAAGGATTAGCACAGAATAGCACACTGTCACTGACACTCTCCCTACCTATCCTTATTTGTCCCTAAACACAAGGAATCCAGGATTAGTAAAGGAAATAAAATGACACTGTCCCTGCCTATGCTTCTCTTTCCCTGCTCCGGAACACACTACACAAGGCTGTCGCGCTGGCGGCCTTTTATAGTGTGGGGCGTGTACTAAACCCCATCAGCAATAATTGGCCACAGGCATCCTGCCTGTGGCCAATCATTGCTCTCCTCGCTGCCGGCGCTGTGATTGGCCAAGCATGCGGGGTCACAGTGCATGCTTGGCCAATCACAGCGCCTGGATGACACTGCGATGGCGTAGTGCATTGTCTGCCGTTCGCGTCACTCGAATTTGGCGCGAACGGCCCAAATTGTTCGATCTTCGTCGAACGATCGAACAGCCGATGTTCGAGTCGAACGTATGTTCGACTCGAACACGAAGCTCATCCCTACCTGGGACAAAGGGCATTTAGAAACTTCATGCCCCCACTCACTGCACCGCAAACAGCGCACTTGGTTCTTAACCCTTTGCACATTGATAGCTGGCCATCTTGCACCAGCGTTGCCAGGGGCAACAACATGTCCTTCCCTTTTAACTTGGTTCAGTGCAGCCAAGTGTCGCCTGCACCAATTCACTGCAGACTCAGACTCTGGCGAACTCTCCATACTTGCAGTCACCTGTGCACTCCTTGCACCAGTGTTGCTAGGAACAACACCCACTCTGTCTCTCATCTCAGCAAACATTGCTTCCTTTTCACACAGGAAAATTTTAAAGTACTGTCTCCAAGACTTTGCAAACAGCACGCTTTCACATGTAGACTTTACTCTCTGCTTGAGCTCACTTCCACAGGCACATCACCTGTATATAACACAGTCCATTAATTGAACTCCTGTGCAATGCAGTTCGCCTGGCTGCCACACACAGCTAGCAGCAGTTCACCGCAGAAAACTTTAACTTTTCCTTCAGATAGGCTGTTCATCACAGTATTGCTGTTAAACACACACAGTTTCTTTTTACTCACTGTTTTTGGTATGCGAGGATCTGGAACTCTTCCAAAAACTGCCCAAAGCAATATCTCCACCACTTGTAAGATTGGGGGTTGTTAGCTTTTGTGGTGGATGCGTATTTCCAGTGATGCAAGCCAGTCAGCAACTCTGTTTAAGGGCATGGTAGCCCATTTTTATTTAAAAGCATGAAAGTTCACAAACACATCTGTAGTATTCACAGGGGGGGTTCCACCATTCCTGTATCTTTCATATTAACAGTAGCCTCGTAGCTTTACCTTCTAGCGATCCAGGCCTTTAGCCTAGGCCTGACGGTCTGTTCCTCAGACCCACACAGTGTCCAAGAGTTTCAGCTTTCTCCTAGCTTCTCCTGGTCAGCACCTTTGTTGCTGTATCACTAACGGTGTCTGCCTCCTGCAGACATGCACCGCCTTTGACTCCACTTCAGAGGATGAGAGCCCACTCGGCTCTCAGGCACACAGACTTCCTCTCTATTGGGTGGAGCCCTGTTCCATAATCATCTCTGACTCCACTTCAGAGGATGAGAGCCCACCTGGCTCTCATGCACACAGACTTCCTCTCTGTTGGGTGGAGCCCTGATCCATAATCACCTCTGAACTAAATAGCCCAAGACACAGCTGTTCCATCAGCGTGTCTTTCTTTACCAAATCTGGCATAAACCAACCCTCTTGAAGGTCGCACAAAGTCGCACCCTCACAATATATATTAATATATTGCGTTTCCAATATAAATAAATGAATACTTAATAAAATAATAATAAAGAACCAAAAAAAAAAACACACAGAGATGTTGTTCCTCTTAGCCAGATTAGGACATGGCCGTTAACCCTTTCCTGTTCTTTCCTTAGCTGCTTCCTCTGCTAAGCCGCCTAACATTGAGCCATTCGCCACCCATACAAGATCCTACTCTACACTTAAGGTAAGGACCTACGTCCAGGTAAGTTTACACATGTTATAAAAAAAAAAAAAGAGTGCACTGAGGCTGGTACTCTTATGTATTTCAGCCCTGTACGCCAGAAGACGTCTAAGAAGACCTCAAGGCGACATGAGGACTCTGATGACTCTAGTCCCAGTAGAGACAGGTCTTCCAGGTGTGGAGACCATGGGAGTGGCAGGAAGTCATCGACCAAAAAACGCCGTCACTCACGCTCCCCAAGACCTAGATCTCCAAAATGTCAGGCCTGTGGAGCCACCCGACTACCACACAAGCTGATCTTCGAGATTGCCTAAGGGACTATGCAGCGGACAGAGAGTCCGAAGGCCTACAAGTGGCAGACTTACTTAAGAAAGCAGTAAAGGATTCCACCGCAACAACCCGCATCTTCTTCTCAGGAGCAAACGGCTGAGGAGGACATTCCTGGGCCGTCCACAAGTGGAATTTCTCGCCCGACGCCTGCTTCTTCCTCTAAGCATCAGGAGGAGAATGCCATCTCAGGGGACTCCTCTGATGACCCAGATGCCTCTGGCCTTGCTTTCGCCATGGTCCAGCCCTATGTACAGGCAGTAAAACAAGTGATTGGCTGGGAAGAGACTGAGACAGATGTCAAGAAGTCTAAGGCGTACTTCCCCTTTCTCAAATGCCAGATTTCCCTTTTCCCCCTCATGGACGAGATTAAAGGTGTGATTGAGAAAGAGTGGAAAAAGACAGAGAAAAGATTCTTCCTTAATCGCCTGGGAAAACTATACCCTCTCTCAGAGGCCGACTCCGCAATGCTTGAGGGCCCTCCAGTAGTCGATGCAGCCGTGGTAAGGTTAGCGAAGAACGTCACACTGCCTATGGAAGACTCAACTTTGTTTAAGGATCCACTCGACAGAAGGATGGATCTCGATCTCAAGAAAGCTTACCAGATGGCGGGCAACGCCTGTAAACCTGCGATAGCCCTGACATCAGTGTCCAACGCTCTACGTGTCTGGACAGATAATATAGAGTCGGCAATCCAACAGGATATCCCAAAGGAGGACATCATTAAGGCCTTAGATGAACTAAAGCTCTCAGCAGACTTTATTGGTGAAGCCGCTATCGATTCAGTTTGATGCTCCGCAAGGTCAATGCTCCACACAGTTATGGCCAAACGGGCCTTGTCGCTGAAGCCATGGTCGGCAAATATTGCCTCAAAGCAGAATTGGTGCAAAATACCTTTTGATGGAAAAGCCCTGTTTGGGGAGAAACTAGATAAAGCCACCTCCCGTGTCACTCGTGGGAAATCGGGCCTGTTACCCCAAGACAGGCGATCCAGGCGCGCCAGGACATTCGCACCCAGATTCCAATATTCCAAAAACAAGACTACAGACAGTCCAAGCAGGGGAGAGGCTTTAGGCAAAATTGGAGGAGCACGCAGTCCACCTTCCTCAAGAACCGTAGACAGGGACCCGTGCCTACCCCACAGGATCCTGCTAAATCTTTTTGATGCCGAGCCATCCCAAGCGATCCCTGTGGGGGCCAGACTCAAACACTTCTCGAAGGTCTGGGAACCAAAGTGCAGGGATCCTTGGGTAGTCTCCACAGTCAAATACGGGCACTTCTGGACGTTTCTAGACAAGCCCCCAAAGACTTCTTCTCTCCGACAAGGGTGTCAAAGTCCCCTCAAAAAGGCGGAAGCACTACAGCGATTTCTTCTCTCTTTTTTTTAATTTTCATATCTTTATTAAACATTTTCCATTTTCCAACAATACATACATTCCCTCCTTCCCTCCCCCCCTATCTCCTATACAAAAAAATAATTAATCAAAACATCATTTCACATTAAAACCATTACAATCCAAAACTCCTCTACCCCGATACTTCTTATCTCACCCTCCATTCTTCATCTCTCAGCCAGCCACTAATTGACCTAGACCACACTCACACTTCCTTCCTCCAAAACATCCATTCCCTTCTACGACTGCTTTACTTAATGTAAACAATTTTCTTTTCTTTTTTTTTTCTTGCCACGGTTACCAAATCTTATCAAATTTTTTAAGGGCTCCTTGTCTAACGTAGGTTGTACTTTCCTTTAGGATAGTTATGTTCATGTTTTGCTCCCAATCCTTACTAAGGGGGGGGGGGGGAGATTGATTGCCATCTCTGTGCAATCAGCCTCCTTGCTTGAAATAAGCATCTTGTTATTGCTAACTGAGTGTAGGCATTTGTCCCCTCGCCCTTTACCCAGCCCAGTACACATTGTAGGGGTTCCAGCTCTATGTCAACCTCAAAGACTTGCTCAATTGTTTTCACTACCTCCCTCCAATACCGGAATAACTTCGGGCATCGCCAGAACATATGGATTATATCACTGTTTACGCCACCACATCTGGGACAACTGGCATCTATTCTACGGCCAAAGCGGAAAAGTTTATACGGAGTATAATATGCTCTATTTAGCAAAAACAGGTGAGACATCCTCTGCGAGGGAGACAGTGAGACTGACGAAGCAAGTTCCAAAATTCTTTTCCACTGTTCGTTAGATAAGTTACCAATATCTCTTTCCCACTTCCTCTTTTGTACCTGGCCCTGGGATTCCCTTAGGCTCCCCTTATGTAATTTTAAGTATATTTTTGTTATTGAGCCCTTAGATGTTTTAGTGTTGATAATTTCTTTTAACAGGGGGGTCTTGCTCCAGGTCATTACTATTCCTTTATATTGTTTTGTTAAGGCATGTCTAATCTGCAAATATTTATAAAAGGATTTATTTGAAAGATTATATTGTTCTTTTAATGTCTGAAAAGTTTTTAATATGCCATCTTGGTACAGCTGGGAGATATATTTAATCCCCTGTCTTTCCCATTCCTTAACTGTCCCCATCTTCTGTACCTCCTTTAAATTATCATTCTCCCATAGGGGGGTATACTCCGTGATGCCATCATATCCCAGCGCTATCTTCACTGCTTTCCATATTCTAATTATAAGATCAAGGGTAGGTAATTTCCGTGGGAGAGATCCTGCTTCCATGGCTTCTACCATGGAGTCATGTATAGAATGTTGTAATAATATTCTCTTCCTTATTTCTTCTCCCTGCATGTAACTACCCTTCATGTATTGGATCTGTGCCACCAAAAAGTAACTAAATGGGTGTGGGAGTGCCACTCCCCCCTCTTGTTTTGTCCTCTGTAGGGTATTTAATTTTATTCTTGCGACACCTCCTTTCCAAATCAACTCCCTAAACGAAGTGTCTATTTTCTGAAACCATTTATTGTATATCCAAACTGGTGAATTTTGTAAGACGTATAGGAGCTGTGGCATCCACACCATTTTTATTAAATTGCAGCGGCCTGCTACTGACAATGGGAGGGATTTCCACACCTTGATTTTCCCTTTGTATTTTTTAAGCAGAGGAAGCAGATTATCTAAAATATAATGGTTAGGGTCTCTAGATATATACACCCCCAAATATTTAATTTGTGCTGTTATTTGAATTTGAGAAGCCTCTTGCGGGAGTAGGTTTGACAGAGGGTCCACCGGTAGCAGCATAGATTTTCCCCAGTTTATATTAAGGCCTGAAAAACGTCCGAAAATCTCTATTTGTTTCATGGCCTTACCAAGGGAGTGCTGTGTATCTCCCAGTAACAAAAGGAGATCATCCGCATATAATACCACTTTCTCCTCTACCTCACCTCTTATAAATCCTCTTATCTCAGAGTCCGACCTAAGTGCAATCGCAAGGGGTTCGATTGCGAGGGCGAAGAGAAGGGGGGACAAAGGGCACCCCTGTCTCGTTCCCCTCTGCAACCTGAACCTCTCGGAATACACATTGTTCACTTTCACTCTAGCCTCTGGGGTGCTATACAGCATCTTGACCCATTTCATAAAAATAGGGCCAACCCCAAACTCCCTTAAGGCTCTCCATAGATATTGCCACTCTATACTGTCGAAGGCCTTGGCAGCATCCAACGAAACAATTGCTCTTTTTCCATCTTCCTCTGTTGGAATCTGGAGGTTCAGAAAAACTCTTCTTATATTTGTGGAGGTGGCCCTACCTGGTATAAAACCCGATTGATCGGGATGTACCAGTTTCTCAACTATTTTGTTTAATCTAGCTGCCAAGAGCTTCGACAGTATTTTTATGTCAGTGTTGAGTAAGGAAATAGGTCTATACGAGGCGGTTTCAAGTGGGTCCTTACCCTTTTTGTGGAGAACTATTATTGAGGAGTCCATCATAGACGTGGGGAGTTCTCCTTTAGCTAATGAGCAGTTTAAAACCCTAGTGAGTTCCGGGAGTAACTCCTTCCCGAAATACCGGTAGGTCTCTGCTGGGAGGCCTTCCGGTCCTGGGGTTTTATGCCCCGCCATCTCCTGTACGGTCAACTGTAGTTCTTCTAAGGTCAGGGGTTTGTCTAATTCCTGTCTATCCAGCTCAGAGAGCGAGGGCATCACTAGACTTCCAAAAAATTTGTCCAATTCTTCTCTCCTTTCCTCTTGACTTGAACTATACAAGTCTGCATAGAAATCACGGAATCTTTGTGCGATTTCTGATGTTTGGTGGGCCACCCTATCTTCGTTTACCCTTATTGCTGGCACCCCTGAGCTAGGTGTGTTAGTTTTAATTAAATGAGCTAGCATCCTGCCTGCACTTTCCCCTTCCGCAAACGCTACTTGTCTTTGGAAAATTTGCTTATTTTCTACTTTCTTCAACATTATTAGACGGTAGTTCTGTTGTGCTTGCATCCATACTCTGGATTTATTAGTAGTGTTGAGCGAACCCGAACTGTAAAGTTTGGGTCCGTACCGAACTTTAGCTTTTTCCCGAACCCGAACCCGGACTTTGCGCAAAAGTCCGGGTTCGAGTTCGGCAATCTAATTACGCAGTTAGAAATGCTTCAGGGGCCAGCCAATCACCTTTTGATTAGCTGGTGTTCCCTTAGAAGCCATCATAGCCATGCCTACTAATGGCATGGCTGTGATTGGTCAGTGCAACATGTGACCCAGCTTCTATATAAGCTAGAAGCACACAGCACACACGTCACTCTGCTTCAGAATAGATAGGGAGAGGATCTTGTCTGCTGCTGCTGCTTTTAGGGAGAGATAGAAAAATACATGAGTTAGTCCTGATTCTGGAATCTGAGGGAAAAGATAGAGAGACAGTGTAATGTAGGGCCAGGTTCCTGTTTTTTGCTTTTAGGGAGAGAGATATATTATATAGGAATAGGAGTCCAGATTCAGAGATATAACTCAGCGATCTGCATAGGTTTACCTGTTTGTGTTGCAGTGCAGTCTTTTTACACTGCTATGAGCCCAGTGTCAGAGAAAATCTACCTTTTATCTGCAAGCTCAGTGCACCAGCACTGCATATATTACGTTGAGAGATACACCGTTTCCATACTGTGGGTGTATTCTGCTCTTGGAAAAAGATCCATTTAGGACAAAAAAAAAAAGGCACTTTATTGTGCTCTTTTCCAAAAGACCCATTAAGGGCAAAAAAAATAAAATTCCATTTTATTTTGCTCGTGCAAAAAAAGACCCGTTTAGGGCAAAAAAAAAAAAAAAAAAAATTCACTTTAATGTACGCTTGCAAAAAGACCCATTTAGGGCCACAAAAAATATTTTGCAGTGTGTTATACATATGTGGGGCCTGTGAAATAAACCATTTCTATATATTTGTCTTCTACTGTGCTATACTAAAAAAACTATTTTTTTTTAATAGCATTTTCTGCAGTTCTGTAGCTGTGCGATTCAGCGATTACGTACTGTGGGTGTGTTGTGGCCTTACCCAGCCATTGTTGTATTTTTGAACCAGTGTTGGCTACCTCGTCCTCCTCCACCGCCGCTTCCACCTACGCAGCCACATCCACCGCCACCTCAACCTCCTACTCCATATGGACCTCGTCCTCCTAGGTCAAGATTATAATTTTTATTTTATTTTTTTGTAGCGCACAGATCCTTTCCCCCTTACCTGCCTTTATGTTGTTGGCTCCTCGCAGGAGGGAGAAAGGCACACCGCACTACCAGCCCGTACCCTCCTATATAAAGAGGTTGAGCAGTGTACTTGACGGGCCGTGTCCACAGCCGGAGTCAAAACTCCTCCAGAGGATGATTCTCACCTCTACTGTAGGTAGAGGCAAGTCCTTTAATTCCCAGTAAAGTCAATGTCCACACCAGCTGAAATTACAACTCTTATTCTCTCATGGCAAAATAAACTCTACTCGGATAGAAAAGGTTAGAGCAAAGAAACAGGACAGCTTAAGGTGTGGAGGAGGTCCAGGCACAAACGTAGCACATTCACTTCACTGCTTAGGTTTCTCAAACAGTTTTAGGTGCACGGTCTCTGCCACAGACCTTGAGGTTGGTCTCTGCCACAGACAGGGTGTACAAGGCCCCTGCCACGGACCTGGAGATCTTTGGTCTCTGCCACAGACCAGGGTGTATAAGGCCCCTGCCACGGGCCGGGTGAATAAGGCCTCTGATACAGTCAAGATGACCTTGAGCTTCTTCTTCTACGAACCTAGCCCATATCAAGGGGAAGACATCTCTCCAGGGAGTCAACAGACCCTTCCTTCACCGTGACTCCCGCATCGGTCCATCAGAATGATCCTCCCTTCCCTGGAACATGGTCCCCTACACGAGGCGGCACCCTAAGACTCCTCGACCCTTAGCGGACTCCAGACGAAGGCTCTGGACTCCAGGCTTTACTCCCGCACCTAGGCCTCCATACCCAGGGCAGCAGGAACTCCAGGATAGTTCCCTCACCCCGGGCTAAAGGTACCCGAGATGGAACAGGAACACATGCACCCAGGCCAAAGGCACCTGGGCGTGGACCCCACTGGACATCAGCCCCCAGGCCAAAGGTCTGCCCCTTTTATATGCTCTCCCGGCATGCACAGCAGGTTCCCCGCCCCGCTGTACTACTGCCAAGAGGGGACACAAAAGGCACAGCACTGTATCGGCGGTTCAACCCTAGCCTACCATGGCAGCGCCACCTGTAGGCCGCAGGGAACTGCACACCAATACTGTCCCCCGAGGACAAAATGGTCCATAAATCCTACAGAATTAGGGTGTTTGAGCCTATTTACCACTCAAACACTTCCCTTAAATTTAGCACCCCGCTACATTTTTATTTCAAAGTATTTTATTTTCCCACTAGCTTATCCATTAAATTGAATAATTTATTCCAGAAAGGGCGTATTCTGGGGCATTCCCACCATATGTGTGGCATCGTGCCGTTGAGTTTCTGAGGTTCTTAATGACTTCCTGTACCTCTTCTGCTGAAAAGGGGGCCTCCAGCATATTTTTTTATTTTTTTATTTTTTTTATGTTATTTTAAGTTATTTCCCTATCCACATTTGTTTGCAGAGCACTTGCCATGCTCTTAACAACATTTTGCTGCCATTTGCAGCCCTCTAGCCCTTTCCATTACTTTTTTAGAGCCTTTTTAGTCCTTAGAAGTTCGGGTCCCCATTGACTTCAATGGGGTTCAGGTTCGGGTTCGGGTTCGGGTTAAAGTTCGGTCCCGAACCCGAACTTTTTTCCGAAGTTCGGCCGAACCCGTCGAACCCGAACATCCAGGTGTCCGCTCAACTCTATTTATTAGGTGTTGGGTCTTTAATGTATTGCGCTTCTTTTTCGCTTACTAATTCACTAGCGGTTCTCTCTTCCTGACTGGATTGTCTTTTTATTCTAGATATTTTTTGTATCATTATGCCCCTGAAAAAGGCTTTCAGTGTGTCCCATACCACTTGTTCTGAGGCAGTACCTTGATTTATTTCTATAAATTCCCTAATCTCCCCCGATATCTCTTGTGTGTCATTCATTAATTCCATCCGGTGCGGGTTAATTCTCCCCTCTCTCTGGTACCTTGCTACTCCCGTATCAAGAACAACCAGCATTGGGGAATGGTCAGAGAGGCTTCTCGGCATATAGTTCACCTTTTTTATTATTGGTATCGCTTCCTCATTGCCCAATACTAAATCTATTCTCAAGAGCGTGGAGTGTGCCCTGGAGAGGCAGGAGTATTGCCGGGCTGCAGGGTTGTGTAATCTCCATATATCCCTTAACCCTATTTCTTCCAAGAATTTGACTAATCTAATATCTCTTGTTTTATCCTGAAGCAGCTGACTAGGAAATCTGTCTTTATCACAATCTAGGACCATATTAAAATCGCCCATTACGAGCACCGGTATTCCCGGCCTCTCCAGAACAAACTCCATCAGACTGCCCAATACCGAGGTGTTAAAGGTGGAGGAATATACAAATTAACCAAAATACAGGTTCTATCTTCTACCTTACAGTGTAAAAAGACATAGCGCCCTAGTTCGTCGCACCTACTCTGAATACAATTAAACATTATACCAGTTTTAATGAATATGCCTACCCCTCTAGAGTATGAGGTATGGACCGAGTGAAATTGTGTTTGATAGTCTCGCCACCCCAATTGGGGTATAGATATACTCAAGAGATGGGTCTCCTGTAGACATATTATTGAAGAACCATATGTTCTCATCAGTGAGATTACTGCTGCTCTTTTCCCTGGTTCTCCCAATCCCCGGACATTCCATGAACATATTGTCAAATTTTTCACTTGTGCTCTACTATTCATTCATATGCAGTGAAGAATACCCAAATTTTATAGTGGATCCTTTAGTTACTAAAACGTGCCTATTTACTTCTTCTTTTAATATTTTCTTTATGTGATTTCTTTGTGTAAGTGTCATCGTAGTTCTACCACTCCGTATCCCCCATACATACCCACACCCTCTCTCAAATACCCTTCTCACCGCCTTCCGTGGCTTGGGTTGAGGCTTCCTATTGTGACCCTCTCTAACTTCTTTCAACAACCATTCACCCTGCCAGTGTTTGAAATCTTTCTCGCTCCCTCTCCCACCCTCCCTCCCTCCCTCCCCACCAAAACAAAATACATCTATACCCCTATGGTGGTTTCTCATACCCCCATGTCTCATACACCCAATACTTAATGAAATACACTGCTTACCCTTTAACTTAAGGAGTTCCACGCATCTCCCCCTTATAAAAGGGGGCAATATGCATCTCCCTCCCTTCAGTTTTGATCTCTCCCCTTACCCCCCTCTCCCCCACCCCCCCCGTATCTCCCTCATGCCGTCCCAAAAAAAAAAAAAAAAAAAGGGGTGAAATTTTTTTTCAATGCATTTTAAATTGTGTTACTTAATCCCAATTACTTCTATACGTGTCTGCTCATCTCTTCCCCTTCACTTCCCCTACGGCCACTGGGGTTACCCCCAGAGTGGGAAAGGGGGAGAGAAGGCAAAGAAAAAAAAAAAGGAAAAATTGTTCAAGAATTTTCCCAAAAAACAAAACAAAAAAAAACCTGTGTATAAAATATGAAAAAAAAAAAAAAAAAAAGGCTTCCCCTTTCCTTTCCTTTAAAACCCTTTCATGACTAAGCCTATTTCTGACATTTGGTGTTTACAAGTTAAAATGCGGATTTTTTGCTAGAAAATTACTTAGAAACCCCAAACATTATGTATATTTTTTTTAGCAGAGAATCTAGAGAATAAAATGGCGATTGTTGCAATATTTTATATCACACAGTTTTTGTGCAGCGGTGTTTTAAACGCAACTTTTTTGGAAAAATTAACTTTCATGAATTTTAAAAAAATTAAAAAGCAAAGTTAGTCCAATTTTTTTGTATAATGTGAAAGATGATGTTACGCCGAGTAAATAGATACCAAACATGTCATGCTTTATAATTGCCCGCACTCGTGGAATGGCGACAAACTACGGTACCTTAAAATCTCCATAGGCGACGTTTTTTTTTTACGGCTACTAGGTTAGAGGTACAGAGGAGGTCTATGGCTATAATTATTGCTCTCGCTCTGACGATCGCGGCGATACCTCACATGTGTGATTTGAACGCCGTTTTCATATGCGGGCGCGACTTCCGTATGCGTTTTCTTTGCCGCGCGAGCTCGCGGGGACAGGGGCGCTTTAAAAAAATTTTTTTTCTTATTTATTTTATTTATTTTTATAATTAAAAATAGTGTTTTTAAAAAAAAAAATTTTTTGATCACTTTTATTGCTGTCACAAGGAATGTAAACATCCCTTGTGACAGTATCAAGTGGTGACAGGTACTCTTTATGGAGAGATCAGAGGTCTAAAAGACCCCCAACCCCTCCTTTGCACTTCAAAGTATTCAGATCGCCGAAAACGGCGATTCGGAATACTGTGTACTTTTTTAAATTCGGCGCCATTGGCAGCCGAGTAACCCGGATGTGACGTCATGACGTCGCTTCCGTGGTTACAGTGCAGAGAAAAAATCAAAGCCGTTCGCGGCTTTGATTCACTCTCTGCCTAGCCGCCCGAGGTGGCGGATCGTGGATCGGGTCTCCCGGTGGGACGGGAGGCCCGGTAAGAGCGGCGGAGGCGGCGGGAGGGGGGGATGTCCCCTCCCGCTCCTCCGGTATAACAACCGAGCGGCTTTTATACCAGGAAAGCCGATCGCCCGCTCTAAACAACGGTACCGGGATGATGCCTGCAGCTGCAGGCATCATCCCGGTATAACCCCCGAAAGCCGAGGATAACCCCCGCTCGGCGTGAAAGGGTTAAGAAAGCTCTGCAGTTCTCCAGCCAAAGGCTATATCCCCCTCAATAGGATTAAATAGGATTAAATGTCAATACGAGAATAAACAATAATAACATATTGGAAGTCTCTCACCCATCCGACGGATTATTCTCCCAGGATATGGAGGTGGCAGTTGTAAAAAGAGAGAAAGCAGGAGATCTCTCTGGCCTCTGGAGGTGGTGTGTGGGGGAGGGTTGCTTGAAGCTCCCACAGAGCCGGCACAGCGAAGCAGTAGTGGACCCTTGATGCGCTGGGGGGGGGTCGGAGATCACAATCGCCCCCCCTGCCTACTAGTGGAGGCAGGGAGTTCCTCTGGGATGCTTGCTGCTTGCTGCTTTTCCTGCTCTTTTTACAGGAACAGCAAGCAGTAGTTCCAGTGCCTCCATCCGAAAGATTTTCGGGTTTTTACTCTACCCTGTTTCTAGTTCCCAAGAAAAACGGAGGTTGGAGACCTGTCATAGACCTGAAAAGACTAAATCGCTACATCTTCCTAGAGAAATTCAAAATGGAGTCGCTACAAACGATCATTCGTGTAATCCAACCAGGGGACTGGATGTTGTCAATAGACTTACAGGATGCTTACCTGCATATACCTATACTTCCTCCTTTCCAGAAATATCTGAGGTTTGCAGTAGGCCAGGTACATCTTCAATTCCGGAGTCTCCCGTTCGGCCTCTGCACATCACCAAGTGTCTTCACAAAGACCCTGATTGCCATCATAGCCCCTCTAAGAGAGCGGGGGCTTCGAGTATACCATTACTTGGACGACCTTCTTCTCCTGGCGAAGGATCCAGCCCAATTAGTGGAACACAGGAAAGTTCTTTTGGCAACTCTTGCAGAATTTGGATGGAAGATAAACCAAGAGAAGAGTCACCTTTCTCCAACCCAGGAGATTGTTTATCTGGGCGCACTGTTCAACACAGAGAATGGTACAGTATCCCTCCCGCCTCAGAAGGTAACATCCATTATTCGGCATATGAAGAATGTGAGTGCGAGATCCTACCTGACTGCCTCGAACTGTCTGTGCCTGATAGGCCAGATGTCGTCATGTATCCCTATGGTCCCTTGGGCCCATTGGCACTTGAGACATTTCCAACTGGAGTTCTTGAGGCTGTGGAACAAACGGTATTTATCCCAACCCATACACCTGACGACCCTGATGCTCAGGAGTCTACATTGGTGGATGAAGAAGCACACGCTAATGAAATCACGTCCATTAGGGCATGTCAATTGGATCACAATTACCACTAAGGCTGTCATGTATCTGGGTGTATTTGAAACGGGATCTTCCTGGTCCCACAGCTGCAGCCTTACCTGTTGTGCTACGGAGCAGATCTAAACTTTTGGAAATGTCCTCTCAGTATTAAGCATTGCTCACTAGCCCCACCTGCTGCCAGCTGTGGACAATTTTCAATCAAAGCTGCCCATAAAAAGGAAGTGATGATATCTCTCAGCGCCCGTTTGTGTGGAATAGCTCCCAGGGTGTTGTGACTGCTTTTTGATCTTGATTTTCGTGTTGAACTTCTGCCTAAATTCCTGACTACTCTCTAGTCTGCTGACTTTGTACTTCACTGCCAGCTTGTGTATGACCTTTGCCTGCCTGACCACTCTCTGGATTTCGATCGTGTACCGTTTTGCCTGATCTGTTGCCAACCTAATCTGCCTGACTACGTTTTCGCCTGAATCCTCAGCACACAAGTTCCACTTCGGACACTACCTATCACACCTTACATTACAAACGGGCCACAATGACAGTGGACCCTGCTGAGATTGTTAAGGCGATTTCACGTCAGGGACAATTGATTGGAGCTCATGAACAGCATCTTTCTTCCCTGGACGCCAAGTTAGATGAACTTTGTACTATGCTTAAATCTTGTTTGCCTGCTTCCTCTGCAACGGTCCAGACTCCGGATCCTACTCCTGCTACGATCCAATCCGCCTCTTCTGTACCACCCAAGCTTCCCTTGCCTGACAAATTTGGTGGTGATACTGAGGACTGCAGAGGCTTTTTAAATGTTTGCCGCTTGCATTTCCGCAACAACCCTGGGACCTTTAGCACTTCGCCTGCCAAAGTGACTTTTGTAATTTCCTTGTTAAAGGGGAAGGCCCTGGCCTGGGTCTCTCCTTATCTGGAACGCAATGATCCTGTGCTGCAAGACGCTGACAAATTTCTGGCTTCTCTCCAGACTGTATTTGACAAGCCAGATAGAGCTTCTGCAGCTGAGTACTCACTCTTGGACATGCAACAAGGCACCAGGTCTGTGGCACAATATGCTATTGAGTTTCATATCCTTGCTGCTGAGACTACTTGGGACTCAAGGGCATTACGTGCAGCCTTCCGAAAAGGTCTTGCGGATCGCATCAAAGACGAATTAGTCTATAAGGATTCCCCAGAAGACCTAGAGAAATTCATAGAGCTCTGTGTTCGTCTGGATGTCCGGTATCATGAAAGGTGCCAAGAGAGACTTAGAACACGCAAGTTTCCTAGGCCAGTTTACCGTTTGGCCCCTAACTTCCAAGCACCACCTCAGCCAGAACCTGAAATCTCAGTTGAACCCCAGGCACCTGTGGAACCCATGGATGTAAGCTGTCTCCACCTATCTGAGTCTGAGAAACAAAGGAGGCGTGCATTGGGCCTATGCCTATACTGTGGACTTAAAGGACATTTATTATCTGTCTGCCCTTCCCGTCCAGTAAAAGGCAGGGTCTAACCAGTGTTGGAGGAGCTGGCTTAGACCTTACAGGTATATCCTCCAAGACCAAGATTACCATTCCTGCAATTATCCATTTACCCTCTAAACTTGTCTCCTGTGAGGCTTTTGTGGATTCTGGAGCTGCTGGCATATTCTTGGACTACACTTTTGCTAAAAAAAATAATATCCCATTTGTTCCAAAATCTAGACCCCTGTACATTACCACTGTGAATGGACAATCCTTGGGAGATGGCATTGTAAAATTTGAGACTATGACAATCACCCTTCAGTTAGGCATACTCCACAAAGAGGAAGTTGTCTTGTCTCTTATTGATTCTCCACTTCTGCCTGTTATCCTTGGTTACCCATGGTTACAACAACATAACCCTTCTTTTGATTGGGAAAATGGAGAACTTGGGGCTTGTTCTGTCATTCAAACTGTTTGTCTCAACCCAAAAGACTTTCTGCTTGTATGTTGGCTTCCGTGGCTGTCCCAACTACCTTGCATCATGAATACCATGCGTTTGCAGACATATTTTGCAAGCAAAAGGCAGAGGTTTTACCTCCACATCGTTCTTTTGACTGTGCAATTAAATTGATTCCTGGAGCACCTCTTCCCAAAGGAAGGACCTATCTTTGCCTGAACAAAAATCCATGGAGGAATACATAAAAGACAACTTGGAAAGAGTTTTTTTCCGACCCTCTTCTTCTCCAGTAGGGGCAGGTTTTTTCTTTGTTGAAAAAAAAGATGGGGGTCTTCGACCATGCATAGACTATCGAGGGTTAAATCAAATCACCGTAAAAGACTCCTACTCTTTGCCTCTCATTCTTGAACTGTTTGATGTACTTAAGGGGGCTGTTATCTTCTCCAAGCTAGACCTAAGAGGAGCTTATAATCTGATTCGAATTAAAGACGGGGACGAGTGGAAGACAGCATTCAACACTCGTAATGGACATTTTGAATATCTGGTTATGCCATTTGGTTTGTGTAACACCCCTGCTGTCTTCCAACGTTTCATGAATAAAATTTTTCATGATTTCAGCAACAGTTTTGTGAGCATCTACTTGGACGACATTTTAATCTTTTCCAAGACTCATCTAGAGCACATCTCGCATGTAAAGCAGGTATTGCAACGACTGAGAGAAAACCATCTTTACGCGAAGATTGAGAAATGCAGTTTCTATCAAAGCCGTATTCCTTTCCTTGGATACATTATAAGTGCTGTCGGTTTCCAAATGGACCCTCAAAAACTTTCCGCTGTCTTGCAATGGCCGCAACCGACCACTTTAAGAGGGCTCCAAAGCTTTCTAGGGTTTGCAAATTACTACAGACGCTTCATCAAAGGTTTTGCCTCCATTGCGGCCCCCCTTACTGCTATGACTAAGAAAGGTACAAATTGCAAGGTATGGTCCTCAGAAGCAGAATCGGCTTTTCAGCAATTAAAAGACATGTTCAGCAAAGCTCCAATTCTTCAGCATCCAAATCCCGATCTCCAGTACATAGTTGAGGTTGATGCCTCTGAGGTAGGAGCAGGTGCCGTGCTCTCCCAGAGACAGCCTAATGCCCCGTACACACGATCGTTTTTAATGTCATTTTTTAAACCGACGTTTTTCTCCTCGTTTTTTTTCATGTTTCCTCTCAAGCCTGCCTTGCGTACACACCATCATTAAAAAAAACGATCAAGCAAAGCGCAGTGACGTTCAACACGTACGACGGCACTATAAAGGGGAAGTTCCGTTCGAATGACGCCACCCTTTGGGACGCTTTTGCTAATTCCGTGTTTCCGCGTGTTAGTAAAAGTTTGGTGAGAGACGATTCGCGCTTTTCAGTCTTCGTGCTTTGAAGATCGTTTTCGGGAGTTCAGTTTGCGCCTGTAGGTTCGTATCTGTTTAGCACTGCTTGTAGTCAGTTCGTATCTGTTTATTCAGTGCGGCCTGCTCTGCACGTTCGTGTTTTTCAGCTTGTTCTTCATAGGCCTTGCTGTTCTTCCGTGCGTTCTTCTAGTTCGTTCTGTTCAGCCGACCGTTATCTAGCCATGTTGCGGCTACGTACTCGTCGTAGAGTTCGTGCTGTAGTTGGTGCAGGGGTTCATGCTGTATCCCGACTCCATGCCATGAGCAGGGTCAGGAGGAGTTCATGGACCAAGAATTGGTTGCTCCAGCGGCACCAATTCTGTCACATGCCTTTGTTGCGGGAGATCAGGGAGAATAATCCTGATGATTTCAGGAATTTCCTCAGGATGTCTGACCCCGTATTTCAGCAGCTGTTGGCTTTGGTGTCCCCCTATATTACCAGGCAGGACACCGTTATGCGGGAAGCCATCAGTGCTGAGCAGAGGCTCATCGCCACGTTGCGATACCTGGCTACTGGGAGAAGCCTGCAGGACCTTAAGTTCTCCACAGGCATATCCCCCCAGGCTCTGGGGATCATTATACCAGAGACTTGTTCTGCCATCCTTCAAGTTTTGCAGGAGGACTATATTAAGGTAAGTGTTCTTCTTCAAAAATTCACATTGTATGGTTTTTATTTTTGGATATTTTTAATTTGCTTTATTTGCAGTCCCTAATTCACATGATTCTTAGCTGCAGGGAATGTCCCCTTTCTCCCCATGTTTTATTATTTAAAGTTTGGGGTTTGAGGCCTACCTGTAAATTTGGCTTACCTAACCTCTCCAGCATGCTATCCTGGGGCCATACCTACCTTGCCTAGTCATTTCCATGTTTTTTATTATATGTTCCATCGTAGTGCTTTACCCAAAACGCACCCTAAATTTTGCCTAGGAATGTTTCATTTTTGTTAACTTCAATACAGAGTGCTACAGCCTTCATGTGTGATATTCCCAACTCATCTTCAACCCCCCCCCCCCATAATGTGTTTATTTTTTATTTTTTTTCTTGCTTCCAATTTTTTATGTTTTGAACAGTTTCTACCAATGTTGGCCATGAATGTGTGTATGAAATCAGCTTTCAATGTTTCTGGCTCCAAGTATTAATTTGTTATTTCTTTAATTCCACAGTTCCCTTCTTCGCCACATGAATGGCAGAATGTGGCTTCCGAGTTTGCCCAGCGATGGAACTTTCCGAACTGTGGAGGAGCCATCGACGGCAAACATGTTCGGGTCGTCCCACCACCCCATTCGGGATCCTTTTATTATAATTATAAGGGGTTCCACAGCGTCGTGATGATAGCAGTGGTGTCGGCCACCTACGAGTTCCTCTATGTGGACATTGGCAAGAATGGCAGGATGTCTGATGGAGGAGTTTTTGCCCAGACGGAGTTTGGAGAACGGCTCCTTTTGGATCTGCTGGCCTTGCCACCAGCGGAGCAGAATGTGGAGGGACTACCTTTTGTGTTTGTGGCGGATGAGGCGTTTGGCCTGGGACCCCATTTGATGAGGCCATTCCCGCAACGCACCCTCACCCCTGAGAGGAGTGTTTTCAATTATCGGCTGGCCAGAGCCAGAAGGGTGGTGGAAAATGCGTTTGGGATCATGGCCAGCCGATTTCGCCTCTTCCTTACCTCCATCCACCTTGCCCCATACAAATGGAACCATGTGGTTATGACGTGCTGTGTGCTGCATAATTTCCTAAGGGTGCATTCAACGAGTTATATATCTTTGAGTGGGCCTGAGGCCTCTTTAATCAATGCAGAAACTTTGGTGGCCCTGGAACCTGGCCGTCCTGGCTTGGCCCCCCCAACCGGACGTGAGGTCCGTAACCAATATGTGGACTATTTTATGGGTAGGGGGGCCATTGAAATGCCAGACAATCTATAATAATTTTAGACCAAAAAAATAAAACTTTTTCTTGAGTAAAGATTGGTTTGTATTTTTTATTGTATAATGTTTGATGTTTCTGGTAGGTTTACCTAGTGCACTTGTTTTGCCATGTGGATTAAACAATCTTTTAATTAGCCTTCATTGTCAGTGTAAACACCAAACATTGATTAGTTCACTCAGCACCACATTTACATAATGAAGCCACAATGATTTGTTATGTAAAAATACCTTTATTTTTTTTGTTTAGGTGGGCAACTTCCTTAGAAATGTGGATGTTCCCTTAATTTCGGGTGTATTAAAACGCATGACCAGCCATGCATAAACAAACTATATTTGTCCAAATTTTGAAAAAGCTAAACATGTGCTAGTCATTAAAGGGTAAAATAAAAAAAAAACATAGAAAACTCTGCAAGTAAAACGTTATTTGGTGTAAAAACATTAGACACGCCCAAGCACAGCCATGATATTTTGGAGCCTTTCCTCCACCCGCTTTGTATTTGCCCTGATCTCTAGCAAGTCTCCCTTAATTTTTTCGAGGTCACGACAGCAGACCATCAGGTATTGGATCAGGATCTGGGCACTGTGATGTGTCAACTTATTGGGGTCTTCGGCCAGAACTGCACCTAAATGTAAAAAGAAATATGTAGGATAGAATATGTAGGCCTACATCTATTTAACATGCATGTGTCTGGTTTCTCTCTGACCTGTGGTGGTGCCACTTTCCACTTCCACAACATCACATTCCTCTCCATCCTGGGGTTCTGGGGGTATTGTTGTAGGTATTGCAATTCTCGTCTCATCTGAGGTAGCTTTTCGAATCCCTAGGGAGATTGAAATAAAAGGAATAGTTTCATTAGTAGCGACTCAATTTTGCTAAAATTAGAAACATGAAAAAAAACTTTGTAATCATTCTTTTGAAGCATGCTCCATTTTAAATTTTACCCCCTGTGCCAACCGGGACAAATGATTGGATACATAGCCCAAAACAGAGCATATACATTTTGTACACAAATTTGAAACATTGTAACACCCCAAAGTATCTACACTGGATCACCTGTGTGTGACTCCCTCAAGCTTTTGGGCTTTAGGCCCACACTTGTATTACTGCGTTCAGATGTTTCATCAGCTGCTGAGCATTCACTCCCTTTAACATTACCATGCATATCGTTTTTTCAAATGAACAAATGTCCTTTGGATTAGCACACCAAAAATAAGTGTGGCCCAAATTTACTCCCCCAAATAAACCAAAATACATGGGTGTTCACACTGGATGATCCTAAAACATCGTTTGAGGAACTGTACGGAGAAAGAGGTTTAATACGTCCGTTTACTGTGCGGACGAACCTGAAAGATGGTATCTTTCAGTGTACTATATGAAAGTTAAAAATACACGACAGAATACAAGAAAATAATATGTACCATGGAAACTCAAAAAAAAAAACTTACTTTTTAATATAACTTTCTTGATTCTTTTATATTGGTCGGCCTCCCGCAACTTCAGATCTGACCATCGTTTTCTGAGCTGTTCCTTCGTTCTGCACACCCCGAATTTTTTGTGGAGACTTTTGACCACTTTGCCCATAATTCTGGACTTGACCAGATTAGGCCTTTTATACGGACCATGCTTGGCATCATAATCCTCCTTCTTTAAAATGGCGACCATCTCCACCATTTCCTCGAATGACATGTTGGATGCCTTATATCTCCTGGGTCTTGATTTGGGCTCCTCTGTAATTTCATCCTCTGTAGAGGTAATCTCAGCCACCTGTGTCTCCGCCATGTTTTGTTCAGCACTACGAGCGAGAAGGGGCAGGGAAAGTACAATATCGAACGTCAGGGGCGGGGAAAGCGTGCAGAGTTTCACGCATGCGCTGTGTATATCAAGTGAAGATCCATGTCTGGGAAATACGTTCATTTGTCGGGAGAGGGAGTTAGCAACGAACGTCGTGACCAAGGTACCTAACAATTTTACTTTTTGAGGTTCATCAGACGAGGAGATTTGTGTGCTCAAAATATGTAGACAATGCACAGTTGAGGAATGTTGCCTGAAATATATATTTTTTTTGGTTTCTCGCTTTTACAGATATCATGAATACTTTTAAAAACCCAGACTTCATGGGGGAGTTCATCGACAAATGGCAAGAACTCCCTATATTATGGCAAACAAAAAGTGGCGGTAATAAAAATAAAGACGCCAGGAAAGCAGCACTGGAGAGCCTGCTTGCATTTGTGCAAACAAAGATACCCACAACAACTCTCCAAGATGTCAAAAACAAAATTGCGACCATCAGAGGGACATACAGAACCCAGAGGACTATGGTCCTGAGGTCCCAGAGGTCAGGTGCACCAGCAGATAAGGTTTATAAACCCAGTCTGTGGTACTACAGTAAGCTTGCTTTTCTGGATGACCAGCTGGAAGTGCGGGAATCTCTCTCCACCCTTCCCCCCAGAGGTCAATCCAGCCTTCCTTGTACCCAACCCTCCAGCCTTCCCTGCAGCCAGTCCTCCAGCCTTCCTGTCAACCCTGCTCTGGCTTCCTCTGAGGATCAAGATCAGCGCCTTGAGGAGGCAGATTTGGAGATATGGAGCCAGGTAAAGTATTGATATCTATATTTATATCGTACAAAATTGTAGAATTTAAATAGATGTTAGTATTGTTAAAGGTATGTACACTTCTACCAATAAAGTTTGTGAAGAGCAAGATACAGTGTTGGCCTAATTTTATGTGCACAAGACAACAAAACCAGGATGCGGAATCAATGAAAATGACATAACTTTTGGCATTGATTTCGACAATGTCTAGAGGTGAACAATGTCTGTGAATGATGATGTGGCAAAATAAATAATGTCCCTTTCTTTTTTTACAGCCAGAGCAGAGCCAGGAAGAGGGTGATGTTGGGGATCAGGAGGAGGCAGGGCCCAGTGGCACCCAGGAGGAGGCAGGGCCCAGTGGCACCCAGGAGGAGGCTGGGCCCAGTGGCACCCAGGAGGAGGCTTGGCCCAGCACAAGAGCCCAGATGCCTCCCCTGGTAGTTAAACCACGAGGGCCAAGGAGAGGTAGGCAGGTGGAGGAGGAAACCAGGGCCTTCCTCAGAGAGGCAACAGCGGCCCTCAGAGAGGCACCCTCTGTTGATGAGGGATTTGCCGCAGTCCTCGCCCACAAACTAGGGCAAATGGAGTTGCAGCAAAAAAATTTCAGTGAGACCCTGCTATTGAAAGTCATCAATAAGGGCATGCTGGGTGAACTCACTAGGTACACGGACATAACGGAGGTTGTCCCTACTCCTCCACCTCCTCCTCCTACTACTCCTCCTGCCACAACCTCTCCTCCTGATCCCCAGCCTCCAAGGAAGAAACCAAATCAAGGCTGCAGAGAAGGCTGGAGAGAAGGCTACAAGGAAGAGGAGAAAATAATGCCTGCTGTAGTACCACAGACTGGGGACATATAGGACTTATCTGCTGTGGCTCCTGACCTCTGGGAGCTCAAGACAAGATTGGGCTCATTTTTTTGGGGGATCTAATCTCTATTTTGGTTTGGACATCTTGTATGGTTGTTGTGGGGTCAAAGGGATGCACAAATGCAAGCAGGCTCTCCAGTGCTGCCTTCCACTTTAATTTGTTAATGTTCTGAAATAAAAAAAATTTGAGTGCCCTTAAAATACTTGACTATGTGATTTGTATTTCAAAAGAGAGCTTGCTAGGGAGCAGGCAGGGACATCTCAAATTATATTATTGTTATTATCAGGGGACACAAACCTCCCTGAGGCCAAATGAGACACATTTGGAAGGTTGTTGTGGTAACTTTACACAAGAATAATTTAAGCCAAAATAATAAAAAAAAGTAAAATTAAATTTAAAGAAAAAAGGAGAATTACATTATTTTATTATTATTAGTATTATTTAGGAGGGAGGTGCGGCTTATAAATAATATTTTATAATCATTAGAGCAATTTGGAATTACTTTAGAAACAAGTTTGGCATAACTCTCAATGTCATTATCAAAAGAGGGTAATTTTAAAGCATTATCAAAAGAAGAACGGAATGCGCAGCATTAAAACGATGCTATTAATTCCACCGTGACGAATGTGCCATCTCCATTTCCAACATTAGCTTTACCAAAATGAGCGCTCCCGTCTCATAGTTGCTTCGGAGCATGCACGTTTTTTTTCACGTCGTGAAAGCATACACACTATCGTTTTTCACGTCGTTAAAAAAAACGACATGAAAAACGACGTGAAAAAAGAGAGCATGTCCGGAATTTTTAATGGCCGTTTTTCACGTCGTTAAAAATGCTCTGGAGCCTACACACGATCATTTTTAATGGCCATTTTTTAAAATGGCATTTTTAACGGCATGAAAAACGATCGTGTGTATGGGGCATAAGTCCGGTAGAATCCATCCAGTAGCATTTTTTTCTAGAAAGTTTTCTCCAGCGAAGATGAATTACGATGTTGGGAATCAAGAACTACTGGCCATCAAATTGGCATTGTCTGAATGTTCTGGAAGGGGCTCCCAAACCTTTTTCTATCCTCACTGACCATAAAAACCTACTGTATCTTAAGACTACAAGACGTTTGAACTCACGTCAGGCTTGATGGGCTCTGTTTTTCTTCCGTTTTAATTTTGTTCTTTCTTCCTGGGCATAAAAACAAGAAAGCCGAGGCTCTTTCTAGACAGTTTGCTACCTCTGAAGAAGACCAACCTACCGAGCAGTATATAATCCCACCTCACAAAATTGTCGCACAGATCTCTACGGCTCTTTCCCAACAGTTACAAGAAACACAGAATCGTGTTCCCCAAGGCTTGAAGATACCACCAGGTCGCCTGTTCGTAGCCCCTAGCCTCAGAAAACCTGTACTCCTCTGGGCACATGATGGTGTGTTATCTGGTCATCCTGGTGTCACCATCACTCTTAAGACCTTGCAGCGTCATGTCTGGTGGTCTCATATGAAAAGGGATGTTACTGACTATGTGGCTGCCTGTCCAACATGTGCTGCTTATAAAGTACCCCGTACCATGCCTACTGGACTGTTACAACCACTTTCGGCACCTCGTCAGCCTTGGACCCATTTGACTATGGACTTCATTATAGACTTACCCAAGTCCAAGGGCATGACTGCTATATGGGTCATAGTGGATCGCTTTTCCAAAATGTCTCATTTTGTGCCGCTCCCGGGATTACCTACAGCGGAAGCACTGTCTACTCTCTTCCTTTCCCATATTGTGAGCTATCATGGCATACCTACCAATGTCGTCTCAGACCGCGGATCCCAGTTTGTTTCCCGATTCTGGAGAGCGTTCTGCAAGAAACTGGGAGTAACGCTTTCACTCTCTACCTCACATCACCCTTAAACAGATGGTCAAACCGAACGCATGAACCAGACCCTAGAAACCTATCTTCGACATTATGTCAATGCCTTACACTCCAACTGGTCTGAGTATTTGCCTTTAGCTGAGTTCGCCATTAATTCCCGTTGGCACAGTGCTCTTCATACCACACCATTCTACGCAGCCCTAGGCTATCACCCTCAGACTTTTCCCCTACTTCAGCCTTCTTCTGGTGTACCAGCAGCAGATCAGCGGGTAAAAAATATTCTGCTACATTGGAAAAAGATTTGCTTATTACTACGGAAGTCAGCAGGCAAGTATGCACTTTTTTCCAACAAACGAAGACGCCATATACCTCCATATGTGGTGGGGGACAGAGTTCGGCTATCAACCAAATATGTGAGACTGAAACAACCTTCTACCAAATTGGGCCCTCGATTCATTGGTCCTTACAGAATTATTGCTCGAGTCGGGCCAGTCTCCTATCGGTTGAAATTACCCTCCTCTCTCCGGATTCATCCTGTGTTCCACTTTTCCCTCCTCAAAAAAGCAATTTTCAATCGCTACTCCAGAACGCAACAGCTACCTCCTCCTGTTCTTGTTGATGGACAAAATGAGTTTGAAGTCTCCAAGATTCTTGATTCTAGAAGACAGGGTCGTGGCCTTCGGTATCTGGTTCATTGGGAGGGATATCCTGTCACAGACCGTTCCTGGGTTCCAGCCAAAGATCTGCATGCCCCTTCTCTTATTCAAGACTTCCATGCCTCCTTTCCCACTAAGCCCTGCTAGGCCCCCGGAGGCGACCACTGGGGAGGGGGCCCTGTCATGTACCTGGGTGTATTTGAACCTGGGATCTTCCTGGTCCCACAGCTGCAGCCTTACCTGTTGTGCTACGGAGCAGATCTAGACTTTTGGAAATGTCCTCTCAGTATTAAGCATTACCTTGGACTCACTAGCCCCACTTGCTGCCAGCTGTGGACAATTTTCAATCAAAGCAGCCCATAAAAAGGAAGTGATGCTATCTCTCAGCGCCCGTTTGTGTGGAATAGCTCCCTGGGTGTTGTGACTGCTTTTTGATCTTGATTTTCATGTTGAACTTCTGCCTGAATTCCTGACTACTCTCTAGCCTGCTGTTTTTGTACTTCACTGCCAGCTTGTGTATGACCTTTGCCTGCCTGACCACTCTCTGGATTTCGATCGTGTACCGTTTTGCCTGATCTGTTGCCAACCTAATCTGCCTGACTACGTTTTCGCCTGAATCCTGGGGAGCACACTGCAACCAGATCTCAGTGCAGGGAAGATGGTCCTTTCATGCGACAAGCCTGGTATCAAATATCCTGGAGATTCGGGCAGCCTACCTTGCATTTCTAGGCCTAGAGTTCAAGATTACAGGGAAACCTGTTCTTCTCCGAATGGACAACAAAGCTGCGGTATCTTATATACACCGACAAGGAGGGACGCACAGCAGGGCCCTGCTGAGGGAAGTGGAATCCATAATCCTTTGGGCAGAAAGGAATCTAAAAGACCTAAGGGCAGTCTACCTGCCCGGTCATCTCAACTCAAGGGCCGACCTCCTATCCCGCAAGTTCGTAGATGCCAACGAAAGGTCTCTGCACCCGAAGATTTTCAACTGGATAGTGGACCAGTGGGGTCTCCTCGAGCTGGACCTATTTGCAACAGCAGTCAATACCAAGCTTCCAAGGTTCATCTCGAGGCTTCCTCATCCCCAGGCGGAGGCAGTAGACGCCCTTTCAGCCCCCTGGGCATGCAATCTGGCCTATGCCTTCCCTCCGCGGCCTCTCATTCCAAAACTCCTGTCGAGGATCATGATAGAAACTACAACGGTAATAGTGGTCCTACCATACTGGCCAAGACGTCCTTGGTTTCCCACAGCAATGTACCTGAGTACCCAGCTTCCAGTCAAAGTTCTGCTGATACCTTTCCTCCTGTCACAGGGACGTCACACCCATCCAGATCCTGGCAGGTTGAACCTTCACATCTGGCGGCTGAAAGGCAAAGGTTCGAATCCCTAGGGTGTTCCAATGAGGTTATGGCAACCCTCCTCAGGGCAAGAAAGCCATCCACAAACAGTGTATAAGATAAGGTGTGGTTCAAGTTCAGGGCCTTCATGATTGGCAGAAGCTACGATCCAGATTCTCCATCATCCTCTCAAATTCTTGAATTCTTGCAGGCAGGCCTGGACATATGTCTTGCTCTAAGTACGCTAAAGGTATAGGTAGCGGCAATTTCAGCGGCAACCAGTAGAAGGTGGGCCGAGGATCCATTAATAATCCAATTTTTCAAAGCTGTCAAAAAGATCAGACCGCCAACTAAACAGTCTATTCCCACCTGGGACCTTGCTATCATCCTAGAGTCCTTAGCCAATCCACCTTTTGCTCCTTCGGACTCAGCATCGCTTTGGAATCTAACCTTGAAGCTAACCTTCTTGATAGCCATAACCTCCGGCAGACAGGTTTCAGAGCTCCAAGCTTTAGGAGCGGATCATAATCATATCATATTCTACCCTGACAGAGTGGAACTCAGAACAGTACGAGGATTTATCCCCAAGGTCGCATCCTCCTTGAACATGTCGGAACCTTGGGCACTCCCAACGTTTTCAAAACAAGACGCAGGTTTTCTTCACGAGCTGGACATGTTGTTCATAATCCCCTGGGGTAAAAACAAAAGCAAGGAGGCGTCAGCAAGAACAATTGCCTCATAGATCGTTAAACTCATCCACAAGGTGTACAGGGCAAATGGACTGGGCCCCCCTTTGATGGTCAAGGCGCACTCCACTAGGGCGGTTTCTGCCTCTTGGGTGGCAAGAGCAAATTTGTCAATTGAAACTATTTGTAGGGCAGCGACTTGGTCGTCCCAACATACGTTTCTGAAACATTACCGAGTAGACCCTGGTGCTCTCTCATCGGTGGAGTTTGGAAGACAGGCGATCAAATCAGCCTTTGCTTCCTATAAATAATAATAATATTTTCTTTAAATAAACTTCTAAGCATCATCCCACCCGTCTCAGCTAGTTATTTGTCACAGGTATGCTGTCATGGAGGCACCAGGAAAATGGAAAATTGTATCATACTTACCAGTAATTTTCCTTTCCTGGTGCCTATCCATGGCAGCATACAATCCCACCCTCGGTATTCTATATTACGGAGAATGCTGAGGCTGTACTAACCAACTCTTTTATGATATTCACTAGTCCTGAGGGAGGAGCCCAGGTGGAGCTTGTCACAGGTATGCTGCCATGGATAGGCACCAGGAAAGGAAAATTACTGGTAAGTATGATACAATTTTCCGTTTTTTGGCCATCAAAGAAAATGCTATGTCTGGTGCAAGCCCAACACCATCCCCACAGTGAAACATGGTGGTGGCAGCATCATGCTGTGGGGGTGTTTTTCAGAAGTCGGGACTGGGAAACCGGTCAGAGTTGAGGGAAAGATGGATGCTGCTAAATACAGAAATATTCTTGAGCAAAACCTGTACCACTCTGTCTGTGATTTGAGGCTAGGACAGAGGTTCACTTTCCAGCAGGACAATGACCCCATACACACTGCTAAAGCAACACTTGAGTGGTTTAAGGGGAAACATGTAAATGTGTTTGAATGGCCTAGTCAAAGCCCAGACCTCAATCCAATCGAAAATCTGTGGTCAGACTTAAAGATTGCTGTTCACAAGCGCAAACCCTCCAACTTGAAGGAGCTGGAGCAGTTTTGCAAGGAGGAGTGGGCAAAAATCCCAGTGGTAAGATGTGGAAAGCTCATAGAGACTTATCCAAAGCGACTTGGAGCTGTGATAGCTGCAAAAGGTGGCTCTACAAAGTATTGACTTTAGGGGGGTGAATAGTTATGCACATTGACTTTTTCTGTTATTTTGTCCTATTTGTTGTTTGCTTTACAATAAAAAAACATCTTCAAAGTTGTGGGCTTGTTCTGTAAATTAAATGATGCAAATCCTCAAACAATCCATGTTAAAGCGGAGTTCTACGAATATAAAAGTCAGCAGCTACAAAAAGTATAGCTGCTGACTTTTATTAATCGGACACTCACCGGTTCCAGGTTTGAGCGATGCGGGCGTACGAAGCCCCGCTCGTCTCCCCCTCCTTTCTGCGGCGCTGGCATCGTGACTGTGGGCGCCCGGCTGTGGCTTCACAGCTGAGCTCGCACTGCGCATGTGCGAGCCGCGCTGCGCGCCATGATTGGCTGAGCAATCATCTGAGACCTGTGACGTGTCCCAGATGATTGCTGAGAGGGAGGGGGAGAGGTGAACTTTCTTCCGGCTCCGCGGTGCCCCGGGAGGAAGTGGGAGCTGGAACCCTCTAAAAAGAGGGTTTCAGCCCCCCCCAAAAAAATTACATGCCAAATGTGGCATGTCAGGGGGTCACCTTTCCTTAAAGAAGAAGTTCAATTTTTGGGTGTGTAGCACCCTCTACCATAGGTAGGTGCTAGAATAGGATTTTTCTAGTTAATACTGTCATCACAGGTAAATTTAGGCAGGCCTATGCTTCAGGCTAGGCCTGCTTGTTTTGATCTGGGAGCAGGGAGTGGTTAGCGTAGCAGTGGGTGTGGCCACCTGTTCTCTAGTTCTGAGGCGCCTCCCCTGTCTCTGGGGAGATTGTTCTAGAGAAGGAGGCAGGGCCTGGGACTGGAGTGCCAGGCAGCTTATGTGGGAGCCCTGACCAATCCCCACTTGGTATTGGCAGGGGGAGGGCCTCCTATATAGGTTGAGGTAACATGCCACTGGGAGCAGTTGTCGGCCGGGAGAAGTGGAGAAAGGAGTACTAGACAGTGGCAGGGGCCCTACCCCCATCTGGGGGGGCAGTGTGAGGCCCAGGGGAGGAGCCTGGGAGAGCTGTGAGGGAAATTCACCTTTACACGGTCATTGGTGAAGTCCTCATCTGTTACACGGTCAATAGATGAGGAATCCTGGATCAGAGTGGCTGGAGACTGTCGGAACGCATGTCCAGATAAATTCCTCCATCATAGACTCGGGGCAGGAAAAGGTCAGTGAGTGTACCACAGTGGAGTGCTGGGTGCGGAGGAATGCCAGGGAGTCTGTGAGGGAACTTTGTCCATACACGGTCATGGATGAAGTCCTCATCATTAAACGGTCATTGATAAGGAGTCTTGGATCAGAGGAGAGTGTTCTGTCTCAACTACAAAGCGATAAAGTTCATCCCCAGGTTGAAGTAAGCCTTACACAAGCTGGTTTGCTATTATCCCTTGCATCGATACAGGCAGTTTAACTCAATGAATAAACTCACAGTTAGGACGACAGACGATGAATCCTTTCAAATGTTTTGTTTAATGATGGATATTCATAGGTAGGTAGAAACATGTTGCAGTTGTAAGCCACATGTAAGATGTTTAGCATTGAAGAAATATAGGAGTAATGAGAGAGAATCAGGAAGTGGAGGAGACATATAAAGAACTACGGTGAGAGAGAGAGTTCAGCTAGAAAGAAGGGGACAGATCTTAAAGACACAGAGCAAGAATAATCACATAGTGTAACACAACACTCTCCGTATGAAATCTTTAGATTTCATAACCTTAAACTAATATATATATTTTCAATAAGTCCAATACTGATAAATGTCCTGGAACCTGTAATGAAAAACATGCAACAAGCAAATAACAAACGTAAGTTCAACAGGATGAAGAACATAAAGTCACAGTATGATGTCTTCAAATAATTCCAAAGTTCTGAGTAGAACCTGTAGATGGCAGCAATGTACTCCCCGCCGTGCCAACAGCATGGCTAGTCCTTGCACAAGTCACTCACCTGGCAAAAGGAGTACTAACTCTGTAATTGGTTGACTAAAGGTTTGTCTCGATCCTCCCTTGGTTACCTTGACTTCTACCTTCCGGACTTTGTTATCGTCGCTGGGCATAACTTTAGTAATAAGACCCATAGGCCACTCATTCCGACAAACTTCCTTGTCTTTTAGAAGGATGAGGTCTCCAACCTTAAGATTCGGCTTAGATGCTTGCCATTTGTTACGACCTTGAAGGTGGTGAAGATACTTTTTCTTCCAGCGATGCCAGAACACATTGGCTAGATGCTGCACCTGCTTCCATTGATGCTTGTAACGGTGTGAACGCAGCTTCTGTTTTGTACTTACAGAAGTGTGTAGTGAGATGTTCACAGTTCTTATTTCCTTATCATCTTCAGGGTTTACTAGCCCATAGGTGGTGTCAATAGGGAGTAAGTAAGAGTCCTCACACAGAAACCTTGGAGGTGACAGCCATAGGCTGTCCTGAAGAGCAGCAGGTGACACGGCTCTGGTCCCACAGTCAGCTGGGTTGAGTTCAGTGGGAACGTGATGCCATTGACTTGGTAGAGAGAATCTCTTGATACGTTCAACCCTGTTGCTGACGTACACATAAAATTGTTTTGTTTGGTTGTTTATGTAACCAAGTACTACCTTACTGTCTGTATAGAAGGTGAAAGAATCAATTCTAGTGTCCATTTCACTCGTATGACCTCGGCAATTTCTACTGCTAGCACAGCTGCACAAAGTTCAAGTCTTGGTTGTCAGGGTCACCTGTGGCCAGGTGACAGATGCACACCGTAGGGGGACAGGAGTGCACCGCGAGGTAGTGAACCCTATGGCTGGCTTCTGCGGATAGGAAACTGGGTGGTTGTGGAAAGCGGGACCAGAGGAGCACAACCGGGATCCTAACGGAAGCTAGAGCCAAGATTCCCCAGGGCGCGGAGTCTAAGACCCAGCTGGTCTTCTCCAGGGCCTCTAGTGGTGAGGATGTTATGCTGCAGGCTGGGACCAGGTCGCGGCCCCTGGAGTTTCCTAGCTCACGCCCCGTAGGATAAGGGGAAAAGAGGGGAAGCAGCAGCACACGATAAGAGAGAACCGAATAACAAGATGAAGGTCAGGGGCCACAAGCAGACAAGGATAACGAAGAACGAGCCGAAGGTCAAGGGTCACGAGCAGACAGGGATAGTCGGGGACAAGCCAATAACGTAACAGAGAGACAGACGTAGCACACGGCAGGCAGGAACCCAAACACACAATGCCTAACAAACACGTTGATCAGCAAAGCAGGCTTGCAGTGCACAGGTTAATATAGTGTTCTGTGATAGGGCCTGGGGTGGAGTCAGGCTGGGAGGAGATTATAAAGGAAGCCAGGTGAAGGAGGTCTGGTCTCTAGATGAACACATGAGGAGGAAGGTAAGATGGCAGACAGACATTAATGCATATCCATGACAGTACCCTCCCTCTTACGAGGCCTCCCCCTTCCCCGCCTGGGCCCAGGTTTAGAGGGAAACTTCAGATGAAACTCCTTTAACAGACGAGGTGCAAAGACCTCAGATGCAGTGATCCAAGACCTCTCCTCAGGACCAAACCCTTTTCAATGAACGAGGTACTGAAGAACGCCTTTACAGAGTCGGGAGTCCAGAATTTGACTGACCTCGTACTCCTGATTATCCTCAGAGACAGGCGCCACGGTAGGGAGAGGACGAGAGAATTTATTGAGGACTAAAGGCTTTAGAAGAGCAACATGAAAGGAGTTAGTGATTTTAAGGCTCTTAGGAATCTGGAGTTTGAAACAAACCGGATTCAGTTTAGCAGTTACAGTGTATGGACCAATGAATCGTGGAGCAAACTTCAGAGAAGGAACTCGGAGCTTGATGTTCCTGGTAGAGAGCCAGACTTTGTCCCCTGGCTGAAGAGAAGGCAGTTTACGCCTGCGGCGGTCGGCAAAGCCTTTGAATTTTTCAGCAGCTGCCCGGAGGGAATCATGAACGTGACCCCAAACGGAATTGAGAGACTCCTGAACCGAAGCCAAAGCTGGAATGTCTGGAGAACTGATCATGGGAAGAGGAAGTTGAGGGTGTTTTCCATAAACTGTGAAAAAGGGTGTCTTCTGCGAACTGGTATTCACATGATTGTTATGGGAGAATTCTGCCCACGGGAGTAGAGAGGACCAATCGTCATGGTGAGAAGACACAAAGGTGTGAAGAAAGACCTCTAACTCCTGATTAACCCTCTCAGTCTGTCCATTGGATTGGGGATGGTAAGAAGAAGAAAAATCCAAGACAATATTGAGGGATTTGCAAAAGGCTCTCCAAAAACGAGACGTGAATTGGACTCCCCTGTCGGAAACAATATGAGAAGGGACCCCATGTAGGCGGAGAATTTCCCGAATGAAAATGGGAACCAAGGCAGGGGCAGAAGGAAGACCAGGAAGAGGAACAAAATGAGCCATCTTGGAGAATCGATCGATTACCACCCAAATGACTGTATTATTCTCAGACAGTGGGAGATCGGTGATAAAATCCATGGCAATATGGGCCCAGGGTTCCTTAGGAATGGGCAAGGGCATGAGGAGACCAGCAGGAGCTTGTGTGGAGGATTTGGACTGAGCACAGACATGACAAGCTTTAACGTAGTCTTTGACGTCTGAGCGGAGATTAGGCCACCAGTAGTGACGACTGATGAGTAGGAAGGATCGGAGGAATCCAGAATGCCCTGCCACCTTGGAATCATGTCCCCAACGAAGGATCTTAGCTCTTAGCTCAGTGGGGACAAAGGTCTTACCAGGCGGAATTTTTGACTTCAGGGTGGTAGAGTGGGCAACAATGCATGAGGTGGGAATGATCGGCTCAGGTTCAGGGGCGGACTCCTCGTCCAAAGTGTCAAATGACCTAGAGAGCGCATCAGCCCGACCGTTGCAGGAACCAGGTTTGTAGGTAATCGTGAAATTAAAACGGGCAAAGAAGAGACTCCACCTGGCCTGTCTAGGATTCAGACGTTTAGCATTCTGTAGATACTGTAAATTCTTGTGATCGGTAAAGATCGTTATGGAGTGAGGGGAACCCTCCAAGAGATGACGCCACTCCTCTAACGCCAATTTAATTGCGAGAAGTTCCCGATCACCGATGGCATAATTCCTCTCTGCCTGAGAAAATTTTTTGGAGAAGAACGCACATGGTTGGCGTCTCTTCTCAAAGATTTGAAGAAGCACAGCTCCCACCCCCATTGAGGAAGCGTCCACTTCAATAAAAAATGCATTCCCAGGATTTGGTCTCCTCAAGAGGGGGCCAGAAACAAAGGCCTGTTTCAGGTTGTGAAATGCAGAGACAGCTTCGGGAGGCCAGTCTCTGGCATTCACACCCTTCTTGGTCAAAGCGATAATAGGCGCGGCAATGGAAGAGTAATTCCTTATGAACTGCCTATAATAATTAGTGAAGCCAAGAAAGCGCTGTGTGGCCTTGAGGCTAGCAGGAAGAGGCCAGTTGGTGATAGCCAAGACCTTCCCAGGGTCCATACGAAGACCCAAACATGAGACGAAGCACCCCAAAAACAGGACCTCAGAACATTCAAAGGAACATTTCTCCAGCTTGGCATAGAGATTGTTCTCTCTAAGACGTTGAAGTACAGTGCGGACATGGTTTCTGTGGACGAGCAGATTTTCAGAAAAGATCAGAATGTCATCCAGATAGATGACAACAAACTGGTACAGCAGATCTCTGAAGATTTCATTGACAAAGTTTTGAAACACGGCTGGAGCATTACACAGACCAAAAGGCATCACCAGATATTCGTAATGCCCGTCTCTAGTGTTGAATGCAGTCTTCCATTCGTCACCCTCCCGTATTCGAATGAGATTGTACGCGCCTCTGAGATCCAACTTGGTGAAAATGGAGGCACCCTTCAACCTATCGAATAGCTCAGATATTAAGGGTAAGGGGTATCGATTTTTAATAGTAACCGCATTTAAACCCCGATAATCGATGCAGGGTCTTAAGGTACCATCCTTTTTGGCAACAAAAAAGAACCCTGCCCCTGCAGGCGATGAGGATTTCCGGATGAAACCTCTCTCCAGATTCTCTGCGACATACTCCGACATGACCTGGGTCTCTGGGATGGACAGAGGGTAGGTACGACCCCTGGGTAGAGTTGCTCCGGGGACAAGATCAATAGCACAGTCAAAAGACCTGTGGGGAGGAAGCACCTCAGCTGATTTCTTACAGAACACATCCCGGTAATCGCTGTATGCAGCGAGAAGATCAGAAGAAACAGAAGTGGCAGCAACCGGAAGACTCTCCTTGGGGGTCACCTTGAGAAGACACGACGAGAAACATGAGGAACCCCAGGCCAGGATCTGCCCAGAGACCCAGTCCACATGTGGAGAGTGGAGCTGTAGCCAAGGGAGGCCCAATACAACTGGGGTAGAGGCCTTGGGTAGAATAAGAAAGGATATCCACTCCTGGTGGAGAATCCCTACCGACATCCTAATGGGTAGCGTCTGGAAGCGAATAGGGCCCCCTGGGAGAACAGTGCCATCAATTGCCGAGACTACCAATGGGGTAGTGAGAGGTGAAAGGGTAAGCTTCATAGAAGAAGCAGTTCTCCAATCCATAAAATTGCCGGCAGCCCCGGAATCCAGGTATGCAAGGGTTGACTGAGGAGAAGTGCCTACATGAAGGAACACCGGCAAGAGCAGGCGAGAAGGTGATGTTTCTGGGTCCAATACTCCACCTTCCAAATGTATTAGACCCGAGCGTTTCCCGGACGAAGCGAGCAGGAGTCACGAAAATGACCCTTGCCCCCACAATAGAGGCACAAGCCCAGAGTTCTGCGCCTAGCAGGTTCTTCGGGGGTTAGTCTGGTCCGGCCCAGCTGCATAGGTTCTTCAGCAGGAAGAGGATGCTCCACGGAATGAAGGGAGGGGAGCTCAGACTGGCTAGGACCCAGAGAGTGCTGGCGTCTTTTTTCTAAGGACCTCTCTTGAAAACGAATGTCGATCTGGTTGCATAATGAAATTACATCGTCCAGACCGACGGGAATGACTCTTCCCGCTAATTCGTCTTTCACTCGGTCAGAGAGGCCATGTAAAAAGGTAGCGACCAGGGCCTCATTATTCCAGCTCAATTCAGCTGTGTGGATACGGAACTGAAGAGCATATTGCCCCACTGAACTAGATTCTTGGCGAAGACGTAAGACAGCACTAGCCGCTGAAGAAGCCCGAGCCGGCTCTTCGAAGATATTACGAAAGAGCTTCAAGAAATCGGACAGACTGGAGACCACCGAATCGTTCCTCTCCCACAGGGGGGCAGCCCAGGCCAAAGCTTCACCGGAGAGGAGGGAAATGATATAGGCTACCTTAGCCCAGTCAGACAGGAAGCTTTGAGGCTGAAGCTCAAAATGAATTGTGCATTGGCTGAGAAACCCCCTGCAGGCCTTGGAGTCCCCAGAGAAACGGGACGGAGCTGGCAATCTTAGTGAGTGTGAGGCCGCGACTGGTGCGATAGGTACAGCCGCTGGTTGTACTTGGGGTTGCGGATTCGGGGTTCCCAAGGAGACCTGAAGCTGCTCGAATCGAGAAGCCAGATCCTGGAGGAATCGCATCACCTGAGTCTGATTTGATTCCTGGGTCTCAAGTCTGCGAACTATGCCCTGCAATGGATCATCCGCGGGAAGCGGGATGTCAGCCGGGTTCATGGCTGATCAAACTGTCAGGGTCACCTGTGGCCAGGTGACAGATGCACACCGTAGGGGGACAGGAGTGCACCGCGAGGTAGTGAACCCTATGGCTGGCTTCTGCGGATAGGAAACTGGGTGGTTGTGGAAAGCGGGACCAGAGGAGCACAACCGGGATCCTAACGGAAGCTAGAGCCAAGATTCCCCAGGGCGCGGAGTCTAAGACCCAGCTGGTCTTCTCCAGGGCCTCTAGTGGTGAGGATGTTATGCTGCAGGCTGGGACCAGGTCGCGGCCCCTGGAGTTTCCTAGCTCACGCCCCGTAGGATAAGGGGAAAAGAGGGGAAGCAGCAGCACACGATAAGAGAGAACCGAATAACAAGATGAAGGTCAGGGGCCACAAGCAGACAAGGATAACGAAGAACGAGCCGAAGGTCAAGGGTCACGAGCAGACAGGGATAGTCGGGGACAAGCCAATAACGTAACAGAGAGACAGACGTAGCACACGGCAGGCAGGAACCCAAACACACAATGCCTAACAAACACGTTGATCAGCAAAGCAGGCTTGCAGTGCACAGGTTAATATAGTGTTCTGTGATAGGGCCTGGGGTGGAGTCAGGCTGGGAGGAGATTATAAAGGAAGCCAGGTGAAGGAGGTCTGGTCTCTAGATGAACACATGAGGAGGAAGGTAAGATGGCAGACAGACATTAATGCATATCCATGACATTGGTATGGTATGTGCAGGCTTGGGAGTGAGTTTTGCCTTGCCTAGGACAAAACTACAGTGTGATTCTCCATTCAGTTCAGAGGTCTTCAAATAGGCTACTGCAGCAATAGCTTCAACTGATGCATCAGAGAAAATATGAATCTCTCTCCGGTTAGCAGTTGAAATGGAACCCCGAACATAGCAACGGGGAATCTGAAGTTTTTCTAGTGACTTCAAAGAATATCTCCACCTTTCCCACTTGTGTTGATTCTCACTAGGCAAGGGAGTATCCCAGTCTATGTTCTCAGTAGACAACTGTCTTAGTAAAATCTTACCTTGAATGGTAACTGGAGCAAGGAAACCCAGTGGGTCATAGATGCTATTCACCACGGACAGGACTCCTTTCTTAGTGAAGGGTTTGTCACAAATTGACACTTGGAAGGTGAATTTGTCTTGCTTGATGTTCCACAACAAACCCAGACTTCGCTGTACAGGAGGCACATCTGTACCTAAGTCAAGGTTTTTTAGACTAGTGGCATAGTCCTCAGAGTGAAAGGCATTCATAAGTTCCTGGCTGTTGGATATAATCTTGTGTAGTCTAAGGTTTGCTACAGACAGCATCGCCTTTGTTCTGATGAGAAGATCAATTGCTTCTTTAGCAGTTGGAAAGGACTTAAGTGCGTCGTCAACGTAGAAGTTTCTTTCAACAAATTGACGGGCATCAGATCCATATTCAACTTCTCCAGTCTGAGCTGTTCTCCTTAGCCCATAAGTTGCCACTGCTGGGGAAGGACTGTTACCGAAGACATGTACCTTCATGCGATAATCTATAACTTCCTTGTTGAGGTCATTGTCCTTGTGCCATAGAAACCTGAGGTAGTTTCTGTTGTCTTCTCTGACGATGAAGCAGTGAAACATCTGTTGAATGTCGGCCATTACTGCTACAGGCTCTTGTCTGAAACAAATCAAGACTCCTATTAGACTGTTGTTCAAGTTGGGTCCCGTAAGGAGCATGTTGTTAAGAGAAACACCTTCGTGCTGAGCACTGGAATCAAAGACAACTCTGATTTGGTCTGGTTTGCGTGGGTGATACACGCCAAAGGATGGAAGGTACCAGCATTCTTCTCCCTCCTTTAGTGGGGGAGCAGGCTCTGCATGATCTCTGTCAAATACATTTTGCATAAAGTCCACAAAGTGCCTTTGCATCTCTGGTTTCCTGCTTAAGTTTCGCATTAAGGAGGAGAATCTACTGATAGCCTGCTGTAAGTTGTTGGGCAATCTCTCTCTTGGGAGACGAAAGGGTAGGGGTGCTACCCAGTTATTTGAGTCATCTTGAAAGAACTCATTGTCCATTACCTTGATGAATTCTTTGTCTTCCATTGAAGGAGCCAGTATGTCATCTTCACTGGTTGCATTAAACACTGTAGACCCGAAGTCGCCATCATGGCAAGAGAAAGGGCTTGTGTCACCTGAGATACCATGTTGCCATTCATGGCTGGCTATCTTCTCTTTCACCCAGTAGTGATGTGGGCATGGCTCAAAGTAAGTGTTTCGGCCATTTGGCAGAACATTTGTCTTGAATGACGAAATGTTGGTAGGTCTTTTCATTTTGCCTATACAGACATTGCCTATGATGACCCACCCTAGATCCGTGCGCTGGGCAAATGGGGCATCTGGGGGTCCACTAACTTGTCTGTGTACCTTGTGAACTCTTAGAATGTCTCTTTCTAACAGAAGAAGGATCTGAGCATCTTTGTCAAGCGGCGGTATCTCATTTGCTATTACCTTGAGGTGAGGGTGATGGAAAGCAGCAGCTGGAGTAGGGATTTCTTCCCTGTTAGCAGGTATCTGATTGCACTCAACAAGTGTAGGTAAGGGTAATTGCAAGTTACCTTTGAGAGAAGATACCATGAGTCCATGAGCCCTTCTTCCAGAAACCTCTATAGTTCCACTACAGGTACCCAAGGTGTAAGGATGAGCTTCGCCTTTTATTTCAAATAGATTGAACAATTCAGATTTTGCAAGTGATCGATTGCTCTGATCGTCTAAGATAGCATATGCCTTTAGAGACTTTTCTGGTTGATCCTTGTGGTATATGTTCACAAAGCATATCTTAGCACAGGACTTACCACAGCGGTCTTCTCCACAAACTTCAGTGCAGGATGAAGAAATGATGATAGAATTAGGCACTTGGTCTGTATTCTCCCCGCCATGCGTTAACCTGGGAGGAGCGTTGGCAGGTTGTGCAGAGCTGGGCTCAAGAGGATGGAAGGCTTGCACATGTTCTTCAGAGCCACACTCTATGCACTTGATGGACACATTACAGTCCCTTGCAAAATGTTCTGTAGAAGCACAGCACCTGAAACATACCCTAAATGTCTTTAAAAGCTCCTTGCGCTCTTCCAGAGGCTTTTTCCTAAAGCCGATACATTTATTGAGGGGGTGTGGCTTCTTGTGTATGGGACACTCTCTGTTAGGGTTTTCAATCTTCCTACTCTGTTTGTTCGTGGCCAGAACTGTGGTAGGAGTGGGAAGGATTTCAGTCTTTTTCACGGACACTGGGCCTCTATGGTTTCTGTAGTTGCCCTGAAGACTGGTACTCTTAGGAAAGGGTGAGAAGAGACTGTACTCACCGTAGGAAAAACTTGGATCGTTCTTGGTCTCTGCAATTTCCCTGATGAATTCACAGAAGAAAGAGAATGGAGGGAAGGAAACCTTGTTCTCGCTTTTGTATGATGACCCTAGTGCAGTCCATTTCTCTTGCAAACCATACGGGAGCTTGGAGACAATTGGGTTTACCCCTCTTGGAGTGTCAAGGTAACTGAGTCCAGGTAGTTTTGGGTCTGTCTTGGCTAGCTGAAGCTCAAGGAGAAGGTCACTCAGTCTCTGGAACTCCTTGTTGTCCTTACCGGATATCTTTGGGAAAGTTTCCAGACGCATGAACAAAGCATTTTCTATAGCTTCTGGACTGCCATAACTTTGCTCTAGTCGCTCCCATGCAGCTGTGAGGCTTGCAGTAGGATTGTCCATGAAAACCGATCTTAATGGCTTAACACGTGCAGCAGATAGAGGACCAAGCCATTTGATCAGCAGATTCAATTCTTGATCAGCTGTAATGCCAATATTGCTGATTGTAGTTCTGAAGGCACATTTCCAAATTCTGTAGTTCTCAGGTTGGTCATCAAAACTTGTAAGACCAGTCTTTGTCAGCTCTCTGTGAAGCATGTACCTCACAAACTCTTCTGTCTCAGTTGTCTCCGCCTTTATGTGAGATGCTGTTGGCTGTATTGTGCTGATTGCGTTATCTTTGACATTGTTGTTAAAGGACACAGGGAAATATGGTGCAGCAGATGCATCCAGGTGAGTTGCTTGCTTGAAGTCAGTTGTTCCAATGGTACGTTGATTCAAGGCTCTACCGATGACTGGAGATTGATGACTTTCTTGAAGCTTGCGCTGATGCTCTGTTACGTATGAAGGCAGGCAAGGTAGGCAGGTAGGAAATGCAGTGGAGTGATTTTGAGTGCAGGAAGTTGCTGGAACCTCTTTAACTTGAAGCTGTGAAGGAGTCTCTATGTAGTCGGGAGCATTGGAGACAATGGAGTGTGCACTGCAGTGGCTTAGGACATAGTCTTTAGTGCGTTTGAGGGGGTCTTCCATATCTGCTATGTTTAGGTTAATGCTGTCTTTCTCACTTGCACCTTCGTCTGCACTGATAGCTTGCTGTAGGACCCTTAGCTTTGCCATAGCTGCGTCATGTTTACACTGTTCATTTAAGGTTTCTATTGTTGCTCTTTGACATGCTGACTGAGCTTCCGACTCTGCTCTCTGAGCTTCCAACTCTACTCTTTGACGTGCTGACTGCGCTTCCGACTCTGCTCTTTGACGTACTGACTGCGCTTCCAACTCTGCTCTTTGACGTGCTGACTGCGCTTCCAACTCTGCCCTTTGAGCTTCCAACTCTGCTCTTTTTTCTGCATATGCCACCTGCACTTTGCTGGCTTCCACTTCAGCGCGGGCATTAATAAGTCGCTCACTGAGTGTTGAGTATCTTGAACTATGGGATCTTGACGAGTTTTTAGAATGTCTGGTGGAAACAGATCTGTGAGATGCAGTGTCCTGTAACAGCTTTATTTTTGCTTCTGCCTTTAATCTGGTTTGCTGGATAAAACTGTCTCTTTCAATATTGAGAGCATTGACGCGCTTTAATTGCATCATCGCATTTTCTGACTTCATGTTTTGTAAGACATTAGTGAATTTGATGCTGGTAAGCTGATAAAGCTCATATGAGGCAGAAAGTTGTTTAATGGCGCCCTCTAGTGTCAGTAGTTCACGTTCAACAGACACTGTATTGGCTTCAGCAAGGATTTTCTCCCAGACTAATTCCAAGCTATTTGACAATTCAGTCCTTGAAGCTTCATAATTCTCCATTACTTTCCAAGTGGGTTTAACTGAGCGTTTGGGTAACTCAGTTTCTTCAGGAACTTGTGAGGAAGGAGATGTGAGTTCACATGCAGAAGCTTGGTCACTCATGATAGCAGACTGACTGTGAAAGCAGGCAGGATCTGTGTGCTGAAATATGACACCGTGCAGATTGTCTCAGGCTATAAGGCTGCCATGTGCTGCTCTGTCCCTTCTGTCTTGCTATGAGGGCAGTAAATCTTGTCTGTTTCAGTACTGACATGCAGAAATCTTGTAATTAGGCTGTGAAACTCAGTTTTTCTACTGTTCTGTCTCAACTACAAAGCGATAAAGTTCATCTCCAGGTTTAAGTAGGCCTTACTCAAGCTGGTTTGCTATTATCCCTTGCATCGATACAGGCAGTTTAACTCAATGAATAAACTCACAGTTAGGACGACAGACGATGAATCCTTTCGAATGTTCCGTTTAATGATGGATATTCATAGGTAGAAAAACGTTGCATTTGTAAGCCACATGTAAATGTTTAGCATGGAAGATATACAGGAGTAATGACCAGAATCAGGAAGTGGAGGAGACATATAAAGAACTAAGGTGAGAGAGAGAGTTCAGCTAGAAAGAAGGGGACAGATCTTAAAGACACAGAGCAAGAATAATCACATAGTGTAACACAACAGAGAGACTGTGGGGAAGTGTGTCAAATCGATGTTGCCTGAGGGTGCAGGATTTGCAGGTCGGGCTATCTGGGATCAGTAGTCCATCACCAAGTACAAGCTGTTAAACTACTACGCCCCCCGGGGAGGGGTACTACAGGCCTTGGGCCTAGTAACTATGCAGTCAAGTACCACCAAGTACAATCAATTACAGCCAACAACTGGGATTATTCAGAGTGGTCCCTTTCTGTCATAATGAAAATGATGGGACAGAATCTAATAGTTTTACAGTGCAAGTTATGTGCAGGAGGAGAGAAGTCCTGGGAGCAACAGTCTGCAGGAGTTAGTGCAGAAGAGCAATAGTCTGCATGGTGATATGCAGGGGAAAAGACTGTAACATTTTTGAAGTACATTAGTTCTTCAAGGCAAATTCAAATAACCAATGTTCACTAAATATGATGGCAAAGCAACATGTTCTATGGGCATCCCATATCTTCCTTACCCCATCCAAGTTATATTCCCCAATAAACAAAAACAAAACAACTTAAATGACTGTTCATTGTCACTGAGGTGATAGAAGTCTGGCAGCAGGGTGATATGGTGGATGTTAGTTACTAGTAGCAACCAACAGCTACAGATGGAACTCTGCTTTAATTCCAGGTCGTGAGCCAACAAAACAAGAAAAATGCCAAGGGGGGTGAATACTTTTGCAAGGCACTGTGTGTGCATTTTTGATGTGTTCCAGTGTGTTTTTTTTCCTCTTTTTTTATTTTGACAATTGAAAAAGATTTATTTTTAGTGGGACAATGTACATTCCAATGTGTTTACATGCGGTTTAATGCGTTGCGGAGGAAAAGAATGCAACAGGTTGTGCTTTTGTTGAAAGCACTGGAACGGACCACACTGGTGTGAACTAGGGCCATTGAAATACATGGCAAACACTGTGCGTGCATGACTATTGTATAACAGATGTACTCTTTTTCTGCCTACCCCACATTCTACCCCATCACCTTAACTATACTTAATTAATGAGACCAGACATTCAGTTTGGAGTAAAACATAGGCCGTAGCAGCCTTATTTATTTAAAATTACATCATTTATCAAAAACATTAACTCAAAAACATAACCTGAACCACTGTTCTCAGAACATTGCCTCCTAGCGTTGGTCTTTGCAGGAACCTCAAATTACCATATAGTAACCAACCTGGCACTGCAGTACCTCTCCATCTGGTCATAGGCCTGCAGCCGACAAGCTGGCTCAGAGACGACCACTGACCGCAGTGCCCCCATTATAAAACTATTCCAGATAAACCTCTGCTAACTGGAATACACCCTCAGGACCCATACCACCGATAGGTCCTGACCACTTGCTTTGAGGTATCTTCCTTCCCCCAGCAAAGACCAACACCCGCCATAGCACCAAAGGGAAACACCTTACCCTTGGTTGCCCCTCCACACCCTCAGAGCTCGTTGTATGCCACCTTGAAGTCCCAAGGCCCACATGTCCGTTACCCCACCTCATTAACCACTTCAGCACCGAGCCTATTCTGGCACTTCTCTCCTTCATGTAAAAATCATAATTTTTTTACTATAAAATTACTTAGAGCCCCCAAACATTATATATGTTTTTTTTAGCAGACACCTTAGGGAATAAAATGGCAGTCATTACAACTTTTTATCTCGCACAGTATTTGTGCAATAATTTTTTTAACGCCTTTTTTTGGGGAAAAAAAAAAACGGTTTAATTAATTAAAAAATAACAAAACAGTAAAGTTAGCCCAATTTTTTTGTATAATGTGAAAGATGTTGTTATGCTGAGTAAATAGATACATAACATGTCACACTTTAAAATTGCGCACACTCATGGAATGACACCAAACTTCAGTACTTAAAAATCTCCATATGCGACGCTTTCAATTTTTTTACAGGTTACCATTTTCGTGTTACAGAGGAGGTAGAATTGTTGCACTCGTTCAAACGCACGCGGCGATACCTCACATGTGTGGTTTGAACGGCGTTTACATATGTGGACTTACGTCTGTGTTCGCTTCTGAGCGTGAGCTACCGGGGACAGGCGCGTTTTAATTTTTTTATTATTATTATTTTATTTAAATTTTTACTTATTTTTTTTATTTTTTTACACTTTTTTAACTTTTTTATTTTTTTGATCACTTTTATTCCTATTACAAGGAATGTAAACATCCCTTGTAATAGGAATCTATTGTGACAGGTCCTCTTTATGGAGAGATGCGGGGTAAATAAGACCCCACATCTCTCCTCCAGGCTGCAAAGCATGAGATCGGTAAAAAAAATTCACGATCTCATGCTGACAGCCGAGATCACGGCTTTGTTTACATACGGAAACTGTCATAACGTCGCGCCCAGGCCTCCGACGGTCATAGAGATGACTGGTGACCATCTGGTCACCAGTCATCTCTATGCTTCCCATCCGGTGCCGGCCGATTCGTTCTCTGGGCCCCTGATGGCGGCGGGAGGGGGGGACGTCCCCTCCCGCCGCCTATAAGAACGATCAAGCGGCGGAACTGCCGCTATGATCATTCTTATCGTGCACAGAATCGCCGGCTGAAAAGAATGATATCTGAATGATGCCTGCAGCTGCAGGCATCATTCAGATATCAACGCACAAAGTCAAGGACGTCATTTGACGGTGGGCGGTAGGGAAGTGGTTAAGATGCACACCATCACCCCTCAAGTATCTCCATGTGTCCACCTCCAGCTCCAAATGCCTCACCACCAACCCACCATTTTTTATCACAAATCTAGCAATGTCCCTATTCATTTTTCTGCGAGCCCTGTTCATGCCATCCACAGACCTTGCCCCTCTCCACGCAGTCCGAGCAACCATGTCGGACCACATAATTATCATGTCCGGGAAAGCTATCCGGAGATGCAAGAAATCAAACTTGATATCCCTTGTCACATCCAACATTGATCTCACCCCCAGATCATTGCCACCTATGTAGAGTACTAATACGTCAGGTGGCCTGTCCAACCGTGCAAAACGGTGTACCTCCGGAACCATTCTGTTCCACAGCATACCAGGAACTCCCAGCCAGCAAACACAGGCCTCCTGTCTCGGGAACCCCAGCTGCCGACCTTCAGGCCTAACATCAGCCCTCTTAGCCCCCCAAAACACAAAAGAATGGCCCAATATCCAGACCAATCCTTGCATCATGCCTGAAATAAAAGAAAGACAAACAACCTCCATGACCTCCAGAACCCAACATGTACATAGCTATATACACAATCCCCTTTTTTGTTTGCCGCCTCTATGCCAACCCCACCAGTAACTGAGGGCGAACCTACAGCCGGAATCGTCTAGATTCCCACCTGCCAATCCGCTTAACCGCCTCCTCATTCATTCCACACTTGGCCACCTCTGTAGCCGCCCCAATCTGGAAAGAGTGAGAGGAGAATTCCTTTTCCTGCAACCCCAGAGCCCGCACACATTTCCTAAATACAGCGACAAATTGATATTTAGACAGAGGAGCCCCATCTGCATGTATCAAAAATTAACCCGAGGCAGCAGGGCGAACCTCCAAGTAACCCCTCACAGCCCCCACTGGACACAACGGCGAGCCTTGAACAGGGAAAACTTGTACCAACTTACCTCTTCCCCCCTGGTCAGTCTTGGATCTCCTGAGCACCAACGAAACCCCATCCTCCGTCAACACCACTTCACTAGCCCATATACCCCCCTGTACACTTGTAGATGGGCTAACCAACTCACCTATCCAAAATGCACCAAAGAATGCCAATGAAAACGCCACCCTTAACAATGTGACCTCGTACTCAGATGAGCACAGGCCAGTTAACATCACCAAGACCCCAGCTAAGATCTCAAAAGAGACGGGGCGCCTGCCATCTTTTTCCTGTCCCGCCCGGCGATAACCTTTGAATGCCTGGCGCACCCAAAAGTCTTTTGTAAAATCTGGACAACCCTGCCATTTAAAAAGAAACGCCAACCCCACTAACTTCTTACTCAACGCGGACCTAGACACCCCGGCCTCCATGTTCCTGGACAGAAAATACAATACCAGTAACCGTACATCAGGGCTCACCGGGTCGACTCCTGCCTCCCGCACCAAAGCCTGCCACTCCAGCCAAACCTTCTCGTATGCTGCCCATGTACCCTTACTCACCGAATTTCTGATCCAACCTGATATTATTCCAACGGAATCTTCCACAGCCAGCCTGGACATGGGACCCCTCGTTGCTCCGCCAACTCTGGAAATCTGTCCCACTGAAAGCGAGACAGCGCATCAGCTATGACATTGTCCACCCCCGGAAGATGCCCCGCATACACAAAGGGGCTGATTTACGAAATATTTGCGCCATGAGTAGCGGCGCATCTGCGTGCGCAATGGCAGTTTTGGTATTTACGAAACATTAGCGCCGGTAACGCAGCGCTATTCCCTATTTACTATAGTGTTCTCGGCGCACGGGAGGAGGCGCTCAGTGCGCCACTATGGACCTGGCGCACGGCATCTTCAAATTAAAATATAAAGAAGCTGGAAGTGCCAATATAATGGGGGTGACATGGGGTGATGTGAGGAAGTTTAGTGACAAATGCCCAAGTAACAAATATGCCCAAAATAGAATGAGAAAGTAACTTTTTCTGAACCAGCCTGCTGCGCCGGCAAGTACGATTATAACTGCAAGGGATATTTTGTGCTCTGCGCGACAATTTTACTTGTTCAAATGCGCCGGTTCACTGCGCCGGCAAAATCTTAGTAAATGTCAAGTCACGTAAATGCATTTGCATAAGTTGAACAGGCGCACCTCCTAAACTTGCCGTTATATAACAGTCCGACAGCAAAATGACATTTCTAAAGGAAAAAAAAAGGCATTTAAAAGCACTCGTGGCTATAATGAATTGTCGGCTCCCGGCAATATAGAGAAAAGTCATTGAAAGTCTTTAAAAAAAATAATAATGCGTGGGGTCCCCCCAAATTCCATTACCAGGCCCTTCAAGTCTGGTATGGATATTAAGGGGAACTCCGCGCCAATTTAAAAAAAAAAAATGACGTGCCAGTCCCTCTCAAAATCCGTACCAGGCCCTTCAGGTCTGGTATGGATTTTAAGGGGAACCCCGCGCCAAACTTAAAAAAAAATGGTGTGGAGTCCCCCTAAAAATCCATACCAGACCCTTTATCCGAGCACGCAACCTGGCAGGCCGCAGGAAAAGAGGGGGGACAAGAGAGCGCCCCCCCTCCTGAACCGTACCAGGCCACATGCCCTCAACATTGGGAGGATGCTTTGGGGTCTGTGACTCCAAAGCACCATGTCCCCATGTTGATGGGGACAAGGGCCTCATCCCCACAACCCTTGCCGGTGGTTGTGGGGGTTTGCGGGCGGGGGGGGCTTATCAGAATCTGGAAGCCCCCTTTACCAAGGGGACCCCCAGATCCCGCCCCCACTGTGTGAAATGGAAATGGGGTACAAATGTACCCCTACTATTTCACAAAAAAAAGTGTCAAAAATGTTAAAAATGACAATAGCCGGTTTTTGACAATTCCTTTATTAATGTCTTCTCCTTTCTTCCATCTTCTTCCTTCTTCTTCTTCCACCTTCTTCTTCCATCTTCTTCTTTTCTCCATTCGGGTTTCTTCCTCCATCTTCATCTTCATCTTCATCTTCCTTCTTCCTTCGGTGTTCTCGTCCGTATCTTGCTCCAGCTTCTTGTTCCCCTCTTCTTTCTCCGGCCGCTCCGCTTGAATTCGAGGTTCCCACTGTGTGACGCTTCAGTTCATCAATTCTCCTCTGGGTCCGCTGCCACCCGGTGACCCCGCCCCACTCTGACACCACAGGGAAAGTCCCCGTGAAATCCATGTGCGTCAGAGGGGGGCGGGGTCACCGGGTGGCAGCGGACCCAGAGGAGAACTGATGAACTGAAGCGTCACACAGCGGGAACCTCGAATTCAAGCGGAGCGGCCAGAGAAAGAAGAAGGGAACAAGAAGCCGGAGCAAGATGCGGACGAGAACACCGAAGGAAGAAGGAAGATGAAGATGAAGATGAAGATGAAGAACAAGATGGAGGAAGAAACCCGTATGGAGAAAAGAAGAAGGTGGAAGAAGAAGATGGAAGAAGATGGAAGAAAGGAGAAGACATTAATAAAGGAATTGTCAAAAACCGGCTATTGTAATTTTTAACATTTTTGACACTTTTTTTGTGAAATGGTAGGGGTACATTTGTACCCCATTACCATTTCACAGAGGGGGGGTCGGATCTGGGGGTCCCCTTTGTTAAAGGGGGCTTACAGATTCCGATAAGCCCCCCGCCCGCAGAACCCCACAACCACCGGGCAAGGGTTGTGGGGATGAGGCCCTTGTCCCCATCAACATGGGGACATGGTGCTTTGAGGGGTCACAGACCCCCAAAGCATCCTCCCCATGTTGAGGGCATGTGGCCTGGTACGGTTCAGGAGGGGGGGCGCTCTCTCGTCCCCCCTCTTTTCCTGCGGCCTGCCAGGTTGAGGCTCGGATAAGGGTCTGGTGTGGATTTTTAGGGGGACCCCCACACCATTTTTTTTTAAGTTTGGCACGGGGTCCCCTTAAAATCCATACCAGACCTGAAGGGCCTGGTACGGATTTTGAGGGGAACCCCCACGCCATTTTTTTTTTAATTTGGCGCGGAGTTACCCTTAATATCCATACCAGACCTGAAGGGCCTGGTAATGGAATTTGGGGGAACCCCCACGCATTTTTTTTTTTCAAAGACTTTCAATGACTTTTATCTGTATTGACGGGAACCAGCAATTCATTAGAGCCGCGAGTACTTTTAAATGACTATTATTTTACTTTAGAAATGTCATTTTGCTCTCGAACTGTTATAAACATGGAATACATGCGCTACTTTACAGGCATACTATAGACACCCCCCAGGTATGATATTTAGGGCCAGTTCACACCGGATGCAGTGCAGTGCGTTTTTTTTGATGCATGAAAAAGCAAAGAAAGTTGATCACATTAATGCCAATGGCATAGTTCACACCACTGCAGTCCGTTCCAGTGCGTTTCAGATAGGAAAAAAAAAATTGGTCATGCTGCATTTTTTATGTACAGAACTGACCACAGTAAAACACATCAAAAATGCTACGGAACGTACCAAAAACGCACTGGAATGCACCGGAACGCACCTAAATGCACCAAAGATGCACTGCAACACACTTGTCCTAAGTGAAAAGAGGGGGGGGAAAAAAACACTGGACTGCATCAAAAACGCACCAAAAACGCATCAAAATGCACTGGAACGCGTCAAAATCACGCATGCAGAAAAGCACCTGGAACGCATCCAGACTGCGTTTCTATGGTGTGAACTAGGGCCAGTTCACACCATAGAAACGCAATCCAGATGCGTTCCAGGTGCTTTTTTGGTACGTTTTTGATGCAGTCCAGTGTTTTTTTTCCACCCCTCTTTTTTATTAACCATAGATAAGGACAAGTGTGCTCCAGTGCATTTTTGGTGCATTTTAGGTGTGTTCCGGTGAGTTCCAGTGCGTTTTTGATGCGTTTTTCAGCGTTCCAGTACAGTCCAGTGCAGGTAAAATGCAGCATGTTCTATTTTTTTTGTGGAACTGGAACGCACTGGAACAAACACTGCCATTTAGAACCATATAACCAACTTTCCATGCATTTTTGATGCATAAAAAACGCAATGCACTGCATGTGGTGTGAAATGGCCCTTAAGCAATTTGGCATATTTAAAGGCACTTCTCCTTGTTTTGTTTTTGGTGTTTTCCAAATTGGTGACATTGATATATGTCCCTTAGGGTGGGACCTGGGCCCCCATTTTAAGACCAATAACTAGAAGATAAGCCAGCCAAGTGGGGACTAGCAAAATTAAAAAGTCAGTTCCCATAGACTGCAATGGTATTTGTTGTATAACTTTTGCCCATGTTAGGCTGGTGTTTGTCCCGTCTTTAATTTTGTAGCATGCTGGATGATGTGCTTAATTTTGGATGGGTGAGGGGGGGCTTATTTTCTGCTAGCTGCATTTGTGTTGGTCTCAGCATGGTCAGGAACTTAGTTTTTTTTTATGCTTTTTGTGTGTGAACAGCACCTGGATGTTTCTAGGCATGCTCAGAGAGAGTGTGTTTTCCTGGTGCCTCCATGGCAGCATACCTGTGACAAGCTCCGCCTTGGCTCCTCCCTCAGGACTAGTGAATATTATAAAAGAGTTGATTAGTACAGCCCCAGCATTCTCCTTTTTTTCCTCATACCTCATGGCAGTGAATTCTGGTCGAACGTCCTTACCGGCTGCATTCGGCAGCTTCCGTCCGGGTTCAAGCCTCTCCCGGACGCGGTCCCTTCTCTTGGGCAGCTAAACGCGCTTATAAGGTTGGGAGTCCCTTCTGTAGGATCTTTTGGGACAAGCAGTTTGTCTCTTAACTAAGAGCTCTACCTGCAGCACATCTCCCAGGCATTAGCTCACACATGGCAACAGAGGCAGCAGCTATTTCTGCATTTCTTTTTTTTTCTTCTTCCCTTTTTTCCTTCCTTTTTTCTTTTTCTTTCTGGCCGTTTTCTTAGTGTTTCCCATTTCCTTTATGCCCCCTGTCTCCCCCTCGCCCTCTATCACCTCCTCGTCCCCCTTAGGGATCGCGCACGCTCACCCCCAGCCTTTTTGTTTACTTACAGCGTCTTTTGCCGCGTTCTGCGCATGCGCCGACGCCCAGGACGTCCGGGTCCTAGAGCCATCTTAGGTTAGGGAAAAATGTTGTTTTCTTGCCCTTAACTCTAAATTACAGGACAGAGGCGTTTTCCTCTATCCACCTGGTCCCATTTATCTCCCTGGCTGCCTGAGATCTACTTAACAGAAAGCTCCAGGGAGGAATATCTGTCGTTTCAGGTAAGTAAAAAGAAAAAAAAAATATATATATATATACATATACTTTTTATATATATACTTTTTTTATATATATATATATATATATATATATATATATATATATTGTGAGGGGGTTAGCTCGGCAGCGGGAGTGTGTGACCCCCGGGATGGGCTCCCCACACAGTAACAGGCCCAGCAAACGGAGGTTGTGGTTTTCAAAATCAAAAAGGTGCGGTTTATTTTCTATTTACAGTGACAAAACACAGCAAAGCAAAAGAAACATAAATAAAATAAATCCTGGTCAACTTGACCTCTGACTAAACATACAGGTTTCCTAACTAACAACTGGGATCAGCCTAGTGCTGTCCTAGTCCCTAAGTCCCTGGTTTTAAATGTCCAAGCAAATAGCCACACAGGCTTTGTCTCACCGCACAGGGGTTCACTCTCCCTAGACAGTCCACACAGGTCTGGGTCCAGGCATGAGCTAACACCTAATGAATCAGGGAGTTCTTATAGAGGCCTAAATGAGCTGACAAGCTTCAGCTGGTCTCATCAACTCCCTGTCTGCACGACGCCCCACACTCTCTCTAGAGGTATGAGTCATCCATGAGCCCACTAGCCTCAGCTGGGCTTATACAACTCTCCACCTAGTTGTATAAGTCGGCGTAAAGCCTGAATCTGGGCGAAATATATCTACCCCCCTGGATGCAACCAGGTGACTTTACCTTCCTGCTGTCACATACCCCCCCTCTTGTTTTAACCTCGGGGTTGGAACACCAGCAATCAGGCATTCATGTACTCGAGACAAAGCATCCACATTCCCCATTTGAACGCCAGGGCGATGCTTTACTGTGAAGTTGAATTCCTGGAGGGCCAGGAACCACCTATTCACTCTTCTATTTGTTTCCTTGTTTTGAGCCATCCACTTTAACGGAGCGTGATCCGTAACCATGTCAAAGTGCCTACCTAGCAGGTAGTACCGAAGGGAATCTAGAGCCCACTTCACCGCTAAACACTCCTTTTCAACGGTGGCGTAATTTACCTCATGGGACTTCAACTTTCTGCTGAGGTAAATGACTGGGTGCTCTTCCCCGTTCCAGACCTGGGACAATACTGCTCCTAACCCCACATCTGACGCATCACTTTGTACGACAAAGTCTTTAGAGAAGTCGGGTGAGTACAACACTGGCTGGCTACATAAGGCTTGTTTCAAGAATTGGAATGCTGCCTCAGCCTCGGGGGTCCATTTAATCATGACCGACCCTTTCCCCTTCGTCAGGTTGGTTAGGGGCACAGCCTTAGAAGCAAAGTGGGGAATGAATCGCCGATAATACCCAGCGATTCCCAGAAAGGCTCGTACCTGCTTCTTGCTGTTGGGACGTGGCCAACTCTGGATGGCCTCGACTTTGTTGAGTTGGGGTTTTATTACTCCCCTCCCAATGGTGTACCCAAGATATTTGGCCTCCTCCTGCCCAATGGTACACTTCTTGGGGTTAGCCGTAAACCCCGCTTCCCGAACAGAGTCCAGGACTGCTTGCACTTTTGGCAGATGTGAGGCCCAATCTGTGCTATGGACAATTACGTCATCCAGGTAAGCCGCAGCATACTTCCGATGGGGCCTCAGCATCTGGTCCATTTTCCGCTGGAATGTGGCCGGCGCATTCTGTAACCCGAACGGCATTCTTTTATATTGGAACGCCCCGTCTGGGGTTACAAATGCGGTTTTCTCTTTGGCCGACTTGGCCAGGGGGATTTGCCAATACCCTTTTGTGAGGTCAAGAGTCGTCATGTATCGGGCTGTTCCCAGCCGGTCGATCAACTCATCTATACGTGGCATGGGGTAGGTGTCAAATTTTGTAACTTTGTTCAACTGACGAAATTCGTTACAAAATCGCCAGCTCCCATCCGGTTTAGGCACCAACACAATGGGACTAGACCAATCACTTTGGGACTCCTCTATCACCCCTAAGTTCAGCATTTTCTGTACTTCCTCCCGTATTGCCTCCCGTCGGGCCTCTGGGATCCGATAGGGTTTTAACTTCACCCTTTCACCGGGCGGGGTAATGATGTCATGCTCTACCCCAGATGTTTGTCCTGGCAGCTCAGAGAATACCTCCTTGTTGCGAAGCACAAACTCCTTAACCTCCTGTTGTTGGGGTTGTGACAAGGTGGCTGCTATTCCAACCTCAGGAATCACGCAACCAGTTTGAGCTGGTGACCAAGTGTCTGCGACTAGGGACTCTCTATCCCTCCAGGCTTTCAACAGATTAACGTGATAGATCTGTTCGGGCTTTCGCCTTCCTGGTTGTCTGACCTTGTAATTCACTTCGCTCACTTTTTCCATTATCTCATAGGGGCCTTGCCATTTGGCAAGGAATTTACTTTCAACCGTAGGGACAAGTACCAGTATCCTATCCCCCGGGGAAAAGGTACGGGTCTTGGCTCCACGGTTGTACACTCTCTGCTGTGCTAACTGCGCTTGGGCCAAATGTTCCTTCACGATGGGCATTACCTGTGCAATTCGGTCTTGCATCAGGGTGACATGCTCAATCACACTCCTGTGGGGAGAACTCTCACTTTCCCAAGTTTCCTTGGCAATATCCAACAGCCCTCTTGGGTGTCTCCCATACAGTAACTCAAAGGGGGAGAATCCCGTAGAGGATTGGGGCACCTCCCTAATAGCAAACATCAGATAAGGAAGTAGACAGTCCCAATCCTTTCCATCTCTATCCACCACTTTCTTCAACATTTGTTTTAGGGTTTTGTTGAATCTTTCAACCAGCCCATCGGTTTGGGGGTGATACACAGATGTACGTAATTGCGTCACTTTGAACAATTTACACAGCTCCTTCATAACCCGGGACATAAAGGGTGTACCTTGGTCCGTAAGCAGTTCTTTACAAATACCCACCCGGCTAAACACAAGAGATAGCTCTTTGGCTATGGTTTTGGCCGAGGTATTTCGGAGAGGGATCGCTTCTGGATAACGGGTGGCATAGTCCATTATAACTAATATGTACTGGTGCCCCCTAGCGGACTTGATTATAGGCCCTACCAAATCCATGGCGATCCTCTCAAACGGGACCTCAATGATGGGTAGAGGGACCAGCGGGCTACGGAAATGTGGCATCGGGGCCGACCTCTGACACACAGGGCAGGAGGAACAATAATTTTCTATGTCCTTCATCACCCCCGGCCAATAGAATCTCTGTAATACCCTCTCTCGGGTTTTCTCTGTCCCCAGATGACCTCCAAGAATGTGCCCATGGGCCAACTCCAACACCAACTTCCTGTAAGGTTTGGGCACCACAAGCTGCTCAACGGTTTCTTCTGCCCTTTTTGCCACCCGATACAGTAGGTCCTTCTCTACGCTGAAGTATGGGTAAGTGCAGGTATTATCTGGGTTCACTAACTCGCCATCTATTTTCACTACGTTTTCCCGTGCCTTTATTAGGGCGGGGTCTTTCAACTGTTCTGTGGCAAAGTTTTCCCTGTGAACCTCAAGATCAGAAAACTCCACAGACGGTAGGTTTTCGTCTGAGGAGGTGGGCTCCTCTCCAGTTTCTTGAGTCTCCCCTGCCAATACTGATAAGGGAAATTCCGGAGAGTCCTCACCACTCTCAGGGGAGTTCTGGCTATCACATTCCTGGTACATAGGGGCACCAGTGGGGGGCTCAGGATCATCCCACAGTTCCCAGAACTTCGGAAAATCCCTTCCCACAATGGCGTCATGCGGTAACTGAGATACTAAGCCCACTGGATGAGAGAGGGTACCTTTGGGGGTCTCGAAACACACTGTAGTCACTGGATACTCTCGGGTGTCCCCATGCACACAAATAACAGCTACCTTGCTATTCCCAAAGACCTCTGTTTTAACTAACTCAGCCTTTATCAGGGTCACAAGGCTACCTGAATCCAGCAATACCACAACATTTCTACCATTAACACACATTTTGCATAAATGTTTCTCAGTTCCTCGAATGGCAGTGCATGCGACTGTCGCACACAGAGACTGACGTCTGCCCGTCAGAAAGTCACACTGCATGGGTTCCTCCACAACCGGGCAATTGGCTGCAATATGTCCCGCTTGCCGGCAGCGGTAGCAAACGATCCTTCTTGCCGCCTCTTGAGCCGCTGATTTCCCAGGCTGTTCTCGCCAAACTTGGGGTAGAGCTCCCACCCTCTCACTCTCTCCACCCTCACCCCTTGGAATCCTCTTATCCGCCCCTGGGGATGGTCTGGTCTTAGGGTGGAAAGTCCGAGTGTCTCTGGAAGAGGCCGTCAGGTTCTCTGTAGCCAAGTATTTCTCCACACGATCCACAAGACCATCGGCCGTCTCTGGGTCTCCATGGCTTACCCACTTTTGGATTGCAGTAGGAAGAGCTCTCAAAAACCGATCCATTACAACACGTTCCACAATCTTTGGTGCGGACAAAGTCTCTGGCTGTAGCCACTTTCTGCTCAGGTGAATGAGATCATACATTTGAGACCTGGGGGGTTTTCCAAGCTGGAAAGTCCAGTTATGCACACGCTGAGCCCGGACAGCCTGGGTGACACCCAGCCTTGCCAAAATTTCAGCTTTTAGCATCACATAGTCTTTTGCTTGGTTAGGCTCTAGGTCATAGTAAGCTTTCTGCGATTCACCAGTTAACAGAGGAGCCACCAGTCCAGCCCACTGCTCCTCAGGCCACTTTTCTCTTTCAGTGGTCCTTTCAAATGTGGTCAAAAATACCTCTGGATCATCCTCTCCAGTCATTTTTGTCAATAAACGACTCACCCCAAAGGACGCGGTATTAGTGGGACGGCTTTCCTCACTGGTCTGCGGACGTTGCTGCATTACTGCTTCCATTTGTTGTAGTCTCTGCTCTTGCTTCTGTAACAGGTCTATGAAGCGGGCCTCAGATTGCTGCTGGGCTTGTTGCTGAGCTTCCAGACTCTGTTGGTGAGCTTGCTGCTGGGCTGCAAGGCTCTGTTGATGAGCTTGCTGCTGGGCTGCAAGGCTCCTTTGCAAACCTGCATTTGTCTGCTGTTGATTGGCATTTGCTAGTGCCAGCTGTTTCAGTATCTCCTCCATGCTGGCTTAAAAAAAAACTGCCACTGGTTCTCCACCAACTGTGAGGGGGTTAGCTCGGCAGCGGGTGTGTGTGACCCCCGGGATGGGCTCCCCACACAGTAACAGGCCCAGCAAACGGAGGTTGTGGTTTTCAAAATCAAAAAGGTGCGGTTTATTTTCTATTTACAGTGACAAAACACAGCAAAGCAAAAGAAACGTAAATAAAATAAATCCTGGTCAACTTGACCTCTGACTAAACATACAGGTTTCCTAACTAACAACTGGGATCTGCCTAGTGCTGTCCTAGTCCCTAAGTCCCTGGTTTTAAATGTCCAAGCAAATAGCCACACAGGCTTTGTCTCACCGCACAGGGGTTCACTCTCCCTAGACAGTCCACACAGGTCTGGGTCCAGGCATGAGCTAACACCTAATGAATCTGGGAGTTCTTATAGAGGCCTAAATGAGCTGACAAGCTTCAGCTGGTCTCATCAACTCCCTGTCTGCACGACGCCCCACACTCTCCCTAGAGGTATGAGTCATCCATGAGCCCACTAGCCTCAGCTGGGCTTATACAACTCTCCACCTAGTTGTATAAGTCGGCGTAAAGCCTGAATCTGGGCGAAATATATCTACCCCCCTGGATGCAACCAGGTGACTTTACCTTCCTGCTGTCACAATATATATATTTAAAAAAAAAAAGGGGGGGAAATAGTTTTTAAAATTACAATTAATTATAGTATATGCAGGTGTGTAAGTAAAAAAAAATTAATTATTTAAAAAAAAAAAAAAAAGGGGGAAAAATTGTTAATTTTTTTTTTTTTAGTGTATGCATGTGTGCAAGGAACCCCCCCCCCCCAAAAAAATAAATAAATAAATGTTATTTTATATAAATTAATTAATATTTAAAAAATAAAAAAACAAAACACGGAGATTTTTTTTCTCTTAGCCAGATTAGGACATGGTCGTTAACCCTTTCCTGTTCCTTTCTTAGCTGCTTCCTCTGCTAAGCCACCTAACATGAGCCATTCGCCGCCCATACAAGATCCTACTCTACACTTAAGGTAAGGACCTATGTCCAGGTAAGTTTACGCATATTTAAAAAAAAAAAAAAGAGTGCACTGAGGCTGGTACTCTTATGTATCTCAGCCTTGTACGCCAGAAGACGTCTAAAAGACCTCAAGGCGACATGAGGACTCTGATGACTCTAGTCCCAGCAGAGACAGGTCTTCCAGGCGTGGAGACCATGGGAGTGGCAGAAAGTCATCGGCCAAAAAACGCCGTCACTCACGCTCCCCAAGACCTAGATCTCCAAAATGTCAGGCCTATGGGGCCACCCCGCTTCCACACAAGCTAATCTGTCGAGATTGCCTAAGGGACTATGCAGCGGACAGAGAGCCCAAAGGCCTGCAAGTGGCAGACCTACTTAAAATGGAGGTAAACCCTCCTATCATTTTCAGCCAAGGAAGCTGCCATCTTGGACTCTGTTTAATGTTCGACTGCCATAATGCTGCACATGTGATCAGTTATGACACCAGCCATTGGATGGTTGACAGTTTGGTTTAGAGCACAACCAATGTGACAGTTAGCATTCCCGGCATGCCGGGACTATAAATGTTTTTTTAAACTGTTAAATCGATGGGTTTACTTCCACTTTAAGAAAGCAGTAAAGAATTCCCTTGCGGAATTGGTAGCCACAATGCCGCCACAACATCTGACATCTCCTACTCAGGAGCAAACGGCTGAGGCGTCCATTCCCAGGCCATCCTCAAGTGAAATCTCACGCCGGACGCCTGCTTCTTCCTCTAAACATCAGGAAGAGAATGCCATTTCAGGGGACTTCTCTGATGGCCTAGATGCCTGTGGTTTCTGGTCTTCGCTATAGTCCAGCCTTATGCGCAGGCGGTAAAACAAGCGATCGGCTAGGAAGAGACTGACACAGAAGTCTAAGTCGCACTTCCCCTCTCTCAAACACCAGATTTCCTTTTCCCTTCTCATGGGCAAGATCAGGAGTGTGACTGAGGAAGAATGAAAGAAGACGGAGAAAAGATTCTCCATTGATCGACTGGAAAAGTTATACCCTCTCTCAAAGGCCGATTCCGCAACGCTGGAGGGCCCTCCAGTGGTTGATGCAGCTGTGGTAAGGTTGGCAAAGAACGTCACATTGCCCATGGAAGACTCGACCTTGTTTAAGTATCCACCAGACAGAAGGATGGATCTTGATCCCCCACCAGATGGCGGGCATTGCCTGTAAATCTGCGATAGCCCTGACGTCAGTGTCCAACGCCCTACGCGTCTGGACAGATGATATAGAGTTGGAAATCCAACAGGATATCCCAGGAGAGGATATCATCAGGGCCTTAGATGAGCTAAAGCTCTCAGCAGATCCTATTGGTGAAGCCGCAATCGATTCAGATTGATGCTCCGCAAAGTCAATGCTCCACACAGTTATGGCCAAACAGGCATTGTGGCTTGAACCATGGTCAGGATTAGGGATGAGCTTCGTGTTCGAGTCGAACATACGTTCGACTCGAACATCGGCTGTTCGATCGTTCGACGAAGATCGAACGATTTGGGCCGTTCGCGCCAAATTCGAGTGACGCGAACGGCCCACAATGCACTACGCCATCGCAGTGTCATCCAGGCGCTGTGATTGGCCAAGCATGCACTGTGACCCCGCATGCTTGGCCAATCACAGCGCCGGCAGCGAGGAGAGCAATGATTGGCCACAGGCAGGATGCCTGTGGCCAATTATTGCTGAGGGTGTTTAGTACACGCCCCACACTATAAAAGGCCGCCAGCACGGCGGCCTAGTGTAGTGTGTTCCGGAGCAGGGATAGAGCAGCATAGGCAGGGACAGTGACTGTTATTTCTTTCTTGCTTAACCTGGATTCCTTTAGTTTAGGGAAAGAGAAGGATAGGTAGGGAGAGTGTCAGTGTGTTTTGTGCTTGTGCTATAGTGTGCTTAAAAAAAACATTTATTCTAGGGACAGAAAACTGTAGGTAGGGACAGTGTCAGTTTCTTTCACTCTGCAAGTCCTTGTTTCCAGGGACCTGGAAGGACAGTGAGTGAATTGTCCTTGTGCTATATTGTGCTTAAAAAAACATTTATTCTAGGGACAGAAAACTGTAGGTAGGGAGAGTGTCAGTTTCTTTCACTCTGCAAGTCCTTGTTTCCAGGGACCTGGAAGGACAGTGAGTGAATTGTCCTTGTGCTATATTGTGCTTAAAAAAAACATTTATTCTAGGGACAGAAAACTGTAGGTAGGGAGAGTGTCAGTTTATTTCACTCTGCAAGTCCTTGTTTCCAGGGACCTGGAAGGACAGTGACTGAATTGTCCTTGTGCTATATTGTGATTAAAAAAAACATTTATTCTAGGGACAGAAAACTGTAGGTAGGGAGAGTGTCAGTTTATTTCACTCTGCAAGTCCTTGTTTCCAGGGACCTGGAAGGACAGTGACTGAATTGTCCTTGTGCTATATTGTGATTAAAAAAAACATTTATTCTAGGGACAGAAAACTGTAGGTAGGGAGAGTGTCAGTTTATTTCACTCTGCAAGTCCTTGTTTCCAGGGACCTGGAAGGACAGTGACTGAATTGTCCTTGTGCTATATTGTGATTAAAAAAAACATTTATTCTAGGGACAGAAAACTGTAGGTAGGGAGAGTGTCAGTTTATTTCACTCTGCAAGTCCTTGTTTCCAGGGACCTGGAAGGACAGTGACTGAATTGTCCTTGTGCTATATTGTGATTAAAAAAAACATTTATTCTAGGGACAGAAAACTGTAGGTAGGGAGAGTGTCAGTTTATTTCACTCTGCAAGTCCTTGTTTCCAGGGACCTGGAAGGACAGTGACTGAATTGTCCTTGTGCTATATTGTGATTAAAAAAAACATTTATTCTAGGGACAGAAAACTGTAGGTAGGGAGAGTGTCAGTTTATTTCACTCTGCAAGTCCTTGTTTCCAGGGACCTGGAAGGACAGTGACTGAATTGTCCTTGTGCTATATTGTGATTAAAAAAAACATTTATTCTAGGGACAGAAAACTGTAGGTAGGGAGAGTGTCAGTTTATTTCACTCTGCAAGTCCTTGTTTCCAGGGACCTGGAAGGACAGTGACTGAATTGTCCTTGTGCTATATTGTGATTAAAAAAAACATTTATTCTAGGGACAGAAAACTGTAGGTAGGGAGAGTGTCAGTTTATTTCACTCTGCAAGTCCTTGTTTCCAGGGACCTGGAAGGACAGTGACTGAATTGTCCTTGTGCTATATTGTGATTAAAAAAAACATTTATTCTAGGGACAGAAAACTGTAGGTAGGGAGAGTGTCAGTTTATTTCACTCTGCAAGTCCTTGTTTCCAGGGACCTGGAAGGACAGTGACTGAATTGTCCTTGTGCTATATTGTGATTAAAAAAAACATTTATTCTAGGGACAGAAAACTGTAGGTAGGGAGAGTGTCAGTTTATTTCACTCTGCAAGTCCTTGTTTCCAGGGACCTGGAAGGACAGTGACTGAATTGTCCTTGTGCTATATTGTGATTAAAAAAAACATTTATTCTAGGGACAGAAAACTGTAGGTAGGGAGAGTGTCAGTTTATTTCACTCTGCAAGTCCTTGTTTCCAGGGACCTGGAAGGACAGTGACTGAATTGTCCTTGTGCTATATTGTGATTAAAAAAAACATTTATTCTAGGGACAGAAAACTGTAGGTAGGGAGAGTGTCAGTTTATTTCACTCTGCAAGTCCCTGTTTCCAGGGACCTGGAAGGACAGTGACTGAATTGTCCTTGTGCTATATTGTGATTAAAAAAAACATTTATTCTAGGGACAGAAAACTGTAGGTAGGGAGAGTGTCAGTTTATTTCACTCTGCAAGTCCTTGTTTCCAGGGACCTGGAAGGACAGTGACTGAATTGTCCTTGTGCTATATTGTGATTAAAAAAAACATTTATTCTAGGGACAGAAAACTGTAGGTAGGGAGAGTGTCAGTTTATTTCACTCTGCAAGTCCTTGTTTCCAGGGACCTGGAAGGACAGTGACTGAATTGTCCTTGTGCTATATTGTGATTAAAAAAAACATTTATTCTAGGGACAGAAAACTGTAGGTAGGGAGAGTGTCAGTTTATTTCACTCTGCAAGTCCTTGTTTCCAGGGACCTGGAAGGACAGTGACTGAATTGTCCTTGTGCTATATTGTGATTAAAAAAAACATTTATTCTAGGGACAGAAAACTGTAGGTAGGGAGAGTGTCAGTTTATTTCACTCTGCAAGTCCTTGTTTCCAGGGACCTGGAAGGACAGTGACTGAATTGTCCTTGTGCTATATTGTGATTAAAAAAAACATTTATTCTAGGGACAGAAAACTGTAGGTAGGGAGAGTGTCAGTTTATTTCACTCTGCAAGTCCTTGTTTCCAGGGACCTGGAAGGACAGTGACTGAATTGTCCTTGTGCTATATTGTGATTAAAAAAAACATTTATTCTAGGGACAGAAAACTGTAGGTAGGGAGAGTGTCAGTTTATTTCACTCTGCAAGTCCTTGTTTCCAGGGACCTGGAAGGACAGTGACTGAATTGTCCTTGTGCTATATTGTGATTAAAAAAAACATTTATTCTAGGGACAGAAAACTGTAGGTAGGGAGAGTGTCAGTTTATTTCACTCTGCAAGTCCTTGTTTCCAGGGACCTGGAAGGACAGTGACTGAATTGTCCTTGTGCTATATTGTGATTAAAAAAAACATTTATTCTAGGGACAGAAAACTGTAGGTAGGGAGAGTGTCAGTTTATTTCACTCTGCAAGTCCTTGTTTCCAGGGACCTGGAAGGACAGTGACTGAATTGTCCTTGTGCTATATTGTGATTAAAAAAAACATTTATTCTAGGGACAGAAAACTGTAGGTAGGGAGAGTGTCAGTTTATTTCACTCTGCAAGTCCTTGTTTCCAGGGACCTGGAAGGACAGTGACTGAATTGTCCTTGTGCTATATTGTGATTAAAAAAAACATTTATTCTAGGGACAGAAAACTGTAGGTAGGGAGAGTGTCAGTTTATTTCACTCTGCAAGTCCTTGTTTCCAGGGACCTGGAAGGACAGTGACTGAATTGTCCTTGTGCTATATTGTGATTAAAAAAAACATTTATTCTAGGGACAGAAAACTGTAGGTAGGGAGAGTGTCAGTTTATTTCACTCTGCAAGTCCTTGTTTCCAGGGACCTGGAAGGACAGTGACTGAATTGTCCTTGTGCTATATTGTGATTAAAAAAAACATTTATTCTAGGGACAGAAAACTGTAGGTAGGGAGAGTGTCAGTTTATTTCACTCTGCAAGTCCTTGTTTCCAGGGACCTGGAAGGACAGTGACTGAATTGTCCTTGTGCTATATTGTGATTAAAAAAAACATTTATTCTAGGGACAGAAAACTGTAGGTAGGGAGAGTGTCAGTTTATTTCACTCTGCAAGTCCTTGTTTCCAGGGACCTGGAAGGACAGTGACTGAATTGTCCTTGTGCTATATTGTGATTAAAAAAAACATTTATTCTAGGGACAGAAAACTGTAGGTAGGGAGAGTGTCAGTTTATTTCACTCTGCAAGTCCTTGTTTCCAGGGACCTGGAAGGACAGTGACTGAATTGTCCTTGTGCTATATTGTGATTAAAAAAAACATTTATTCTAGGGACAGAAAACTGTAGGTAGGGAGAGTGTCAGTTTATTTCACTCTGCAAGTCCTTGTTTCCAGGGACCTGGAAGGACAGTGACTGAATTGTCCTTGTGCTATATTGTGATTAAAAAAAACATTTATTCTAGGGACAGAAAACTGTAGGTAGGGAGAGTGTCAGTTTATTTCACTCTGCAAGTCCTTGTTTCCAGGGACCTGGAAGGACAGTGAGTGAATTGTCCTTGTGTTATATTGTGATTAAAAAAAACATTTTTTCTAGGGACAGAAAACTGTAGGTAGGGAGAGTGTTTTTTTTCTTTCACTCTGCAAGTCCTTGTTTCCAGGGACCTGTAAGGACAGTGAGTGAATTGTCCTTGTGCTATATTGTGCTTAAAAAAAACATTTATTCTAGGGACAGAAAACTGTAGGTAGGGAGAGTGTCAGTTTATTTCACTCTGCAAGTCCTTGTTTCCAGGGACCTGGAAGGACAGTGAGTGAATTGTCCTTGTGTTATATTGTGATTAAAAAAAACATTTTTTCTAGGGACAGAAAACTGTAGGTAGGGAGAGTGTTTTTTTTCTTTCACTCTGCAAGTCCTTGTTTCCAGGGACCTGTAAGGACAGTGAGTGAATTGTCCTTGTGCTATATTGTGCTTAAAAAAAACATTTATTCTAGGGACAGAAAACTGTAGGTAGGGAGAGTGTCAGTTTATTTCACTCTGCAAGTCCTTGTTTCCAGGGACCTGGAAGGACAGTGACTGAATTGTCCTTGTGCTATATTGTGATTAAAAAAAACATTTATTCTAGGGACAGAAAACTGTAGGTAGGGAGAGTGTCAGTTTATTTCACTCTGCAAGTCCTTGTTTCAAGGGACAGAGAAGGACACCTGAAGGTAGCCCTTATTGCTTTTTTCCCATCTCCCTGCAGGCCATCTATTAGAATGTCTGGAAGGCAAACAAGGAGAGGCAGACAGTCAGGAGGCAATAAAAGAGGGCAAGCAGGCTCTGTGTCTGGGGGCAACAGTGCTGGTCGTGGACGCGGTGCATTGTCATCAGCACATGGCCATGGGACACGCTTGTCCTTCTTTTCGGCAGCTGGACATGTTGAGCCACATCATGCCGAAGACTTGGTAGAGTGGATGACCAAGCCCTCCTCCTCCTCCTCATCCTCTCTCACCCAGGCTCAGGGTACTGGAAAAGCAGCTGCCAAAGCGTCGTCTTCCCTGGTATCAATGTCAGACAAATCATCAGTCACTCCTTCCCTAGACCCACCATGTCCTCCTCCTGAGGAGTCCCCCGAACTGTTTCAGCACAGTGTTGGGTACATGCTCCAGGAGGATGCCCAGCGTTTCGAAGGGTCTGATGATGAAACCCAGCTAGAGGAAGGCAGTAGCGTGAGAGCAGACAGAGGGGATGCTCAAGAAGGACACCAATCTGGCAGTCATGTTCCAGCAGCTGCAGCATACTGCCAGATTGGCTCCAGTGATGAGGAGGGAGGGGATGATGAGGTCACTGACTCCACGTGGGTGCCTAATAGGAGAGAGGAGGAGGAGGAGGATGAGGAGGAGGCACATCTCCAACGAGGCAGGATGCCCTTTGGTGGCCAGCGTAAGGGCAGTACACCGACGGAATCACACCGCAGAGCTCCGCCTGTGCAGGGCGCTGCCTCTGCCCGTCATTCAAAAAGTTCTTTGGTGTGGGCCTTTTTTGAGGCTAGTGCATCAGATCGCACAGCTGCTGTTTGCAACATATGTCTCAAGCGTATATCGCGTGGCCAAAACATCAGCCGCTTGGGTACCACATGCCTGACCAGACATATGTTGACCTGCCATGCAGCTCGTTGGCAAGCCTACCTCAAAGACCCACACCAAAGAACAAAGCGGACCTCTCCTTGCACCGCATCAGCTGGGATCTCCAACCCCACTATAACTTCAGTCCTCTCTGAAACATGCACTGAGAGGAATGAAGGTGTAGAATTAGGTGTGTCACAGCCAAGTACTTGCGCCCACTCTGCTAGCAGTACACCGACGTCCGATTCTAGCAGGCAAATTTCCCTGCCCCAGCTGCTGGACCGTCGAAAGAAGTTCACTCCCAGCCATCCACATGCCCAGCGGTTGAATGCTAGCTTGGCTAAATTGCTAGCGCTTCAACTGCTGCCTTTTCAGTTGGTAGACTCGGCCCCCTTCCGTGAGTTTGTGCAATGTGCAGTTCCTCAGTGGCAGGTTCCCAAACGCCACTTTTTCTCACGGAAGGCTATTCCGGCTCTCTACCGGCATGTGGAAGGCAATGTCTTGGCCTCGCTGGACAGGGCGGTCAGCGGTAAGGTGCATATTACCGCTGACTCATGGTCCAGCAGGCATGGACAGGGACGTTACCTTTCTTTCACGGCCCATTGGGTCACTCTTTTGGCAGCTGGGAAGGATTCAGGACAAGGTGCAGTAGTGTTGGAGGTTGTCCCACCGCCACGCCTCCAAAATGCTACTACTGGTTGTGACACACCTCTCTCCTCCACCCCCTCCTCTTCTTCTTCCTCCATGGCCTCTTCCTGTGGTTTGTCCTATGAACCAGCGGTGCTCCGTAGCCGTTCACGGGGCTACGCAAGTACGCAGGCAAAAAGATGCCATGCCGTGCTTGCGCTGGTGTGTTTGGGGGACAGAAGCCACACTGGGGCAGAGGTCCTGTCTGCTCTGCAGGGCCAGGCCGAGAGGTGGTTGACGCCACGCCAGCTTAAGCCAGGAATGGTGGTTTGCGACAATGGCACCAACCTCCTCTCCGCCCTCCGACAGGGACAACTGACCCATGTGCCCTGTGTGGCTCACGTCCTTAACCTGGTGGTGCAGCGCTTCTTGGGCAGGTACCCGGGCTTACAGGATGTCCTGAGGCAGGCCAGGAAAGTCTGTGTGCATTTCCGCAGATCTTATAATGCCAGTGCTCGCCTGGCTGAGCTGCAAAAGGAGTTGAACCTGCCCAAGAACCGCCTTATATGTGACATGCCCACCAGGTGGAACTCAACGTTGGCCATGCTGCAGCGGCTGCACACGCAGCAGAGGGCCATCAATGAGTACCTGTGCGACTACGGCACCAGGACAGGGTCAGGGGAGCTTGGTTTTTTTTCTCCACGCCAGTGGGGCATGATCAGGGATGCATGCACTGTCCTGGCACCATTTGAGGAGGCCACGAGGATGGTGAGCAGTGACAGTGCATGCATCAGTGACACTGTACCTCTTGTCCACCTGTTGGAGCACACGCTGCGTGGAATAATGGACAGGGCACTTGAGGCAGAACAGAGGCAGGAAGAGGAGGACTTCCTTGCCTCTCAAGGCCCCCTTTACCCAGACAGTGTTCCTTCTGTCCCACCCATCGCACAGGAAGAGGAGGAGGAGGAGGAGGAGGAGGAGGAGGATTGTGTCAGCATGGAGGTGGAGGCTGGCACTCAGCATCATCAGCAGCAGTCTTTTAGGGATGATTTACAGTCCCAAGAAACCAGTGGACTTGTACGTGGCTGGGAGGAGGTGGCTGCGGATCATGTCGTCCTTAGTGACCCAGAGGACTCCGGAGCGAATGCCTCAGCAAACCTACGCTGCATGGCCTCCCTGATCCTGCAAAGTCTGCGGAAGGATCCTCGTATTCTTCGGATCAAGGAGAGGGACCATTACTGGCTGGCCACTCTCCTTGATCCACGGTACAAGGGTAAGGTTGCGGACCTTATGTTACCGTCGCAGAGGGAGCAGAGGATGAGACAACTCCGGGAGGCCTTGCAGAAAGGTCTGTGCAACGCGTTCCCAGAGACTGGGAGGTTGCAAACTCCTGGTCCTGGACAACGAGTTGCTGAGGCTTCGGCCAGTCAAAGAAGGAGCGGTGGGGAAGGTGGCCGTCTGACCGATGCGTTCAGACAATTCTTTAGTCCGCAGCCCCAAAGTATGATCGGTTCCAGCAACCATCGCCAGCGTCTGATAAACATGGTGCAGGAATATCTAGGGGCAAGGTCAGACTTGGACACCTTCCCCACCGAAAATCCTCTGGCTTACTGGGTCTTGAGGATGGATCACTGGCCAGAGCTTGCACAGTATGCAATTGAGCTACTGGCCTGTCCTGCATCCAGCGTTCTTTCGGAACGCACATTCAGTGCTGCTGGAGGATTTGTCACGGATCACAGGGTGCGCCTGTCCACCGACTCGGTTGATCGACTGACTTTCATCAAGATGAACCAGTCTTGGATCACCACCAGCTACCACACACCTGATGCTGATATAACAGACTAATTGATTTTAACATGTCACATCCCTTCAAGACTGATGCTGATGCTGAGTGCCTGTGCTGTTATGTTGACTGGCTATCCTCCTCCTCCGAGTCCTCAATGATACGATTGATGATGATAGCTTGTAAGATCATTTTTGTTTATGGGTGCCGCCACCAGTGCCTAACGCCCAATTTTTCAGCCCCTGTTTAACAGGGGCGTGTAATTACAATTTTTGAAGCAATACTTTGCAACAGGGCTCATTGCTGTGCTCCAAGTACAGTATCTGTGAGGAGTTGCAGTGTTGTGCCACCAGTGCCTAAGGCCCAATTTTTCAGCCCCTGTTTAACAGGGGCGTGTCATTACAATTTTTGAAGCAATACTTTGCAACAGGGCTCATTGGTGTGCTCCAAGTACAGTATCTGTGAGGAGTTGCAGTGTTGTGCCACCAGTGCCTAAGGCCCAATTTTTCAGCCCCTGTTTAACAGGGGCGTGTCATTACAATTTTTGAAGCAATACTTTGCAACAGGGCTCATTGCTGTGCTCCAAGTACAGTTGCTGTGAGGGGTTGCAGTGTTGTGCCACCAGTGCCTAAGGCCCAATTTTTCAGCCCCTGTTCAACAGGGGCATGTAATTACAATTCTTGATCTAATAATTCACAGCAGGGCCCATTGCTGCACCCACCAAGAGTAACTGTCAGGGCTTACAGTGTTGTGGCACCAGCACCACCATCAAAGGCCCAATTTTTACTACCACTGTTCAACAATTATATGTAATTAAAATTCCTGATATAATAGTTGACAGCAGGGCGTTCCAGCACCAACCAAGAGTAACTGTGAGTGCTTACAGTGTTGTGCCAACACCAACAACTAAGGGGCCTATTTCTGCAGAGTATATACGGCAGGTCCCTACTTTCAAACATCCAACTTACAAACGACTCCTACTTGCAAATGCAAGAAGACAACAGGAAGTGAGAGGAAATCTACCACTAGGAAGGAAAATTCTCTCCTGTAAGAATAAATATGGGAGAAAGGTGTCTCCTCTGTACTGATGCTTTATCAGCAATCCTTGTTTCAAGAAAAACACCACATTTCAAAAACAGTTGTCATTGGGACGGAAAGTGAGGTGAAATGTTCTGAACAGGGGCACAGACAGCAAAACAAATGTTACAGGGGTGATAACCCTTACCTATGTTTTCCAAAAAGTTTAAAAATAGATTTTTGGGCTGGAGCTACACTTCAACAATGTACCTGTTCAAAATTACAAACAGACTCTACATAAGAACAAACCTACAGTCCCTGTCTTGTATGCACCGCCTGTATAGGGCTGTTCAGAGTATATAGGGCCTTTTTTATTTTATGTGCGGGGTTCCCCTTAATATCCATACAAGACCCAAAGGGGCTGGTAATGGGCTGGGGTAGGGGGGGGGTCATGGGGTAGCTATGCCATTTTTCTTAAAGAATTTCATCCATATTACCGGGACCAGACATTACATTAAAGCCGCAAGCAGTTTTAAATGGCTTTTTTTTCCTTTAGAAGTGTCATTTTGTGCAGGGACAGTTCTAAACACGGGAAACACGTGGCACTTCACAGGCATACTTTAGACACCCCCCAGGTACGATATTTAAAGGAATATTTGACTTTTTTTTTTTCACTTTATGCATCATTAAAATGACTGCTCCCGAAAAACGACCGTTTTTAAAACTTCTTTTTGCATTGATACATGTCCCCTGGTGCAGAACCCGGGTTCCCAAACCCTTTTTAGGACAATAACATGCATAATAGTTGTTATAATTAGCACTTTAGAATTCGAACGTTCGCATCCATTGTATTTAATAGGGTTCTAATGTTCGTTCGAACTTTCGGTCCGTTCGCGGGTTCTGGTGCGAACCGAACCCGGGGGTGTTCGGCTCATCACTAGTCAGGATGCCAGACCACCCCAAGCGATCCCTGTGGGGGCCAGACTCAAACACTTCTCGAAGATCTGGGAACAAAGTACAGGGATCCGTGGGTAGTCTCCACAGTTAAATACGGTCACTTCTGGACGTTTCTAGACAAACCCCTCAAAGACTTCTTCTCCCCGATAAGGGTGTCAAGGTCCACCCAAAAAAATGCGGAAGCATTAAAGCGATTTCTTCTCCTCTTGCAGAAACAACAAGCATTGGTTCCAGTGTCTCCATCAGAAAGATTTTTGGTTTTTACTCCACCCTGTTTCTAGTCCCCAAGAGAAACGGAGGTTGGAGACCTGTGATAGACCTGAAGAGGCTAAATCGCTATATCTTCCTAAAAAATTCAAAATGGAGTCGCTATAAACTATTATGCGTATAATCCAACCAGGGGATTGGATGTTATCAACAGACTTGCAGGATGCTAACCTGCATATATCGACACTCCCTCCTTTCCAGAAATATCCGAGGTTTGTAGTGGGGCATGTACATCTTCAATTTTTGGAGCCTCCCATTCGGCCTCTGCACATCACCAAGAGTCTTTACGAAGACCCTAATTGCCATCATAGGCCCTCTAAGAGAATTAGGGCTTTGAGTATACCATTACTTGGACGACCTTCGTCTCCTGGCGAAGGATCCAGCCCAGTTAGTGGAACAGAACGGTACAGTATCTCTCCCACCTCAAAAGGTGACATTCGGCAGATGAAGAAAGTCAGTGTGAGATCCTACCTGTCGGCCTTGAACTGTCAGAGCCTGATAGGCCGGATGTCGTCATGCATACCTATGGTCCCTTGGGCCCATTGGCATTTGAGACATTTCCAGCTGGAGTTCTTGAGGCTGTGGAACAGACGGTATCTATCCCAACCCATACACCTATTGACCCTGATGCTCAGGAGTCTACATTGGTGGATGAAGAAACACACGCCTATGAAATCTCGTCCATTAGGACATGTCAACTGGTTCACAATTACTACCGAAGCCAGTGAAGCAGGTTGGGGATCACACTGCAACCAGATCTCAGGGCAAGGAAGATGGTCCTTCCATACAACAGGCCTGGTATCAAATATCCTGGAGGTCAGGCAGCCTACCTTTTGCATTGCTAGCCCTAGAATTCAAGATTACAGGCAAACCAGTTCTTCTCTGATTGAACAGGGCTGCGGTGTCTTGTATACACCGACAAGGAGGGACACGCAGCAGGTCCCTGCTGAGGGAAGTGAAACCATATTCCTTTGGGCAAAAAGGAATCTAAAAGACCTAAGGGCAGTCTTTCTGCCCGGTCTTCTCATCTCAAGGGCCAACCACCTATTTCGCAGGTTAGTAGATTCCAACGAATAGTCTCTGCACCCGAAAGTTTTCGACTGGTTAGTGGACCAGTGGGATCCCCTCGGGCTGGGTCTATTCGCAACAGCATTAAATACCAAGTTTTCAAGGTTCATCTCGAGACTTCCTCATCCCCAGGCGGAGGCAGTAGACGCTCTCTCAGCCCCTGGGCATGCAATCTGGCCTATGCCTTCTCTCCATGGCCTCTCATTCCAAAAAAAAAAAAACCTCCTGTTGAGGTTTATGGTAGAAACCACGACGGTGATAGCGGTCATACTGTACTGGCCAAGATGTCCTCGGTATGCCACAGCAATGTACCTGAATACACAGCCTCCAGTCAAGGTTCCAATAATACCTTTTCTCCTGTCACAGGGATGTCACACCCATCCTGATTCCTGCAGGTTAAATCTTCACATCTGGCAGCTGAAAGGGAAAGGTTCCAATCCCTAGGGTGTCCCAACAAAGTTATCGCAACCCTGCTCAGCGCAAGAAAGCCATCCACAAACAGTATATACGATAAGGTGTGGAACAAATTCAGGGCCTTCATGATTGGCAGAAACTGCGATCCAGATTCTCCATCATCCTCTCAAATTCTAAAATTCTTGCAGGCAGGCTTAGACCCAGGTCTTGCTTAAGTACACTAAAGGTGCAGGTAGTGGCAATTTCAGCGGCAACCAGTAAAAGATGGACCGAGGATTCATTAATAATCCAACTTTTCAAAGCTGTCAAAAAGATCCGACCACCAACTAAACAATCTTTTCCCACTTGGGACCTTGCTATCATCCTAGAGTCTTAGCCAATCCACCTCTTGCCTCTTCGGAGTCAGCATCGCTTTGGAATCTAACTACGAAGCTATCTTTCTTGATAGCCATAACTTCTGGCAGACAGGTTTCAGAGCTCCAAGCTTTAGGAGCGGATCTTCATCATATCATATTCTATCCTGACAGAGTAGAACTCGGAACGGTGCGAGGATTTAGCCCCAAGGTCACACCATCCCCGAACATGTCGGAGCCTTGGGCACTTCCAACATTTTCAGAACAAGATTCAGGTTCTCTTCACGAGCTGGACATTGCCTCCACTTTGAGATGCTATCTGCAGGCTACAGCATCCTTCAGGGACACTATCAGGTTGTTCATAAACAAAGGCAAGGAGGCGTCAGCAAGAACGATTGCCTCATAGTTCGTTAAACTCATCCACAAGGTGTACAGGGCAAAAGGACTGGGATCCCCTTCGATAGTCAGGGCGCACTCCACCAGAACAGTTTCTGCCTCTTGGGTGGCAAGAGCGAATGTGTCAATTGAAACTATTTACAGGGCAGCAACTTGGTCGTTCCAACATACGTTTCTGAAACATTAGCGAGTAGACCCAGGAGCTCTCTCATCGGTGGAGTTTGGCAGACAGGCGGTCAAATCGGCCTTTGCTTCTTCCTCTAAATGATGATAATAATCTCTTTAAAATAAACCTCTAAGCATCATCTCACCCATATCAGCTAGTTATTTGTCACAGGTATGCTGCCATGGAGGCACCAGGAAAACTGAAAATTGTATCATACTTACCAGTAATTTTCCTTTCCTGGTGCCTATCCATGGCAGCATACAATCCCACCCTCGGTATTCTATATTACGGAGAATGCTGGGGCTGTACTAATCAACTCTTTTATAATATTCACTAGTCCTGAGGGAGGAGCCAAGGCGGAGCTTGTCACAGGTATGCTGCCATGGATAGGCACCAGGAAAGGAAAATTACTGGTAAGTATGATACAATTTTCAGTTTTTTGGGTTAGTAATTGAAGGACATCCTTAACAGGTGTACCCACTTTGAAGTTCAGTCTCTACATTGGTTGAACTTGCATTTTGGGTGTTTCATGGACTGTGCGTGTGTTTTCAATTGCCTCATTAGCACACAAACCTATGTTATATAAAGCTTGCAGATAGCATTCTCTCCCTTGCCCTGAAAAGAGGCAAGATTGTGTGTGAATGTGGCCGGCAAAATGTACATTTTGGTGTCCTTATCAAGTTTGTAACACATGCATTTTATTTGTTATGTCTTTGCAAAACAGATGTTTGTTTTACTTTTGTTGATTGTTTTTTTTTTGTGTGGGGGATATGTTCCCCTGAAATATTTTTGATGTTGTTAATGTGTGTCGTTTGTTCACTTTGATTTAATTGTCTGTGCTGCATTATTTTGCTAAATCTTTCTGAAGATGTGACTAATGTTTCAAATCTACCTTCATGTCTTTTTTATTTATTTATTTTTTTGCTTCCCTTTGTTTTCCAAGTCCTTTTTTGTTGACCAATAAAATTTGATGCAAAGTTTGATGTTTGTTTTTTTTGTTTTCTATGCAACAAATGTGACAGCTGTAGATTAACTATGCTTATTGGCATGTCAAAACAAAACAGGTGTGATTTGTCTACCCTGGTGCCTTCATGGTAGCATGTGCATGTATTGTGTGCTGCCATGGATAGTCACCAGGAAATAAAAAATACAGAGCGGTAAGTATTACATTTTCCTTTTTTACTGCAGTGGTTCTCAGCCGCAGTCCTCAAGTACCCCCAACAGGACATGTTTTGTGAATTTATCTTATCGAGAATTGCTGTCCAAAATACCAAACCATTGACTGTAATTTAAAGCACATGTGCAAGATGAAGGAAAACCTGCAATCATGGCCTGTTGGGGGTACTTGAGAAGCACTGATTTAGAGCACTGCACTTAAAAATAGCTCAAGGCAATACGATTCTAATTGTGGCCATTTTGAGGGAAACCAAGTAAGTGTTAGAACCCTGCTTGTTTTTTTTTTAGGTTGGGCTTTGTGTCCCTTTTAGTAAAATTGGCTTCACTTCCTGTCACACAGCTAAACAGGAAGTGAAGGTAAAACCCTACCAATGTCTTTTCTTGGGGACACACAGATCAATCTAACTAGTGTCCCCATTAAGCAAATTGCACTCTAGCACTTTGTTGTGTACACCCCAAATCATTGGGTAGTTTGGGGTTTAGTAAAAGCAAATCCACTCTGCAGTACAAGTGTAGTTGCTGAAAATCTGAGGGGAAGCACTGGTGATTGTAACATCCAATCATGTAAAAGCAAAGATAGTGTTTTTTTTTATTTCCTTGCATGTCCCCCTTCGGATATCCAGCAAGTGCACTTGTAGTGCAAAGTGGATTTGCCTTTAGTAAATAAACCCCAAAGTCCAAAATACCTAATAATTTGGGGTGTACCCAGCAAAATGCTGGAGTGCAATGTACATAATGGGGAAAGTATTTAGATTGACCTGTGTGTCCCCAAGGAAAGACATTGGTAGGGATTTACCCTCACTTCCTGTGTGGCTATGTGACAGGAAGTGAATCATTTGGACGGATAAAGTGGCCAAATTTGGGAGTTGTCTTTACCCTATCAGGGGTGCAGACATCCCCAAAAACTGTCTTGACTTCTAATCCCTTTGCACTCTATTCCCAAGCAAAAATAAGAAAAAGGATTTCATTTAGTTTAACTTTGCAAAGACACATTCCTAAGTTGAATTGTGATGCATGTCAATGGCCCATTTAGACCCTCTTTAATCACTTGAGATCAGCGCTATAGCTGATCGACGGCCACAGCACGGTCCTCAATTGCCGGAAGTCCGTCAATAGACATCCTCCCCTTCGCGCGCGCTGTGGTCACCGAGTCCCTGAGACTCGGGTGATGACTAGGGTTGCCACCTGTACGGGATTCACCCGGACAGTCCGGGTTCTGAATCATCTGCCCGGTTTTTAGACTCTCTGAAACCCGGACAGACCATCAGGCAGGGAGAGCCCCATTAGCATATTTGTCACTGTGGAGACAGCAGCAGTGTCACTGATTCTCCATAAATACACTGTGCTGGGGTAATTGTTAGAATCTAAAGCTCATTCCATCTTGTCTCCCCTCCCCTTCCAGGCTCCTGCAGGGTCTCTCTTATCAGTGACTAACCCCCCCCCCACCTCCGATCACTAGTGCGGTGTGCTTACCCGGGAGGCGGAGCTGAGGAGGAGATCATGCCGGGAGCAGTAGATTATGTCGGGCTGGCGCTGCTCACACTACATGCAGGGAAGAGGTGAGCTGAGAGTTTTTGTCTGAGGAGTCTCCTGGGTGGAAATCTGACAGGATTTGTTTGGCAGGATTTGCTGTGAAGGGTTAAGGTGACAAGAGGATCGGGTGTGTGTCTGAGGATATCTTTCTCCAAGCTTCACACCTCTGTCTATATGTCTCATCCCCCGTCCTCAGTCCAGATAATGTGCAGTAATTTATGTCCATTCATTAACCCTGTGAGTATGTGGAGAGTGTAAACTTCTGATTATACAGAGCCTGGATAACACAGGGTTATATGAATGGTCATCAATTATCTTCACATCATCTGTACATACATAGCGCTGGGAGTTTTCATTGTTGTTCTGTTGTAAATATTAGTGGATGAGTACAATAGCTTTTGTTTTTATATACTGTACATCACTATTTCTCAGCCCCCAACTCCCCCCAGGTGCATCACCTCCCAGACCACTTCATACATCCAGCTGGCATCATCCCCTCCACACTCCTCTCCCACACATACTATCCCCACCATCCCCTCTGCACTCCTCTCCTACACATACTACCCCCACCTAGGGTTGCCACCTCATCCCTTTAAATCCGAACACATATTAATTACACAGGTTATGTGGCTGATTAAGGTGGTAATTAAACTCACTTGGTGCCTTATCTGCCTTTAATTAGCCTCAGAACCTGTGTAATTCATATGTGTTCGGGTTTAAAGGGATGAGGTGGCAACTCTACCCCCACCATCCCCTCCGCACTCCTCTCCTACACATACTACCCCCACCATCCCCTCCGCACTCCTCTCCTACACATACTACCCCCACCATCCCCTCCGCACTCCTCTCCTACACATACTACCCCCACCATCCCCTCCGCACTCCTCTCCTACACATACTACCCCCACCATCCCCTCCGCACTCCTCTCCTATACATACTACCCCCACCATCCCCTCCGCACTCCTCTCCTATACATACTACCCCCACCATCCCCTCCGCACTCCTCTCCTATACATACTACCCCCATTATCCCCTCCGCACTCCTCTGCTATACATGCTACCCCCACCATCCCCTCCGCACTCCTCTCCTATACATACTATCCCCATTATCCCCTCCTCACTCCGCTCCTATACATAGTACCCCCACCATCCCCTCTGCACTCCTCTCCTATACATAGTACCCCCACCATCCCCTTCGCACTCCTCTTCAAATCTAGTACCCCCACCATCCCCTCCGCACTCCTCTCCTACACATACTACCCCCACCATCCCCTCCGCACTCCTCTCCTACACATACTACCCCCACCATCCCCTCCGCACTCCTCTCCTATACATACTACCCCCACCATCCCCTCCGCACTCCTCTCCTACACATACTACCCCCACCATCCCCTCCGCACTCCTCTCCTATACATACTACCCCCACCATCCCCTCCGCACTCCTCTCCTATACATACTACCCCCACCATCCCCTCCGCACTCCTCTCCTATACATACTACCCCCATTATCCCCTCCGCACTCCTCTGCTATACATGCTACCCCCACCATCCCCTCCGCACTCCTCTCCTATACATACTATCCCCATTATCCCCTCCTCACTCCGCTCCTATACATAGTACCCCCACCATCCCCTCTGCACTCCTCTCCTATACATAGTACCCCCACCATCCCCTTCGCACTCCTCTCCTATACATAGTACCCCCACCATCCTCTCCGCACTCCTCTCCTATACATACTATCCCCACCATCCCCTGCGCACTCCTCTCCTATACATACTACCTCTATCATCCCCTCCGCACTCCTCTCCTATACATACCCTCATCATCCCCTAAACACTCCTCTCCTATACATACTACCCCCATCATCCCCTCCACACTCCTCTCCTATACATACTACCCCACCATCCCCTCCACACTCCTCTCCTCTACATACTACCCCACCATCCCCTCCACACTCCTCTCCTATACATACTACCCCATCATACCCTCCACACTCCTCTCCTATACATACTACCCCATCATCCCCTCCACACTCCTCTCCTCTACATACTACCCCCACCATCCCCTCCACACTCCTCTCCTATACATACTACCCCCATCATCCCCTCCACACTCCTCTCCTATACATACTATCCCCATCATACCCTCCACACTCCTCTCCTGTACATACTACCCCCATCATACCCACCACACTCCTTCTGCCACTCTGTATGTCGCAGAGCTCGTGCGTCTAAGCTTCGGCCTGCCACATTAATGTTGGCTCCCATGAGACAGCCATCTTTAAACCTGGGGGACACATGATCTTCAATTCCCCGAGGCCCCATGAGTTATCAGTCCATCCCTGCCCCAGACTGTGGCTACCCAGCACGGTTGCTCACTGCAATTGTAAGCCAAGAGTGTCAACTTTGTTGACTCTGATGTAAAGGGGGACTCTCGTGATTAACTCTATATGATTAGAAATGTTATTTACTGGTAATCACAAAATATATGTATAGTGTATACTACATAAATACATAAAAATTGCCTTGCATTGTACAGAGGTTATGAATTTAATGTAGTACTGAAAAAAAAAAAAAATTGCCGTGCGCTGCTAATGTGTTCGGGTTTGACTTGAAGAAAAGGTGGCAACCCTAGTGATGACAGATCCGAGTAAGGGGCCGATCCCTGCCCCTTACCACCTGATCAGCTGTCAGCCAATGACAGCTGATCACGTGATGAAAACAAAAGCTTGGTAATGGTTTTTGCTTTCTCCTTGTGCTGACAGCGTGAGCATGAAAAAAGGCAATTACCGGCTTATGTGCAAGGGACATCGGGCCCGAAGAGGAAGAGGCAATTCTGCATCATCTGTGACAATCAGTAGCCCCTGCCAGTGCCACCTATCAATGCCCACCACTGGTGCCAATCATTGCCACCTAGCAGTGCCACTTCTCAATGCCCACCAGTGCCAACCCTTGCCACCTTATCTGTGCCCATCAGTGCAGCCTCATCAGTGTACATCAATGAAGGAGAAAAAAAAAATTCAGTTCCGCCGCTTGATCGTTCTTATAGGCGGCAGGAGGGAACGTTCCCCCCACTCCCGCCGCCATCCGGTGCTTCTCCGGACTCTCCCGTGCCATCGGGGGCCCAGAGAACGAATTGGCCGGCGCCGGATGGGAAGCATAGAGATGACTGGTGACCATATGGTCACCAGTCATCTCTATGACCGTCGGAGTCTCGGACGCGACGTTATGACGTCACGCCGGGTTCCCATATGTAAACAAAGCCGTGATCTCGGCTGTCAGCATGAGATCAGTGAATTTTTTTTACCGATCTCATGCTTTTCAGCCTGGAGGAGAGATGTGGGGTCTTATTTACCCCGCATCTCTCCATAAAGAGGACCTGTCACAATAGATTCCTAATACAAGGGATGTTTACATTCCTTGTAATAGGAATAAAAGTGATCAAAAAAACAAAAAAGTTAGAAAAAGTGTAAAAAATAAAGAAAAAGTAAAAAAAAATAAGAAAATAATAAAAAAAAAATTAAAACGCCCCTGTCCCCGGTAGCTCGCGCTCAGAAGCGAACACACACGTAAGTCCCACCCACATATGTAAACACCGTTAAAACCACACATGTGAGGTATTGCTGCGTGCGTTAGAACGAGTGCAACAATTCTAGCACTAGACCTCCTCTGTAATGCGAAACTGGTAACGTGTAAAAAAATTTAAAGCATCGCTTATTGCGCAAATACCGAGCGAGATACAAATTTGCAATGACCGCCATTTTATTCCCTAGGGTGTCTGCTAAAAAAACATATATAATGTTTGGGGGTTCTAAGTAATTTTATAGCCATAAAATTTTGATTTTTACAAGGAGGGAAGTGCCAGGATAGGCCCGGTGCTGAAGTGGTTAAAATATCCCAATTTTTTTTTTTTAGTCGGTCTTTTGTATTTATAGAAAAAAAAACAAAAAAAACAGAGGTGATCAAATAGCACCAAAAGAAAGCTCTATTTGTGTGCAAAAAATGATTACATTTTCATTGAGTTACAGTGGTGTATGAGCGCGCAATTGTCATTCAAAGTGCATCAGCACTGAAAGTTGAAAATTGGTCTGGGCAGGAAGGGGGTTTAAGTGGCCAGTAAGCAAGTGGTTAATATAAGGCTACATGCACACAGACGTTTTTCCAGCCGCTTGTTTGAGTGTTTTTTGCAGCTTAAAAACGCTTCTCCATGTTAGCCTATGGCCTCATGGCCACCATGGCGTTTTTGAGCTGTAAATGGCATAGCCGTTTTTAGGCCCCATGTACACGGGACGCTGGTGCAAAGTCTTCAGAACTAAGGTTGAAAGCGGCGTTTCTAAATGCGCGTTTTGTCGCGTTTGCATGCCGCGTTTTACTGCATTTGAGTCTATAAGCGTTTAGTTAGTTAACATCATAAGGAGCCGCCCTAAGCTCAAAAAACAGTATTAACCATTTCAGCTATTTTGTGAGACCAGAGTGAGTAGCAGCAGCTGAGAGAGCAGCAGTGTACTTGTATTTAGCGTGTCACTTGCCACATCACTTGCCACAAGTTGTGGATTGTCCACTTGCCACGTCAGCTGCCCCAAGTTGTGGATTGTCCACAATGCAATGGAAGCAATTACATTTTTTTTTGTATATATTTTTAATGGTTTTTCATCATTTGCCATAATTTTTTAGTTTTTAATGTAAAAAAATAGGTCACCTTTAAAAACGCTTCTAAACGAAAACGCGGCTAAACGCAGGTACCGCGTCTGAAACGTGGAAATCTTTGGCGTCTGAACGCATTTTTTGGCTTTCTGAAAAACGAGGTTAAACGCAACTGCCTAAGGGCCAGTTCACACCTTGGAAACGCAGTCCGGATGCGTTCCAGGTGCTTTTCTGCATGCGTGTTTTTGATGCAGTCCAGTGCTTTTTTTCCCCCTCTTTTTTTCTTAGGCCTCATGCCCACAGACGGACGTTTTAAAAAATGGTCTGTAAGGCTCGATTCACACTAATGTGTTCTTTGGTGCATTTTGCATAAATGCAGGGACATTTTTTAACATGGGTTCCTATGGAACATGTTCACATCAATGCATTTTTGTGCCTCTGCATTTTTGGAAATGGCCGGGGACTTTTTTTTCCCAGCAAAAAAGAGCATTTTGCATGTAATAGAATTCAATGGACCCGCATCCAAAACGTAAGTACCACGATTTTGCGGCGATTTTCGTTTTTTTTTTTTAACCTGTTTATAGCTGGTTGTTAAAGGAAATGTAAAAAAAATAAACATTGCCGGCTATAAAAAAAAATTGAGAAAAAAACAGTGCGGGGTCCTCCCCCCAGGTCCATACCAGGCCCTTGGGTCTAGTATGGATTCAGAGGGGACTCCTCCCCCCAAAATTAAAAAAAAAATGGCGTGGGGGTCCCCCCAAAATCCATACCAGACCCTTATCCGAGCACGCAGCCCGGCAGGTCAGGAAAGGGGGGGCGAGCGAGCCCCCCTCTCCTGAACCATACCAGGCCGCATGGCCTCAACATGGGGGGGGTGGGTGCTTTGGGGCAGGGGGCGCCCTGCGCCCCCCCACCCCAAAGCACCCTGCCCCATGTTGATGGGGACAAGGGTCTCTTCCCGACAACCCTGGCCATTGGTTGTCGGGGTCTGCGGGCGGGGGGCTTATCGGAATCCGGGAGCCCCCTTTCCCGGCCCCCCACCCTATGTGAATGAGTATGGGGTACATCGTACCCCTACCCATTCACCTGGTGGCAAAAAAATTCAATAAAAAACACAACACAGGTTTTTAAAGTAATTTATTAGGCAGCTCCGGAGGTCTTCTTCCAACTTCGAGGGTCTTCTCCCGCTCTCCGGTGCCTTCTCCACCATCTCCGGTTCTTTCTGCCTGCTGCCGGGTGCCCCGCTATCTTCTTCCAGCTCTTTTGCTAGCGGGGTCCCGGTCTTCATCGTCTTCTTCCCTCTTCTCTCCGCCCGATGTTGCCTCGTCGCTGTCTGCCGCTACAATGCTGTGTGCGCGGAGCGCAATGACTTATATTGGCATGGGACGTGGTCACCTGGTGATGCCACCCGGTGACCCCGCCCCCGTATGATGTCACAGTCCCATCATTCCCCGGGACTGTGACGTCATACGGGGGCGGGGTCACCGGGTGGCATGCCAATATAAGTTGTTATAAGAGAAGGCACCGGAGAGCGGGAGAAGAACCAGAGAGCGCGGAGACGACACCGGAGAGCAGAAGAAGAGACCCCCGAAGTTGAAAGAAGACCCCCGAAGTTGGAAGAAGACCCCCGAAGTCGGAAGAAGACCTCCAGAGCTGCCTAATAAATTACTTTAAAAGCATGTGTTGTGTTTTTTATTGATTTTTTTTGCCACCAGGTGAATGGGTAGGGGTACGATGTACCCCATACTCATTCACATAGGGGGGGCTGGGATCTGCGGGCCCCCTTATTAAAGGGGGCTCCCGGATTCCGATAAGCCCCCCGCCCGCAGACCCCTACAACCAATGGCCAGGGTTGTCGGGAAGAGGCCCTTGTCCCCATCAACATGGGGCAGGGTGCTTTGGGGTGGGGCCCCCTGCCCCAAAGCACCCACCCCCCATGTTGAGGGCATGCGGCCTGGTACGGTTCAGGAGGGGGGGCGCTCGCTCGCCCCCCCTTTCCTGACCTGCCGGGCTGCGTGCTCGGATAAGGGTCTGGTATGGATTTTGGGGGGACCCCCATGCCGTTTTTTCGGCGTAGGGGGGTTTCCCCTTAAAATCCATACCAGACCTAAGGGCCTGGTATGCTCCTGGAGGGGAACCCATTTTTATTTAAAATTTGGCGTGGAGTTCCCCTTCATGATTCATACCAAACACAGGGGACAGCGAGCGCGAGGCTTGCAGTACCTTGTCGCCGAGAACATTCTCGGGCAGGTACTTCAAGTCGCCTCCAGGACACGACTTAAGTGTCTGCTTCATGCTTAAGTCGTGTCTAAGTTGCCTTGCAAAGTCGCGCTGCCCCTGTGTCAACCGGCACACGAGTCGCCCCGCAAGTCGGATCGTCTTGATCTGACTTCCCGGGCGACCTCTATTCAAATCAATGGGCTCCCATAGGGAACTATTCATTTTGAATAGAGATACAAGCGCCTCTGACATTTTTATTTACTATAACAGCGCGCCGCCGGTTCATGCGCCCAATTAAGGATTTATCCGGCGCACCAATTAAGGTATGAACCGGTGCAGCGCACTGTTGTTAGTAAATCACCCCCACTGTCTCTCTCTCTCTGTAACTCTCTCTTTCACAAACGCCAACATACTACACAAGGCCGACTTCCAGGCGGCCTTATATAGTGTGGGGCGTGTACCTCCTCCTCTGAGCCACGATTGGCCAAAGCCACCCTGGCTTTGGCCAATTACAGCTCTCTGTACAGACGGCGCTGTGATTGGCCAAGCATGCGGGTCATAGTGCATGCTTGGCCAATCATCAGCCAGCAATGTACTGAGATGCCGCAGTGAATTATGGGCCGTGACGCGCCACTCGAATTTGGCGCGAACGCCCCATAATGTTCGATCTTCGTCGAACGATCGAACAGCCGATGTTCAAGTCGAACCTGGGTTCGACTCAAACACGAAGCTCATCCCTAGATATTAGCACATTTCGGAATGGATTGGAGGTTTACACCACTATTTATACATTATTATATGTGTATGGAGATTGCACAGAATATGTTTAAATAAGATTGGAGTGTATTAGTACTTAGATTATCCATCATTCACAACTATTTTTTCACATATGAATATAATTATAGGGGGAGGCTGTGCTGCATTTTTTCCATTTAATTTTTTTGGGGTCTCTAAGAGAAGCACTGATATAAGGGTACTCTGATCTAATGGGGGTCCTTTATGGGGGGCCCCTAAATTATGGAGGGGTAACACTGACCCCTGTATTATGGGGGGTAGCACTGACCAATAAAGTGTCTCGCATTATTGCTCTCCTTAGTGCACCCAAAGGTGTCCCAGGTCTTTTCAATCCTATAGTGTATATTAATTTAAATGTGAATAAATAATGGTGGAAACCGCAAAGGATAATCCAAGTATTATTACACTCCAATCTTATTTAAACATATACTGTGCAATCGCCATACACATATAATAATATATGAATAGAGGTAAATCCATTCCAAAATGTGTTGTGCTAATATTTTCCATGCAGCTTTCAAAATTTTTTTGCCATGCAACTCTAAAGTGTTCGGGTTTGGCTTGAAGAAAAGGTGGCAACCCTGTCTTCCTTCACGTATGCTTATGCCGCGTACACACGACCGTTTTTAATGTCATTGAAAAAAACAACGTTTTTCTCGACGTGATTCTTCTCAAGCCTGCCTTGCCTACGCACTATTATGAAAAAAAATGCTCGAGCAAAGCGCGGTGATGTACGAAATGTACGACGGCACTATAAAGGGGAAGTTCCATTATGATGGCGCCACCCTTTGGGCTGCTTTTGCTGATACTCGTGTTAGTAAAGTTTGGTGAGAGACGATTCGCGCTTTTCAGCCTCGTGCTCTTCAGTCCGTTACAGCGTGACGAATGTGATATCTCCATTACGAACGCTAGTTTTACCAGAACGCTAGTTTTACCCGTCTCATCACTTGCTTCTGAGCATGCGCGTTTTTTTCACGTCGTTAAAGGCTACACACGGCCGTTTTTCATGACGGGAAAAACGACGACGTGAAAAACTACGAGAAAAATTAGAGCATGTTCCAAATTTTTAATGCCCATTTTTCACGTCGTGAAAAATGCTCTGGAGCCCACACACGATCGTTTTTAATGTCCAAATAAAAAAAATGGCATTTTTCTCGTCATGAAAAACGGTTGTGTGTACGCGGCATTAGATTTGCAATCTAAGATAATACCAGCAAAGACTTCAGGGTAAAGAAGCATAGTTCTTTACCCTGTGTTGGTAAAGTCCGTTCCGGGGCTGGTTTTATTGGGAGTCTGATAGAGCTCTGGGTGGGACAGACTCCCAAGTCCGTGGACCGCAGTTTAATGTTTTAATTTCAGGTCTTGATTAAGGCAGCTGGTCCTAGCTCTCAGAGAGAGAGTGTGTGTCTCCATGTGAGGAGGCATCTAGGAGCATGGCTGCTCATCCCTGACTTTGGATACAAAGTATTTGCATTCGTAAGGACACTTACTACAAGACCAAGGACTGATCAGTCTATGGACACAGTAAGGCTCGGTAGTGCAGAAGTTTATTGTTGTTTGATTGATGGCAAGATGGGTTTTTCTTCTGTTTGGGAATATCCTGTGGATTAAACGTGATGTTTTCCTAAAGAAACTGTGAGTGTGTCCCTGTATTGAGTCTAATCCCCCACAAGTGGTGTCGAATGCGGGCATATAGACAGTGGAATCTGGCTCTCTGCTCCAGTGGTGAGTCGCATCAGGAACTGCTGCTAGCTGTGTGTGGCAGCCAGGCGAACAGTATTGCATAGAAGTTCATTTGATGGACTGTGTGGCATGCAGGTTGTGTACCTGTGAAAGGAGAATCAAACATTTATTATTTTATTTTTTTCTCTGCTTTGAACTGTTACAAGTTGCTGTGTGCAAAACCGCAAGGATGGGGCGGTCAAAGCAGAAAAAGGAAGCAATCCTTGCTAAAGCCAGGGAACGACTACTGTGGCTAGAGGGTATTTCACCACATGCCCCAGCCACACCAGAGAATTCGTCTGAGTGTGAAATCTCTGTGACCTGGGGTAAATTAATCATGTCACCCCCAGTTAAAAGGGAAGTTAAAGAGGTTGGCAGGAAGCCAGCTAGACAACACCGTGTGGAATAGAGTATGGTCGTCCGTGGAAGCAACGTCCAGGCCAACAGGGATGTTGGGGGATCCAAGGAGTCTGTCTGCTGATGGTCGTGACCAGTGGTATGCCATAACAACAGAGAGCCAGGCATTGAGGAGTTGGCAAGAAAGTAAAATTAAGGGTCCAATACCATGCTTGGAGTGTGGTCTAGTGGGGCATTCAATCTTTACTTGCCCAAGGTTATGGAATACAGCTGAAGAGTCTGGAAAGGCTGCAGTGGCATTGAGGAGATGCCAAGAAAGTAAAGCTCAGCATCCAATACCATGCTTGGAGTGTGGTCAAGCAGGGCATGGAATCTTTACTTGCCCAAGGTTATGGATTACCGCTGAAGAGTCTGGAAAGGCTGAAGTGTCATCCTGTGGCCACACAGAGGCAGTAACTGGTATGGATGCAGCTGAGAGACAGCGCGCTCAAGTGAAGCATATGATGCCAGCCACTGAAAATGGTAAGACTGTTTCAGTTTGTGGGACTGAACCTAGTGAAATGGGAGTGTGTCCAGTGGGGAGATCCGCAGTGCAAATGGACATAGACTTGCTGCAGTGTGCTACCTGGAGCAATGGGGAGGCACATGGTGAAGTCCAGCTGACAGCAAGGTTAAAGACTCAAATGGACATGGGGACTACGCATGTGCCTGCTATAATCCAGCAGAGTGCTGGAAAAGCTAAACTAGGGGTGACCAAAACTGTCCTTGTGCCATGTTCCCTAGTGACAGGTGCTGCAGAGTTGCCCAGGGAAACTTTTGAGGAGCTTGCAGTGATGGAGCAGAGAGTTTCCCAGGTCAGCTATGGAGCTGCCCAAGGAGCAAAGAGTTTGTCACTTTTATTCCTATTACAAGGAATGTAAACATCCCTTGTAATAGGAAAAAGCATGACAGGTCCTCTTTACAGTGAGATATGGGGTCAATAAGACCCCACATCTCATCTCTAGGCTGGGAGGCCTGAAATAAATAAAAAAAAAACGATCTTCGTTTCCCAGCCGAGGCGGCAATGTTTTTTTGAATGCAGAGGCCGGGCGTGATGTCATAACATCGCGCCCGGCCTCCGAACGATCATAGAGACTCCGGCGACCATCTGGTCTGCCGGAAATCTCTATTGTTAGCATCCAGGGCTGGCAGATCCGACTCACTGATCGCATCGGTGAGTCGGTAGAAGCACTGGAGGGCGGCGAATGGGGGACGACATCCCCTCTCGTCCCCCGTAAGAACAATCAAGCGGCGGAACACCTGCTATGATCATTCTTATGGTGCAGAGAATAACCGGCTCTAAAAGATATCTGAATGATGCCTGTAGCTGCAGGCATCATTTGGATATCCCCGCACAAAGTCAATGACTCCATATATGTACCTTGGGCGGGAAGTGGTTAAAGATAGAGGGTGCTGTGAAGAGTGGCTCACAGGCTGTGATCGGTAATAGACAGAGACAACCCACAAATGCTACAGTTATGTCTCTGCATCAGGATGACTCTGATGGTGTAGATAAATGTAATGTTGGTTGTGATAATGACATTGGAAAATGTGTATCTGAGAATGTTGGTAATATGGTCACTACCAATGATGGGAGTAGGATATCTCCCATGAGAGCAGAGGCACCGGTTTGTCCATGGGCATCTCAGAGGGCCTCCGTGGTGCTTTGAAGCTGGAGATTGTCCAGGACAACACTGGTACAGGTTTGGTGGAACAAAGGGAGACTGAGCCACACAGTGAGAGTGTGTGGGCACAGCCCCACAACCCTAAGTGTAACCCAGTTAGTATGCTGCAGCTAGGGGAACATAACTGCCAGATAGCTGTCCTTGTTGGGCACCCCCTTTCTCTGGGCTCACGTTACTACCCCCTCTCTGAGCTCACGTTACTGCCTTCCTCCAGCTGGGTTCCATCATCAGAGCCTTCAAAACGCTGGGCATCCTCCTGGACCAACACTGTGGTCAAACAGTTCGGGGGACTCCTCAGGAGGACATGGTAGGGCTAGGGAAGGAGTGACTGATGCTATTGAGCTGAGGGAAGAGGCTGCTTTGGCAGCTTCTTTGCCAGACAAAGTACCCTGAGCCTGGGTGAGAGAGGATGAGGACGGTTTGGTCATCCACTCTACCAAGTCTTGGGCATGTTGCGGCTCAACATGGCCAACTGCTGAAAAGAAGGACAAGCATGTCCCACGGCCACGTGCTGATGAGGATGTACCGTGTCCATGACCAGCAGCACTGTTGCCTCTAGACACAGAGCCTGCTTGCCCTCTTTTATTGTCTTGTGACTGTCTCCTCTCCTTGTTTGCCTTCCAGACATACTAATGGCCTGCAGGGAGATGTAGCTGCACAAAGGTGGGATGTGTGTGTGTATGTGTGTATGTGTGTGTGTATATATATATATATATATATATATATATATATATATATATATATATATATATATATATATATATATATATTTGTCTGTACTGATAATGCAGCTATCAGAATCAACTGCCTGCTGTGGTATTAGTATGGGAAAAGCAGCAATTATTTTCAGTTAGTTTTAGGTGGAAACTGTGCAGAGGGCACTGAAAATACTTGCAGCTCTCTGCTTGTGGTTTTATTATGAGAACACCACTATAATAGTCACTAACAGTATTCAGGTAAGCTTTAGGTGAACGCTATGCAAAGCACACAGTACACTAAGTGAAACACTGACTTCCTGCAGCTAGCACAATCACCTGCCTGCCAGTATAGAGAAAACCAGGAACGGATCTAGCTAAACTGAATACAGTGTATAAATATATATACAACACCTAGGATGCATATATATCCTCTACACACTGTAACTGCAGCTAACTGACTCGCCTGCCTGCTCTATCTAACTCAATATAAATGACACTGTCTGTCTCTGTAAACTCTCTCTTTTCACAACTCCAACACACTACACAAGGCCGCCGAGGAAGCCATTCACATTTAAGCCTCACTTTGAAGTAGCGAGAAAAGCCTGTGTGTCAATAGCCAAAAGATCTCTATCCCATACTATAGTAGTGACACCTTGTTGTCTTTTGAGGAAAAAAGGAAGTAAGAATACACTGGTAGTGCAATCTAAATGAGCAACATTCGAAAATAAAATTTTTAATTCAAAAGATATTTTCAATTAAATGCCACCGCAGGGTAGATTTTCAAATTAGTGTCATACATGAGTGACGGAACCATCACATGTATTAACCGCTTGCTGACTGCCTCACATAGATATGCAGAATGGCACAGGCAGGCAAAGCAACGTACAGGTATGTTGCTTTGAATCTGCCGCCATGCACGTGACCATGCCCGCCGGACCCGCGGACTCGATGTCCGCCAGTGTCCCGCAATCGGGTCACGGAGAGGCAGAACGGGGGATGCCTTTGTAAACAAGGCATTTCCCTGTTCTGCCTAGTGACAGGACACTGATCTACTGCTCCCTGTAATCAGGAGCAGTGATTAGTGTTGTGTCACTGGTAGCCCAGCCCCCTCACAATTAGAATCACTCCCTAGGACACACTTAACCCCTTCCCCGCCTACTGCTGGTTAACCCCCTCACTGCCAGTGTCATTTACACAGTAATCAGTGTATTTTTATAGCGTCAAAAGTGTCCGATGTGTCCGCTGCAATATCGCAGTCACAATAAAAATCGGTGATCGCCGCCATTACTAGTAAAAAATTAATTATAATAAAAATGCCAAAAAATTATCCCCTATTTTGTAGACGCTATAACTTTAGCGCAAACCAATAAATATACGCTTATTGCGTTTCTTTTTTTACCAAAACTGAGGAAAAAATATTTTTTTATAGATTTTTTGGGGATATTTATTCATTCATTTATTTTTATTTATTTATTTTTTATTTATTTATACACTGACCATCTCCTATAGCATGTCCGCAGTCACCGACCATCTCCTGTAGCATGTCCGCAGTCACTGACCATCTCCTGTAGCATGTCCGCAGTCACCGACCATCTCCTGTAGCATGTCCGCAGTCACTGACCATCTCCTGTAGCATGTCCGCAGTCACCGACTATCTCCTGTAGCATGTCCGCAGTCACTGACCATCTCCTGTAGCATGTCCACAGTCACTGACCATCTCCTGTAGCATGTCCGCAGTCACTGACCATCTCCTGTAGCATGTCCGCAGTCACTGACCATCTCCTGTAGCATGTCCGCAGTCACTGACCATCTCCTGTAGCATGTCCGCAGTCACTGACCATCTCTTGTAGCATGTCCGCAGTCACTGACCATCTCCTGTAGCATGTCCGCAGTCACTGACCATCTCCTGTAGCATGTCCGCAGTCACCGACCATCTCCTGTAGCATGTCCGCAGTCACTGACCATCTCCTGTAGCATGTCCGCAGTCACTGACCATCTCCTGTAGCATGTCCGCAGTCACCGATCATCTCCTGTAGCATGTCCGCAGTCACCGACCATCTCCTGTAGCATGTCCGCAGTCACTGACCATCTCCTGTAGCATGTCCGCAGTCACTGACCATCTCCTGTAGCATGTCCGCAGTCACCGACCATCTCCTGTAGCATGTCCGCAGTCACCGACCATCTCCTATAGCATGTCCGCAGTCACCGACCATCTCCTGTAGCATGTCCGCAGTCACTGACCATCTCCTGTAGCATGTCCGCAGTCACTGACCATCTCCTGTAGCATGTCCGCAGTCACTGACCATCTCCTGTAGCATGTCCGCACTCACTGACCATTAGACATGTGCATTCGTTTTCGTCCGAATGCATTTTCGTCCGAATTTCAGCTATTTTCGTTATCGTTTTAACAAACGAAAACGAAAGCACAGAATCCGAAAACCGAAAGATCCGACATAAACAAATGCTTTATTTTCGTTTTCGTTGCTACAACAGTTCGATATAGATAGGAGATTCAACGTGACGCTGACAATAACAATCTGTGTCTATCGAACCTGTGGTCGAATGTGCCTAACCTTAACTCTATTAGTCCAAGATTATTCTACATAGGAGAGAAAAGATTCGACATTATAGAGAGAAAAGATTCGACATAGGAGAGAAAGATTCGACATAGGAGAGAAAAGATTCGACATAGGAGAGAAAAGATTCGACATAGGAGAGAAAAGATACGACATTATAGAGAGAAAACATTCGACATAGGAGAGGAAAGATTCGACATAGGAGAGAAAAGATTCGACATAGGAGAGGAAAGATTCGACATAGGAGAGAAAAGATTTGTTATTATAGAGAGAAAAGATTCGACATAGGAGAGAAAAGATCACTGCTGGAATTGGGTGGGGGAAGTAAAATAAAAATAAAGTTGATGATGAATGTTATTGGCTGATTGTAACCAAAGAGGAGGAGCAGTAAAATAGCTAGAATGACGAAGATTCGACAAAGCATCGAAAGTTAGAAGATTCGATGGTGCAGCTAAACTGTACGACGCTGCAATCGTACATTTCCGGTCAAATGCATCCGCCCATAGGCTATGGAAGAATTCTAATGTTGGTTGACTAGTAATAGTAATGAATAAATATAATTATTACTAGTCATACAACATTAGAATTCTTCTATAGCTTGTGGGCGGAACATTCGACCGGAAATGTATGATTGCAGAGTCGTACAGTTTCACTGCTCCGTCGAATCTTCTTTGAACATTCGACAGACACCATAAGCCTTCAATGACAGATTCGACCTTAATTAATTCAGATTTTCGGACGAATGCAATTTCTAACGAAAAACGAAATAAATAAAAACGAATTTCGGGAGTAACTAAATTAATTAATTTTTCGGACAAAAACGAAATTCCGAAACGAAATATTTCAGTGTGCACATGTCTAGTTCTTAGTATTGAAGCCTCTTTTTCGAAAAGGGCATCACTCGAGCAATTTCGTCTGGCCCCAATGTATTGCTCAAATGGAATAGATGCTAATAATGGGGTGAAAGCTAAAAGCTTTAAGTATAGTAATCCCCGCTGTCAGTTTTCTAAACGGCTCACTGTAAAGAAGACCATCAGGGTGTATTTTGATTGTTAGATCTAAGAACGTGATGGTGGACATACTATAGGACATAGTGAATTTGAAGGTAAATGCATTTGTCAAGATTAATATACTCAAGAAATTGATCGAGAAGTGTAACTGAACCGTCCCATAGAAGCAGGATATCGTCTATATAATGATACCAGGCTAGGGCGTGGCTGGTATACATGGATGCTATATCACTTGAAAACATGAACCACTCCCATTTCCATAGGTACCGGTTGGCATATGAAGGGGCGCAACACATACCCATAGCCACCCCCTGCACCCTTACAACCCACTCTATATGTAAGGATGTCAGCAGCTCTTGGCTCTGGACGTTCTCATTAGACTAAAGGAGGCCTGGGACCTTGCTACAGGAGGTTCCATCTTTATTGAAACAGGGGTAGTAATAATCCAAGCTGAACAGAAAGAGAGCTATAAAGGATGTTTTCTGGTTTTCCGACAGACAGAGACGCTCATACAACTCCACCCATAACTGCAGTGTCACTAGTGGTCAGCGGCATTGCTAGGTCTACAAAAGATCTGGGGCTAGAGCCCATAGCAAATATTGTTACATGTCTGAGTGCAGATCTCCTCTTAGATCAGGGTCCCCAGAGAGCCCCTTCCTTACATCAGGGTCCCCAGAGAGCCCCTTCTTTGCATCAGGGTCCACAGAGAGCCTCCCCATATATCAGGGTCCCCAGAGAGCCTCCCCATACATCAGGGTCCACAGAGAGCCCCTTCATTACATCAGGTTTCCCAGAGAGCCTCCCCCTTGCATCAGGGTGAGAGAGAGGGGGGTGAGGGGGGGTGGATGAAAAGGGGTGAAAGAGAGAGAGGGGGAGGCTGAGAGGGGGGTGAGGGAGGGTGAGAGAGAGGGTGTTGAATGAGAGGGGGTGAGGGAGGGTGAGAGAAAGTGGGGTGGATGAGAGGGGGTGAAAGAGAGAGAGAGAGGGGGGTGGGAAAGAGAGATCCCCTAGCCTTGCCTGCAGTCCCTACTGTCCCTACTGTCCCAGCCCCTGTCTGTGTGGGTAGGCATGTGTGATCCACCTACCTCCCGCCTGTCCTTGGTCAGCCTGTTTTCTTCCTGTTCCATGACAGTAACAGCGAGCTGGGAGAGGAGGTTGGAGAAGGAGTGCAGGCTCTGGGAGGCCCCAGGGATGCTGCTCTGGGTGGCGATGAGGCCTTGCCTTCTCTCTCCCTCACTCCCTCCTGGGCTCTTCCCGACTGCCCAGGCCTCCCCCTCCTGTTTGAAGATGCCACCGCCCTGCACCCCACCACTGACGATCCAGTCCAGGACCATGACAAGGGGGCTGGGCTCAATTCTTTAGGTCCCATGAGCACAGAGCACTAGCGCGGAGGGGGAGGAAGTGGAATCCTCCTCCGCTTTGAATGCTGGGCAGGGATGGACTCTAGCAACCAGTGGCCAATAGTAGAGTCAAGTCGAGCCGAGGGCGGAGCCAGCGTTACCCCTGTTCAGTCCACCCCTGCATTCTGGACTGGGACATACCTGCTAATTGCAGGACTGTACCCAACCGGTAAGAGACTCAGGGCTATGGGCCCCAGACTCAGGGCTATAGCCTCTATAGCCACCCCCTTGCGATACCACTGCTTATGGGTATGTAGCACACTCTATTTTAGGTAGGTGCTAGTAGTATGATTTTTTTTTTTTGTCACTACAGGCAAATTTAATCAGACCTAGCTGTAAGCTATGCCTATTTGTTTTGATCTGTGTGTGCGGGGAGTGGCTCAGAGTAGACTGGTGATTCACAGATCGCATCATCTTTCGGTTACCTCCCTTCTGTTTCTAGAGGCTTCTAGAAGGAAGGAGGGAAAGAGAGGTGGAGCTGTCTGAGGTGTCTCAGGAAGCCCTGACCAATCCCCAACTAGGATTGGCAGGGGGCAGGCCTCCTTGATATACTCAGGGTCAGCCCAACTGGGCAGGGCTTGTTGGGTGGAAGAACTGGGAGATGGAGTACTAGCTGTCGTGGCCTTTGAGGAAGCTCCCCAGTCTGGGGGGGGTGACCTTGGACCTGGAGCTCGGGAGTGGAAGGGACCCTTGTACAAACTACAGGGGTGTTCTGACCAGGAGCAGGAGAGGAAAGTGGAAGGTACTGCCAGGCAAAGTCTCCAGGAGGGATCCACCAGGTATCGGTGAGTGGCAGGCACAGTCGGGAGAGCTGGGGAGGCATGCCGGAGCAGCCTGGGAGTGTGCAGTCCGAGATGTAGAGCCAGTGGGAGAGACTGTAATGCCATGGGCAGTGGAGTCGGGCAGCTGCAGCCAGGAGGGCTGGCAGGGCCTGAAGAGGACTGGCTGGGATCAGTAGTCCACCAAGGACAGCTAGCATTTAACCAATTTAACCTTTTCTGGCTACACCACAGGGGCCCGCAGTCCCTGACTGCAAAAGGCATTTCTACAAGACCTGGCTGGAACCAGAGTGAGGCCTAACCATGTGCTAGCTGTGCCTGATGAGAAGTGATGTGCTGGAGAGAGAAAGGAGGTAATAGTCGGCAAGCAAGTTTGTGGGGGAGAAGTGTGAAGTGTAAATATGTACAGGCAGTGTACATAGTTCTGTCCCAATGCAAATGTTTCTACTCAAATTCTGGGCATCTCATAAAAACCCTAACTCCCATCCAAGTTAACCCCTCAATAAAAACACAAAAACAACGTTAACAGACTATTCATTGACTCTTTGGGCTTGAGAAAGTGAATGCCGGGCTGGGCAGGGTGACAGATGGACTACAACTTTCAGCAGCCCCTACGTGGGTACCGCTACAGTTAGTTAAAGTGTATCTAGATCAAAAGTTATTTTCCCTTAAGTTTTGGAAGAGTGGGTTTTGGAAGAGTCTGGTTTTTATTATTTGTCCTGTGTTCCTGATAGGGAGATTTACATACGCCGCTTTTCCCAGAAACTTTTTTTTCCCTTCCGACTAAAAGAAGAATCCAAAAATGTTCACGTGAGACCTGTCTAAGAGGGGATTTCCCTCGCCTTGGAAAGTTTTCGTCTCACTTTCTGTTGTGTCTACGGGGCAATAATTAAGATGGTTGTAAACCTCAGTTATGAAATATGAACAAAGCATCTCCCTCTATAATGTGTACTTGTTTCAATCCCGAGCACTAAGGCCAGCCATAGACGGAGCAAATTTTATCCTGCAACCAGCGGTACAGACACGGCCCCATTTAATTAAATGGGTCATATTTGTCAGGTACTGCCTGTCGAACGCCACCTGTGGTATACATTTTACCACACTGCAACTGTGGCAGTTTGTACTAACATGGCCCCTGGCTGTGTTTATTTGTGGCTCTGTGGTTGGGAAGGTAATAAATCCATGGCTCATCTGCCTGTTTTTACCACCCACCCCTGTAAACAAGGGCTAAATCTGCAAATATTTTACACCTTGCCTGAAGGTGAACACAGGAACCTCATTTCATACGTACATATATTTTCTGTATATATCTTTTTTGTATGTGCTTTTTGGAGGTATAACTTTACAGGGGTTACAGAAGCTGCCATTTGGTGACAAGTGTTTTTTTTTTTTTTCATTTGCTACCAGACTCACTCCAAGCTCCATTATTTGCTAGCAAACAATTCTTTCCACAGTTCATTCAGTGTATTCACTGAACTAAGATCTACCCTGTGACAGAGAGCACATGACACACCATAGTAGCTGTGTTTGCATGCCAACAGCCAGAGGAAACCTGGAGTAGATGTTACCCAGGTCAATGACTTCAGTGTAAATACACAGTAAAAATATCCTAGATCCTGAGGGCCTTTCAAATTTGAGTTAAAGCGGAGTTCCAGCCTGGAGGAGAAAAAAAATAAAAGTCAGCAGCTACAAATACTATAGCTGCTGGACTAATATAAGGACACTTACAGTATCTCACAAAAGTGAGTACACCCTTCACATTTTTGTAAATATTTTATTATATTTTTTCATGTGACAACTCTGAAGAAATGACACTTTGCTACAATGTAAAGTAGTGAGTGTACAACTTGTATAACAGTGTAAATTTGCTGTCACCTCAAAATAACTAAACACACAGTTATTAATGTCTAAACCACTGGCAACAAAAGCACACCCCTAAGTGAAAATGTCCAAATTGGGCCCAATTAGTAATTTTCCCTCCCCGGTGTCATGTGACTCGCTAGTGTTACAAGGTCTCAGGTGGGAATGGGGAGCAGGTGTGTTATCGCTCTCACTCTCTCATACTGGTCACTGAAAGTTCAACATGGCCCCTCATGGCAAAGAACTCTCTGAGGATCTGAAAAAAAAAAAAGAATTGTTGCTCTACATAAAGATGGCCTAGGGCTTTAAGAAGATTGCCAAGACCCCGAAACTGAACTGCAAGACCATACAGCGGTTTAACATGACTAGTGTAGTCCAGATACCCCAACCTTACCCTCTTTTACCCTTAACACCCCAACCCCTTAAACTTACCCCCTACAATTAAGTTTTGGAGTATAAATGGCCATAACAGCCTATTTATTAATAAAATAATAAAATAATAAAATAATTTCCAATACTTTCAAATAACATTTTGTAACAAAACAACTTTTTAAACACCAGCATGTTGGTCTTTGACGGCACCCCAAACTTCACATTTTCCACCAGCACACTGCGGGACCTTTTTACCATACCAGGCCTCCAGCCATATAACCAGCTCGGAGACAACCCCTTTATCCCGCAGTGCCACAATAACCATATTCCAGCAGACACTGTTCCACTGGAATAACCCCAGAGGGGCCCATACCACATATGAGCCCCCCACCACTTCCATCATCTCTGTTATCTGCCACCATCAAAGACCAAGGACACCGCCACAGCCCGCACGGATAACACCTTACCCTTAATGGCCCCTCCACACCCGCAGTGCCCGCTGAATCCCGTCCTGAAGACCCAACGCCCACAGATCTATACCCACCGCTGAAAGGTGAACACCATCTCCTCGCAGGTACATTCCCACATTAACCTCCAATTCTGTGTGCCGAATAACCAAACCCCCATAGCCACCGTCTTCGCCATACGCCAGGTGGTCTGTGCCATGATGGCCGACCACACCAGCAGCATGCCAGGAAAGGCAGAACGGAGCATCAGGAAGTCCAACTTAACGGCCGCAATCAGATGCCCGATAGGTCTAACCCACAAATCGTTCCCACATGAAGCACCAGAACATCCGGTGGCCGATCGAGCCGAGCGTAGCGCTGTACCTCTGGCACCACCTTGCTCCACCCCATCCCCGGGATGCCTATCCATCTAATACATGCCTCCCTTCTGGAGATGCCCAGCTGCCTACCATCTGGCCTCACATCTGCTCTCCTGGCCCCCCAAAAGACATAAGAATGTCCTAAAATCCAGACGAGGCATGAATGACCTCCCATCTGAAATGAAAAAATTTACAACCGTGAAGATACTCACCCAACATAACATAACACGTAAGGAAAACCATGCACAAAAGTCCCCTTCGACCCCACACCCCTGTTTATCACTCAAGTTCAATCCAACAACATGTGTGGGCGCATGTAAGAATGGAATCTCCTGGATTCCCAACGCCCAATCCTCTTGACTGCTGCCTCATCCAACCCGCATCGGTCAGCCTCTGTGGCCGCCCCGATGCGAAAGGAGTGCGAGGCAAACTGTCTGCTATCCAACCCTGCTGCGCTCAAACATTTCCTGAACACAGCTACGAACTGGAATCTGGATAGAAACGACCCATCCCCGTGCACCAAGAATGGCCCATCCCCAGCTGGACGCACTCCACCGAACTCCCTCACCACTCTCACAGGTCAAACCCCCAAACCCGGCAGCGAATACAGCTCAATACTCACCCCTCTTCTAACCTAATCCGTCTTAGACTGGCGCAACCTCAACACTCCGTAGCCACCACATCCCGAGCCAGCAATCCCCCGGCCACCGTTCGAGACAGACTCACCAGCTCCCCAACCCGAAAAGCCCCAAAGAATGCCAACGAAAGCACAGTTCTAAACAAAATAACCTCCTACCACGATGAACACACCGAACCTAGTGTCCCGGCAATTGTTTGCAGGACCGAAAATGAGACTGCGAGTATCTCTGCGTGAGTGGCACTTGCGGTAACCCTTTACCGCCTGCTTCACCCAGAAACCTTTCGTAAAATCTGTCCGTCCCTAGAACTTGAACAAAAAAGCTAAACCCGCCAGTTTCCTATCAATGGCCGATACCGACCCCCCTCCCTCCATGTGTCTGGCAACAAAATACACCACCATTAGGGATGAGCCGAACACCCCCCCGTTCGGTTCGCACCAGAACCTTCGAACGGACCGAAAGTTCGCGCGAACGTTAGAACCCTATTAAATACAATGAACGCGTACGTTTGAAATCTAAAGTGCTAATTATAACGGCTAATATGCATGTTATTGTCCTAAAAAGGGTTTGGGGACCCGGGTTCTGCCCCAGGGGACATGTATGAATGCAAAAAGAAGTTTTAAAAACTGCCGTTTTTTCCGGAGCAGTCATTTTAAAGATGCATAAAGTGAAAAGAAAAAAGTGAAATATTCCTTTAAATATCGTACCTGGGGGGTGTCTAAAGTATGCCTGTGAAGTGGCACGTGTTTCCCGTGTTTAGAACTGTCCCTGCACAAAATGACATTTCTAAAGGAAAAAAAAGCCATTTAAAACTGCTTGCGGCTTTAATGTCATGTCTTGTCCTGGCAATATGGATGAAAATCTTTGAAAAAAATGGCATGGCTACCCCATCACCCCCCCCCCCCCCACCGCAGCCCATTACCAGCCCCTTTGGGTCTTGTATGGATATTAAGGGGAACCCCGCACACAAAATAAAAAAGGCCCTATATACTCTGAACAGCAGTATACAGGCGGTGCATACAAGACAGGGACTGTAGGTTTGTTCTTAAGTAGAATCTGTTTGTAATTTTGAACAGGTACATTGTTTAAGTGTAGCTCCAGCCAAAAAATCAATTTTTAAGCTTTTTGGAAAACATAGGGAAGGGTTATCACCCCTGTAACATTTGTTTTGCTGTTTGTGCCCCTGTTCAGAACATTTCACCTCACTTTCCGTCCCAATGACAAATGTTTTTGAAAAGTGTTTTTTTTATTGAAACAAGGATTGGTGATAAAGCATCAGTAGAGAGGAGACACCTTTTTCCCATATTAACTCTTACAGGAGAGAAGTTCCCTTCCTAGGGGTAGATTTCCTCTCACTTCCTGTTGTCTCCTTTCGTTTGCAAGTAGGAGTCGTTTGTAAGTTGGATGATTGAAAGTAGGGGCCTGCCGTATATACTCTGCTGAAATTTGCCCCTTACATGTTGGTGTTGCCACAACACTGTGAGCCCTCACAGTTACTCTTGGTGGGCGTTGGAACGCCCTGCTGTGAACTATTATATCAGGAATTGTATTTACATGCCATTATTGAACAGTGGTAGGAAAAATTGGGCCTTTGGTGGTGGTGCTGGTGCCACAACACTGTAAGCCCTCACAGTTACTCTTGGTGGGCGCATGAATGGGCCCTGTTGTGAATTATTAGATCAAGAATTGTAATTGCATGCCCCTGTTGAACAGGGGCTGAAAAATTGCGCCTTTGGTGGTGGTGGTGGTGTTGCCACAACACTGTAAGGCCTCACAGTTACTCTTGGTGGGCGCAGGAATGGGCCCTGCTGTGAATTATTAGATCAAGAATTGTAATTACATGCCCCTGTTAAACAGGGGCAGAAAAATTGGGCCTTAGGCACTGGTGCCACAACACTGCAACCCCTCACAGATACTGTACTTGGAGCACAGCAATGAGCCCTGTTGCAAAGTATTGCATCAAAAATTGTAATTACACGGCCCTGTTAAACAGGGGCAGAAAAATTGGGCCTTAGGCACTGGTGCCACAACACTGCAACCCCTCACAGATACTGTACTTGGAGCACAGCAATGAGCCCTGTTGCAAAGTATTGCATCAAAAATTGTAATTACACACCCCTGTTAAACAGGGGCTGAAAAATTGGGCCTTAGGCACTGGTGCTGCTGCCACAACACTGCAACCTCTCCCAGATACTCTAGTTGGAGTACAGTAATGAGCCCTGCTGCAAAGCATTGCATCAAAAATTGTAATAACACGCCCCTGTTAAACAGGGGCTGAATAATTGGGCCTTAGCCACTGGTGGCGGCACCCAGAAACAAAAAAGTTCTTCCAAGCTATCATCTAGAATCGGATAATTGAGGAGAAGGAGGATAGTCAGTCAACATAACAGGACAGTCACTCAGCATCAGCATCAGTCTTGAAGGGATGTGACATTTGAAAATAAATTATTCTGTTATATCAGCTTCAGGTGCTTGGTAGCTGGTGGTGATCCAAGACTGGTTCATCTTTATGAAGGTCAGTCGATCAACCGAGTCGGTGGACAGGCGCACCCTGTGATCCGTGACAAAGCCTCCAGCAGCACTGAATGTGCGTTCCGAAAGAACGCTGGATGCAGGACAGGCCAGTAGCTCAATTTCATACTGTGCAAGCTCTGGCCAGTGATCCATTCTCAACACTCAGTAAGCCAGAGGATTTTTGGTGGGAAAGGTGTCCAAGTCTGACCTTGCCCTTAGGTATTCCTGCACCATGTATATCAGACGCTGGCGATGGTTGCTGGAACCGATCATACCTTGGGGCTGCGGACTAAAAAATTGTCTGAACGCATCGGTCAAACGGCCACTTTCTCCACAGCTCCTTCTGCTACTGACCGAAGCCTCAGCAACTCGTTGTCCAGGACCAGGAGTTTGTAACCTCCCAGTCTCTAGGAACACGTTGCACAGACCTTTCTGCAAGGCCTCCCGGAGATGTCTCATCCTCTGCTCCCTCTGCGACGGTAAGATAAGGTCCGCAACCTTACCCTTGTACCGTGGATCAAGGAGAGTGGCCAGCCAGTAATGGTCCCTCTCCTTGATCCGAAGAATACGAGGATCCTTCCGCAGACTTTGCAGGATCAGGGAGGCCATGCAGCGTAGGTTAGCTGAGGCATTTGGTCCGGAGTCCTCTGGGTCACTAAGGACGACATGATCCGCAGCCACCTCCTCCCAGCCACGTACAAGTCCACGGGTTTGTTGGGACTGTAAATCATCCCTAAAAGACTGCTGCTGTTGATGCTGAGTGCCATGCTCCACCTCCATGCTGACACAATCCTCCTCCTCCTCCTCCTCGTCCTCTTCCTGTGTGATGGGTGGGACAGAAGGAACACTGTCTGGGTAAAGGGGGCCTTGAGATTCAAGGAAGTCCTCCTCTTCCTGCCTCTGTTCTGCCTCAAGTGCCCTGTCCATTATTCCATGCAGCGTATGCTCCAACAGGTGGACAAGAGGTACAGTGTCACTGATGCATGCACTGTCACTGCTCACCATCCTCGTGGCCCCCTCAAATGGTGCCAGGACAGTGCATGCATCCCTGATCATGCCCCACTGGCGTGGTGAAAAAAACCCGAGCTCCCCTGACCCTGTCCTGGTGCCGTAGTCGCACAGGTACTCATTGATGGCCCTCTGCTGCGTGTGCAGCTGCTGCAGCATGGCCAACGTTGAGTTCCACCTGGTGGGCATGTCACATATAAGGCGGTTCTTGGGCAGGTTCAACTCCTTTTGCAGCTCAGCCAGCCGAGCACTGGCATTATAAGATCTGCGGAAATGCACACAGACTTTCCTGGCCTGCCTCAGGACATCCTGTAAGCCCGGGTACCTGCCCAAGAACCGCTGCACCACCAGGTTAAGGACGTGAGCCACACAGGGCACATGGGTCAGTTGTCCCTGTCAGAGGGCGGAGAGGAGGTTGGTGCCATGGTCGCAAACCACCATTCCTGGCTTAAGCTGGCATGGCGTCAACCACCTCTCGGCCTGCCCCTGCAGAGCAGACAGAACCTCTGCCCTAGTGTGGCTCCTGTCCCCCAAACACACCAGAGCAAGCACGGCATGGCATATTTTTGCCTGCGTACTTGCGTAGCCCCTTGAACGCCTACGGAGCACCGCTGGTTCCGAGGACAAAGCACAGGAAGAGGCCATGGAGGAAGAAGAAGAGGAGGGGGTGGAGGAGAGAGGTGTGTCACAACCAGTAGTAGCATTTTGGAGGCGTGGCAGCAGAACAACCTCCAACACTACTGCACCTTGTCCTGCATCCTTCCCAGCTGCCAAAAGAGTGACCCAATGGGCCGGGAAAGAAAGGTAACGTCCCTGTCCATGCCTGCTGGACCATGAGTCAGCGGTAATATGCACCTTACCGCTGACCGCCCTGTCCAGCGAGGCATGGACATTGCCTTCCACATGCCGGTAGAGAGCCGGAATCGCCTTCCGTGAGAACCTGCCACTGAGGAACCGCACATTGCACAAAAGGGGGCAGAGTCTACCAACTGAAAAGGCAGCAGTTGAATTGCTAGCAATTTAGCCAAGCTAGCATTCAACCGCTGGGCATGTGGATGGCTGGGAGTGAACTTCTTTCGATGGTCCAGCAGCTGGGGCAGGGAAATTTGCCTGCTAGAATCGGACGTCTGTGTACTGCTAGCAGAGTGCCCGCAAGTACTTGGCTGTGACACACCTAATTCTACACCTTCATTCCTCTCAGTGCAGGTTTCAGAGAGAACTGAAGGTACAGTGGGGTTGGAGATCCCAGCTGATGAGGAGCAAGGAGAGAACCGCTTTGTTCTTTGGTGTGGGTCTTTAAGATACGCTTGCCAACGAGCTGCATGGCAGGTCAACATATGTCTGGTCAAGCATGTGGTGCCCAAGCGGCTGATGTTTTGGCCACGCGAGATACGCTTCAGACAAATGTTGCAAACAGCAGCGGTGCGATCTGATGCACTCGACTCAAAAAAGGCCCACACCAAAGAACTTTTGGAATAACGGGCAGAGGCAGCGCCCTGCACAGGCGGAGCTCTGCGGTGTGATTCAGTCGGTGTGCTGCCCTTACGCTGGCCCCCCGAGGGCATCCTGCCTCGTTGGAGATGTGCCTCCTCCTCATCCTCCTCCTCCTCCTCTCTCCTATCAGGCACCCACATGGAGTCAGTGACCTCATCATCCCCTCCCTCCTCATCACTGGAGCCAATCTGGCAGTATGCTGCAGCTGCTGGAACATGACTGCCAGATTGCTGTCCTTCTTGAGCATCCCCTCTCTCTGCTCTCACGCTACTGCCTTCCTCTAGCTGGGTATCATCATCAGACCCTTCGAAACGCTGAGCATCCTCGTGGAGCATGTACCCAACACTGTGCTCAAACAGTTCGGGGGACTCCTCAGGAGGACATGGTGGGTCTAGGGAAGGAGTGACTGATGATGACATTGATACGTGGGAAGAGGACGCTTTGGCAGCTGCTTTGCCAGTACCCTAGCCTGGGTGAGAGAGGATGAGGAGGATGAGGAGGGCTTGGTCATCCACTCTACCAAGTCTTCGGCATGATGCGGCTCAACACGTCCAGCTGCCGAAAAGAAGGACAAGCGTGTCCCATGGCCACGTGCTGATGACGATGCACCGCGTCCACGACCAGCACTGTTGTCTCTAGACACAGAGCCTGCTTGCCCTCTTTTATTGGCTCCTGACTGTCTGCCTCTCCTTGTTGGCCTTCCAGACATTCTAATGGCCTGCAGGGAGATGGGAAAACACAGAAATAAGGGGTAGCTTCAGGTGTATACTGTGCAGGAGGCACACTACACCCACTGTAAGTGCTGCAGATGCCTGCCTGTGTTACACAACAGGAAAACACAGCAATAAGGGCTAGCTTCAGGTGTATATTGTGCAGGAGGCACACTACGCCCACTGTAAGTGCTGCAGATGCCTGTTAGTGTAACACAAAAGAAAAAAACCACGAGCAATAAGGGGTAGCTTCAGGTGTATATTGTGCAGGAGGCACACTACGCCCGCTGTAAGTGCTGCAGATGCCTGCCTGTGTTTCACAACAGGAAAACACAGCAATAAGGGCTAGCTTCAGGTGTATATTGTGCAGGAGGCACACTACGCCCACTGTAAGTGCTGCAGATGCCTGTTAATGTAACACAAAAGAAAAAAAAACAAGAGCAATAAGGGGTAGCTTCAGGTGTATACTGTGCAGGAGGCACACTACGCCCGCTGTAAGTGCTGCAGATGCCTGCCTGTGTTACACAACAGGAAAACACAGCAATAAGGGCTAGCTTCAGGTGTATATTGTGCAGGAGGCACACTACGCCTGCTGTAAGTTCTGCAGATGCCTGCCTGTGTTACACAACAGGAAAACACAGCAATAAGGGCTAGCTTCAGGTGTATACTGTGCAGGAGGCTTAGCAAAAATTACACTGACACTGTCCCCTGCCTATCCTTCTCTGTCCCTGCACGCCAACACACTGTAAATGCACAAGGTTTAGCAAAGAATATCACTGACACTGTCCCTGCCTATCCTTCTCTCTCCCTGCACACAAGGTTTAGCAAATAATATCACTGACACTGTCCCTGCCAATCCTTCTCTCTCCCTGCACACAAGGTTAATGAACAAATAGCAAAGACACTGTCCCTGCCTATCCTTCTCTCTCCCTGCACGCCGGAACACACTACACAAGGCCGCCGCGCTGGCGGCCTTTTATAGTGTTGGGCGTGTACTAAACCCCCCTGAGCTATAATTGGCCACAGGCAGCCTGCCTGTGGCCAATTATGGCTCTCCTCGCTGCCGGCGCTGTGATTGGCCAAGCATGTGGGGTCACAGTGCATGCTTGGCCAATCACAGCGCCGGGATTGCACTGCAATGGCGCAGTGTATTGTGGGCCGTTCGCGTCACTCCAATTTGGCGCGAACGGCCCAAACCCCATATCGTTCGATCTTCGTCGAACGATCGAACAGCCGATGTTCGAGTCAAACGTATGTTCGACTTGAACACCGAGCTCATCCCTAACCACCATCCATCCTGTCTCGGCCTCTCCCAGCTCGGCATCCGCCAGCCATGTAAAATCCAACCACTCCTTCCAGACCTTGAAATATGCCGCCCATGTCGGCCCACTCACCGACCTCCTGATCCATCCCGCGGCGACTCCAAGGCAATCTCCCACATCCACCCCAGGCAAGGCACCCCTTCGTTCTCTGCGTACGGAGCCAGCTCCCTGAACTTGTCCCACTGAAACCGAGACAGGGAATCAGCGAGCTTTTTGTCAATGCCCAGTATATGCACTGCATACAGAAACATTTTAAACTGTAAACAACGCAACACTAAGTGGCGCAGCAACCGTACCACCGGCAAAGAAGATGTGGAGATCCGGTTGATGACTTGAACCACCCCCATGTTATCACAGTTCAACCTAATCTTCAAGTTCTGACAAGCCTCCCCCCACAGCTCCATCGCCAAGACCACTGGAAAAATCTCCAGTAATACCAGGTTCCGAACAAACCCCGCCTCTACCCATGAGCTAGGCCATGCTTCAGCACTCCACCTCCCCTGAAAGAAAGCCCCATAACCCGTAGACCCCGCCGTGACCGTGACCAAGTCTAAATCGAAGTTACTCGGCCCCGGCCCCTCCATCCAAAGCGATCGCCCCTTATAGGACTCCAAAAACGTGTGCCACACTCGCAGGTCTTCTTTCAGCTCCCTAGTCAACCTGATGAAATGGGTCTGTGACCGAACCCCGGCCGTCGCTGTCGACAGCCACCGGCAGAACACCCTGCCCATGGGAATGATCTTACAAGCGAAATTGAACTTACCTAGCAGGGATTGTAGCATCCGGAGCTGGACCTTGTTCTGGTCCAACAACCCCTTAATCTCCCTCCTGAGATTCTCCACCTTGTCCCCCGGTAGCCGGCATTCCATGGCCACGGTATCGATCACTATCCCTAGAAAGCTAAGTTCCATGGTTAAGCCCTCCATCTTGTCGGCTGCCAAGGGCACGCCGAACCTACCTGTAATGTGCTGCAACGTAGCTAGGAGAATTGCACACACATTAGAGGAAGGAGGCCCCACGCACAAAAAGTCATCCAAATACTGGATAACCGAATCTAAGCCTGACACGTCCCTGACCACCCATTCCAGAAAACGAGCTGAACGTCTCGAACATAGCACACGAAATGGAGCAACCCATGGGCAAACACTGGTCCACGTAAAACTCCTCCTGCCAACAGCACCCCAACAGCCGAAAACTGTCCGGGTGTACCGGCAACAGGCAAAACGCAGACTCAATGTCCGATTTTGCCATGAGCGCCCCCTGTCCATAACGCCGCACCCAACGCACGGCGGCGTCAAATGACGTGTAAGACACTGTATACGCTTTCGGGTCTAATTCACCGACCCCCCCCTTAGGAAAGGTGATGAATGAGGTGGAACTTGTTTGGCTCCTTCTTGGGTATCACCCCCAGGGGAGACACCACCAAATCTGGCAACGGCTTTTCCTTAAATGGCCCACCCATGCGCCCCATTTCCACCTCCTTAGCCAACTTTTCTGCAACCACCCCCGGTTTCTCCAAAGCAGACCGTAGGTTCCTTGCCATAGGCAACACCTTCGTCAAGAAACACGGTATTATAAAACCCTCAGAAAGCCCAGAGGACAACAACCCAGCAGCTGCCCTATCAGGATACCTATTTAGGAAAGGCTGCATCCTTTCCCCCCTCACTGGCGTCCTCCCTCTTGTTCGCAGACTCTCTGGCTTGCTTCCCTTTTTTAAAGCAATGGGACAAGGGATGATTACCCCCACATCCGGAGCACTCATGCTTGAAACGACAGGCTCCCCCAAACTTGCAGGAGCCCCCCCTGTCTTACTAGGTGGGAGCGGGAGCTCGGCTGCCAATTTTCTGATGACACGAAGCGGCACATACTCCGTTTCACTCACAAGTCGTCTCTTTGCATTAGGACCCAGGAGGCGAACTATAAATTGCTCACACACTGGTATAGGACCCCTTCCCTTCTACACAAAATGTTCCCTGATACTTCTGACCGTTGCTGGAGGTGTGGGAGAGAGGAGGGGACCCTCCTGCATGTCTTCTGGGCCTGCCCAGGGCTGCAGAGATTTTGGGAGGAGGTAAGGAGGGTGACCCAAGAGTTTACAGATCGTACCGTGCCGGATACGCCAGCCTACTTCCTCTTGCAGGTGACTGACATGCCTGCAAAAGTCTATAAGAGATCGGTGGTCCGCCACCTTCTGGACGCAGCTAGGGCCTGCATACCCCTCAACTGGAAATCCACATCCCCCCCATCCATTGCTCAGTGGCTCCGCAGAGTTGACGACATCAGCCTCATGGAAGACCTGATCCTCTCTAGCCAGCATAGACGCGAGACATACTCCAGGACCTGGCAATTATGGAACATTTTTAAATATTCTGACGAAGGGCAGACCCTTAGGGGGATTGAGTTGCCCACATGAGTCTGTGCCCGGACTATTCATCCCCCGGAAGTGTGTCTCGTTTGCAACCAGCCCTCAACACGCAGGCGACACGCCGGGGTCACGACATCCTGATAGGTTAGTCACCATCACCTAGATGTATGTCTACCTGGTCCCCACCCCTCCTCCTCCTCCTACCCTTCCCTTTTGTCCTTCCCTGTCTAATTCCCTACCCCCTCCTTCTATCGCTGTCTATGCTCCTTCCTTTTTCTCTCCTTTTCCTTTTTTCTGGGTTCGACCCAATTCTTCTCTACCTGAGGTACTATACCTCCTGTTTCTATACTATTTGGATAAAACTAGAGGGGAGGCGATCCCAGCGGGACCCGGGCATTCTGACGTCAACGGTATTATGACGGACATGTTCAAGTCGGCGGCGGAGGGATACACTGGAGACCAGTGGGAGCTTCACCCCCCCCACTGGGGAATTTAATTATATGATCGACCACTAGGAGATCTGAGCTCCGAGGGGATACCCCTGTACTGCTGTGCCATATTTTATTTTGGATGTATATGTCTGTTATTCACTATGGGGATCCGTGTGGATCGACTCCTCTGTTATTGGTTACAAATAAAAAAAAAAAAAAAAACTTGCAGGAGCCCTCGTTAAATTGCCAGCACACCCCCCATTTCTTTCCGGCCGGCAGTCCAGAGGCGGATGTCCCCCCGCCCCCCCCCCCCCCGAAAAAACTGACTTGGGGCCTGTGGCGAAGACATAAGACGCATCCAAAGACTGATGTCCTTGTGGTCCCAACGGAGCGAAGGACGAACCACCCTACGCTGACAAAACTGTTTGTCGTACCGCAGCCAAGTGGTCCCCCCGTATACTCTATGAGCCTCCCCGATAGCATCCATATAGCAGAACAGCGCCGAACAGTGTTCCGGGCTCTTCTCCCCTATGACGCTAGCCATTATAGCGAATGCCTGCAGCCAATTCCCAAATGTCCGGGGGATCAACCTGTACCTTCTCTTCTCCTCATCCTCTTTTTTTAGAGTCATCGGGCTTGACCCTATCCAGATAAAAAATTTCTAGCGGGAGCAAGGAAGAAATTTCTATGTACTCACCTTTTCCGATCTTATCCCGCACTTCTTGCTTCAAATGTGCCCCTAACGGCCCCTCAAAGCACACATAAACTTCACACTTAGCCGCATCAGCATTTCTGACTACTTCCGACCTAGTGGAAGCCGGCTGCTCCCCCCCCCCTTATCCCCCGCCGTACTGCTCCCTGGAACCGCACCTGCCCCAGCGGCTACGGGAGGCGTCCACCACCACCGTGGGGGTCCCCGCTTCCCCAGATGTACCCTTAGCCCCCCCACCCATGGTGCAACCTTAGGGGGCGCCACTTGCCTCCCGCAAAACGATGCACCAGGTCCCGCAACCCCCCCAACAACTCTTGAATACCACCCGTTGTACCAGGTGTGGCAGGCGGGCTGCCCGCCACCCGCGAGCCAACTGGCGGCGACATAACATTCTGTGACCCGGTACCCCCCGAACCCGTGGCACCACCACCCCCAACAATCTACACAATGCAGCAGATAAATCAACTGGAGATAAATGGTTTGACTTACCAGGCTGACCGGGACCATCCCCCACAGCCGTTGCGGGCACCTCCACCAACAGCGGGCGATCCTGGCGGTCCTCCCCCTCTGATTCGGATGCTTCATCCTCCGATCGCTCCTCATTGGCCGGCGTCATCAGCCCCCCAGGCGAAGGAGGCCGTGGATCCCAGCCTCTCGGCGGATCGTCCTCTCTGTTGAGACCCAGCCGTCGCCGCTTCAGTGCGCATGCTCCCCGTGCAGGACCTAGTGTAGGCCACGCCAGCCGTCCATCTTCCTCCCTCAGGGTCTCCGGCCTCCCCACCGCCCTGGAGCCTGCAGGCGTGTTCCGGGCCGGCCCCCCGGCCGTGGTACCACTCCCCTCCCACTGAATCTCCCCCCTTTCAGGTCCCGGTGATGTGGGGGGGACTGTTCTTTCCAACTGCACCCGACGCGCGGGCTAGGACCGGGCGCCATTACAGCCCGTAGCCCCGCCCCGAGCTCCGCCGTTGATGAGGATTCCGTCCAGACCCCCCACCGACTGAAGCAGATACTCGCTTAGCCGGAGGGGGCGACGGGTCCACATGCTCCTAGGGTGGCGGTGAGCTCTGCTAGTAGGGCCGGGAGAATAACGCTCCAGAGGCCTAGACCTCCGAGCGCGTGGTGACGGCTCATCTCCGGCCCACGACCCCCCCACCTGGTCCTGAATCAATGCCCCCACCTGTGCCTCCAACCAGTCCAATCCCAGAGTTATGGGCATTATGAATAATAATGACAAAAATATTGAACTCACTTGGAATGTAAGTACTGAAAAGGTTACTTTTCTCGATTTGGATATTAGTATAGTCAATGGTCAGTTTCATTTGTGCAATCACTTCAAACCAACAGACCGAAACTCATATATACCACTCGAGAGTTGTCATCACAGATCATGGCTGTGCAACATCCCAAAAGGTCAATTTGTTAGATTGCGACGAAATTGCATGCAGGAAAATGATTTCCTGTCCCAATCTCAATTACTTGCAACCAGATTCTGCGAGAAGGGATATGACAGGGGATCTCTCAATAGAGAAATAGAAACTGTGCGTAATTTTGACCGGTCAGCCCTTGTTGCGAATAAGGTTAAAGAAACCAGTTCTAGTGTATCTAATTTTAAAATGATTTTAGATTACAATGTACATTACAAGAAATTTGAAAGAATTGTATCTAGTAATTGGTCTATCTTAAAGCAGGATAAAACTTTAGGTCCTCTGCTACCAGATCGCCCTTCGTTTATATATAAAAAAGCACCATCACTGCGTGATAGACTGGCACCTGGGGTTGTTGATCCCCCAGTCCATACTGAGAACCGACTTTTCTCCTTCCTTTCGGGGTTCTATGCGTGTGGTTGGTGTACCGCATGCAAGCACTCGAAGGGTAACGTCAAAAAACGTAAAGATTTTGTATCTACAGCTACTAACAAGAATTTTAAAATTGACCAACTCATCACTTGTGACACAATAGGTGTTGTATACATGCTGGAATGTGAGTGTGGTTTACAGTACGTGGGTAGAACCTCACGACCCTTACATGTGAGGTTAGGCGAGCATGTTAATAATATAAAAAAGGGACTCAAAACGCACAATGTATCGAAACATTTTAAGTTGGTCCATAAGCAGAACCCCAGAGGTCTCAAATTCTGGGGTATCGAAAGAGTTTTAAAACATTGGAGAGGTGGCAATTATTTGAGGCAGCTAAGTAGGAGGGAATCTCATTGGATCCATCTTACTAAAGTTTTGGTGCCAGGGGGCCTCAATGTTGAGTTTGATATAAACTGTTTTATTTCAGATAGATAAATTTTTTATATTTTTTAAATATATTTTTAAAGAAATTTTTAAATATATTTTTTAAATGCTGGTATTAAAATATGTTGGTTTTGTTTTTGTTTTGTTTTTTGCATATATATTTTTATTGCAATTTTTATTGCATACTTTTTGTATATGTTACAGCGTGCAGAAATCTGAGACATGGTATGGACGCGGGATGACTAATCCTATATTATGGTTTTTATATTTCCTTTTATATTTGTGTCAATCTGATATACAAATGAGGCATTATAGCCTCATGGAGCCTCTTTAGATGTTCAATTATGCTTCTATCAATCAGAAACACCTATAGACACATACAGACATTTGAGCGGCGTTGTTGCTGTGTTTGTGGCTCCGCCCAGTAGGGCGGAGGCACTATTGTTCATTCATACAAAAGCGGGTGACTCACGCATCTCCATCACCGCTGATGAAGTCCCGCCTTCTACTGGGGACGTAACGCGTACGGAACGTGATTGAAGCTAGTGACGTCACCCGCGTCCAGTCCTGCTGTCTCGTGGAACGAGCTGCCGCTACTTTTGAATTCTCCGCTCAGGATCCCTTGCACTGGGGAACAGTGCTTTTCTGTGTAAGTGCACATTTTATACTCTTGCTGGCTTTTAATACATTTTGAAATAGAGAGCACTAGATTTTGCCTTACTCTTTTCATGTGATATATGCTGTGGAGATCTTATCGTCCGGTCATCCTGATACTAAGTCCCTGGCAGTGGGAAATGAGAGAGAGATCTGATTAATTTTCCTAGAGGTTTACATGCAGAGATCGGATCATCAAGCATCCTGTTACAGATTTCTGGTTAAACTCCCTGCAGTGGGAAATGCTCGATTGACCTGACTGATTTACTCAGGGGTCCATTTAAGAAGGCCATTGTTACCAGTGGTGGAGGGTATCACAGAATCACCTGGATAACAGTTGCTGTGTTTTTGTTTTTTTTCCCTCACTCTGGACACTTGGTGTTGTATCATCTGTGCATCTTTTTAACCCCTGAAGACATCTTGCATTTATGGACTGTTTATAATATTAGTTTTTATTAGAAGTGTTTATTTGTGTTTGCGCTGCACTGCTGCTTATATAATACTATTGTTGGGATTTGAAATATTGACCCTCAGTGTTCAGCTGCTGTATTCTTAAATATTTGCGCTGGTTGATTTTTTCATATAACAATCCCAGAGTCGCCACAACAGCCTTCAAGTGCGCCAAAATGAGGTCAATGTCCGCCATTGTCAGAGGAGCAGTGTGTAAAAACTGCCTCCTCTGGTTTCCTCCTTGCTGAACTGAACCCCGGGCGTCCCCGCCCCCTGCTTTATATCGCTCCTCCCCTCAGTCTCAAACTTCCATCCTGTCACCTCCCCTACACCACTACAGCTTTTTAACCCCTTGTTGGTTTCCAGTACACCTCGTCATGCCCGGCCCTACGTTACTTGCTTCTTTGCTTTTTCCACTCCGGGCCTCACTGGACAGGTTCCACTCAGAACAGGCCTCGCCATGGTCGACCAAAGAAGCTGAGTGCACGTGCTCAGCATCATATCCAGTGGTTGTCTTTGGGAAATAGATGTATGAGTGCTGCCAGCATTGCTGCAGAGGTTGGAGGGGTGGGGGGTCAGCCTGTCAGTGCTCAGACATAGTTACATAGTTAGTCAGGTTGAAAAAAGACAAAGTCCACCCTGTTCAACTATAAAAAAATAAATAAATAAATAAAATAAAAAATATCGTTCAATCCCATATACCCAATTCTATACCCACAGTTGATCCAGAGGAAGGCAAAAAAAACCTAAAAATTCCTTCCTGATCCCCCGAGAGGCAATCGGATTTACCCTGGATCAACTTTACCTATAAATGTTAGTACTCAGTTATATTATGTACATTTAGGAAAGTATCCAGGCCTTTCTTAAAGAAATCTACTGAGCTGGCCAGAACCACCTCTGGAGGGAGTCTGTTCCACATTCTCACAGCTCTTACTGTGAAGAAACCTTTCTGTATTTGGAGATTAAATCTTTTTTCCTCTAGACGTAAAGAGTGCCCCCTTGTCTTTTGTGTTGACCGTAAAGTGAATAACTCAACACCAAGTTCACTATATGGACCCCTTATATATTTGTACATGTTAATCATATCCCCCCTTATTCTCCTCTTCTCCAGAGTGAATAAATTCAGTTCCTCTAATCTTTCCTCATAGCTGAGCTCCTCCATGCCTCTTATCAGTTTGGTTGCCCTTCTCTGCACTTTCTCCAGTTCCCCGATATCCTTTTAGAGAACTGGTGCCCAAAACTGAACTGCATATTCCAGACCAGGAACACTGCATCAAATTGGTCTGCATGGCTGTCGTCCCAGAAGGAAGCCTCTTCTAAAGATGTTGCACAAGATGTTGCACAAGAAAGCCTAAAACCGTTTGCTGAAGACAAGCAGACTAAGTACATGGATTACTGAAACCATGTCCTGTGGTCTAATGAGACCAAGATAAACTTATTTGGTTGAGATGGTGTCAAGCGTGTCTAGCGGCAACCAGATGAGGAGTACAAAGACAAGTGTGTCTTGCCTACAGTCAAGCATGGTGGTGGGAGTGTCATGAGTGCTGCCGGCACTAGGGAGCTACAGTTCATTGAGGGAACCATGAATTTCAACATGTACTGTCACATACTGAAGCAGAGCATGATCCCCTCCCTTCGGAGACTGGGCGCAGGGCAGTATTCCAACATAATGACCCCAAACGCACCTCCAAGACCACTGCCTTGCTAAAGAAGCTGAGTGTAAAGGTGATGGACTGGCCAAACATGTCTTCAGACCCAACCCTATTGAGCATCTGTGGGGCATCCTCAATGGAAGGTGGAGGAGCGCAAGGTCTCTAACATCCACCAGCTCCGTGATGCCGTCATGGATGAGTGGAAGAGGACTCCAGTTGCAACCTGTGAAGCTCTGGTGCACTCCATGCCCAAGAGGGTTAAGGCAGTGCTGGAGATTTATGGTGGCCACACAAAATATTGACACTTTGGGCCCAATTTGGACATTTTCACTTAGGGGTGTACTCACTTTTGTTGCCAGCAGTTTAGACATTAATGGCTGTGTGTTGAGTTATTTTGAGAGGACAGCAAATTTACACTGTTATACAAGCTGTACACTCACTACTTTACATTGTAGCAAAGTGTAATTTTTTCAGTGTTGTCACATGAAAAGATATAATACATGGATTCACTTTTGTGAGATACTGTATTTATCCAGGGAGCCCACGATGTCGGCACCCAAAGCCAACCTGTCCATCGGCACCGGGTGCAGGCGTCGGCATTCTTACTAAGGGAAACAGGAAGTGAAGCCTTGTGGCTTAACAGCCTGTTTCCTACTGCGCATGTGCGAGTCGTGCTGCACTTTCTGAATGGTCCCACTGTCTTCTGGGACCTGTGTGTGTCTCCCAGAAGGCAGCGGGGGAAGGAGGAGGGGCCGCAAATGACGTATGTCACTGCGGCACCCTTAGACGGAAGTGGGAACGGATACCTCTTTTTGACAGGTATCCGCTCCCTCCTCCCCCCTGAAAGGTGCCAAATGAAGCACCGGAGGGGGGAAGGAAGCAGATAAGTGGAGCTTCCACATTTGGGTTGAACGCCCTAAGGCTGGGTTCACATTGACGCCATGCGTCGCATGTGATTTGCAGAAGAATCACACCTCCTCATTTTGTATGGCTCAAATTGAACCGCATCCACACGAAAAAGGCGCAATCACCTTTTTCATTGCTGCATTGGAATCGGATCGCATGGGTACTCATACCCATGCAATCCAATTCTAGCAAACTGCATTCAGAGACCTGCTTTTGGGGTGTCAGTAACTTTTAACTGACCCCCCCAGCAGATCGCATTGTCAGGACAATTGGGATTCAAAATAATTTATTCCTAATGCCCCTGCATATCGTATATTTTTCACATATATTTTATGAGCAACTAAGAAGCCATCTTGTTCCTATATATTTTTTTAAAGATGTTAAATTAAGTTCATGGTTTTAGAAAGAGGTTTCTTGTACGAAAGTTGTACGTATACTATCTTGATCTCTTTCAGATAATAAATTCTCTTTGTTAGCTGGATAGATAACTGAACAAGAAGGCCAATGTTATTTTAAGAAGCATGTGGTCAGGTTTCAAGATGAACAGAAAAATGTATAGTTTTTTTTTTTCCTCTTTTCATGACTGTTTAAAGGATAGAGGCATTTAAGACTATATTAAGAACCACAAATTGTGCATTGCAAATAATCATATTAACAATAATTCCAAATATATAAGTAAATTATATTGGAGTAGTTATAGGCATGATTAATTGAACAATGTTACCTATATTTTGTTTTTGGTTCATACTTTTCTTTTATATTTTTTCAGATATTTTATTCATATTAGGGATTAAGGATCGCTTGATTGTAACAATATGAATACTTTCAAATGGATGGGAATTCTGGGTGTGAAAATGTGTATATAATGTTGTTGTAGGTCCAGCCACAAACATCTCATTCTCCAGAGATGTGAGGGGAGGAAGTTAATAATGTGGATTGGACATTTAAAAAAAACATATATGTGAGGAAGAGCCAGAAAGTCTGACATAAGAGATGGCTCTAGATATTTTATAGTTCTCTTTAAAACCTTAAGTCAAAGGTTATTTGGGATTTAAATATGATATGTTAAGCAATTCAACACTGCCACCTATTGGACACTGTGAATAAAGGTTCTATATTGCCCCCTATAGATTTTGGGCAGGAAATGACATGTGTTTGACTAAATGGGGATCGAGAGAGAGATGGAAACAACAGGAGAGAGAGCAGCCGGAGAAATGGTAGAGAAGTCCTTTGGGGACATCCAGCTGATCCCTCTTAAAAGAATCGATTTCTTAAATCTCTGGTAAAGTATTAAGTTATATTTCTACCTTTTGGGTAATTGAATTTTATTAAGTATATGCTTAACTACCCCCAACCAACGTTGGTAGTGTCAGTTTTGGAGTGAGTTGAATTCTAACTGCAGTATGAATTTGACTCCCTTTCAAACAAAGAGATATATATCTTGTTATATCTCAACAAAACTGATTTCCAAGCCTTATAATTGGATTAGTTATAGTATGTGTTTATACATAGATTCTTTCTAAAATATATCTTTATTTAAAAATGAGTCTTGGTCAAATTACCAAGTTTGTATATGGTTAACAAAATTGTTCATATACAGTAAAAGAGGTTTAAGCTTTAAGATCTTTGTTTTGAGAAGAAATCAACAAATTCAACAACTAGTTTGTTTTCATAAGTCTGTAAAGCCACGGTAAGCTATTTACCAAGCCGTCAGGACGAGTTGAGACATGGTATTTTGTAACAAGAGTTTGTGGTAAAATTTCTCATCATCTGTATTACCCAAATATACCCATATATTTGATATTTGAAGTTATGTCTTTTTGTATTATCACCAATTATATTTGATATTATTTTGCACAGAATTTTTTGTTAAATATATATACTTATATTAGCACACCCATTTGTCTTCAAATTAACATGGATAAACTAATTTGAATTATTTGTTTGATTTGTGGAAATACGTGAAAATCTCCTTAACCATAGATTTTTACATACTTCCTTAAATATAATACTGTTTTAATACTTCAGTATAACCATCTGACAGCATTAACACAATGTGATTGCTATGCGTTACGATGCAGGAAACACAGCGATTCCTGTGCGTTTCCCGCATGCATCAGTGTGAACCGAGCCTCAGTCTGGATCCATCTGTCCGTTTTTCAGATAAATCGAGACTGAATCAAAATGTATGTCTGTGAATGTATATTCATTTATGTTGGCGGCGAAAGGCGGAAAAGGTCTGCATCCTTTTCCATTTTTGTGGACACAAACAAATGTAAACGGATGTTGTTCATTTACATATGTTCCAGTTATGTCCATTTAAAAGTTTATACTTTTGTCACCAATTCCACTGCCGGTTTTTCGATGGACCCAGAGAAACTTTCAGCAGTCCTAAAGTGGTTCCGACCCGTGGGTATATGTCCTCTGCAATGTTTTCTTGGCTTTGCCAATTATTAACCAAAGTTTATTTGTAACTTCTCGTCTCTGGTCAAGCCCACAGAGTTGGTATCCGGAGTCCATTAAGGCCTTTGAGAGTCTCAAGGCTGCCTTTGTTTCTGCTTCTGTGTTGGCACATCCTCATCCTACGTTACCCTTTTGTCCTTGAGGTTGATGCTTCTAAAACTTGAGTTGACGCCCTTCTGTCTCAACGTCATACCTCTGAGAGCGCTATGCAACCTTGTGGCTACTTTTCCAAGAAATTGTCACCTGCGGAATGCAATTACGATATTGGGGACAGAGAGTTGTTAGCGATCATTTTAGCGTGTAAAGAATGGAGGCATCTCCTTATAGAAGAACCACTGTGCCGGTTCTCATTCTTACTCACCATAAGAATCTTACATTCTTGTCTGAGGCTAAACGCCTCTCTCCCAGAAGGGCACTATGGGCTCTTTTCTTGGCAACTTTCAATTACATTGTCATATTCTTACCCGGTACTAAGAATGTAAGGGCTGATGCTTTGTCGCGACAATTTTCCTCCACTTCCAAGATGGAATCGGTTCCTGTTCCTGTGATTCCTCCTGATCGTATTCTGGCTATGGTTCGCACCAGTGTCACTTCACCTTTGGGTGACAAAATTCTTGCCGCTCAGGTAAATGCTCCTCCTGAAAAACCTTGTGACTGCTGCTTTGTTCCTGAGAGTCTCCGTACTGCCGTGCTCCAGACTTACCATTCTCCCAAGGCTGCTGGCCACCCTCGGAGGAATCAACTCTTTTGGGCCATTTCCAAAGAATTCTGGTGGCCTAGTCTACGTGCTGATGTAGCCGCCTTCATGGCTGCTTGTTCCATGTGTGCTCACAATAAGAGACCATGACACCTTCCAGTGGGCCTCCTACAACCCATATCCAAATGGAGAGAGGCCTTGGACCGACCTGTCCATGGATTTCATTTTGAAGTTGCCCAACACTCAGGGCAAAACAGTCATCTTTATGGTGGTTGATCGGTTCACGAAGATGTCTCATTGTATTCCACTTAAGAAGTTGCCCACATTCTACCTAATTAACTTAACAAAAGCAAGGGGAGAGGCGCCTCTGAGTGCAGATGTTTTAAAACAATTTAATAATGGATAGTGTTATAAGGAACTCACATTTTACAGGGTAAAAACAGGTGTTGTACGAATTCCATTAGAAGAGGAGGATGTCATCAGGTCTGTCATGGAATACCTTCTGCTGGGGCACTGTGCTGCTGGCTTTCTTCATACACCGCTGTAGATGGTATCAAAAAAGGGCTGGCGGTGGTGGAGAGGCTGCAGAGCAAGGCCTTGATGATAGTTGTTGCTGGCAGGTGAGGACCGATGACGTCACTGGCATGCAACGCGTTTCCTGAGCCGGCGTGCTGCGTGTGGTGTGGCAGTCGCGCTCCTTTGTGAAGCTGATGAGTGGGTTGGGAGAGCTAGTATTTGATGGACATGGAAGTGGGCGGAGGGGGACAGGGGTATGGAAAGGCGGAGCTGGGGCGGGGGAAGTAAAAATAGTGTCAGCAGAGAGAGCTAAAATAATACATGGCAGTGTTGTGATGTAAAGCCAGACTGAGGATGGTGGTACTGAGACAAAATATAAAACACTATGAATGAGAAAAGGAGTCCGTGATGCGGATGAGAACGGGGAGAGGACAATTAACTGGTTTAAAAAGAGTATTATGGGGATCTGGTAAAAAAATATATATAAGAGAAAGTATATAAGGAACGATAAATTATGCATACACAGGGACCGGCTAAAGTAAAAATAAAAATTAATAATAATAATAATGAGTGGGATGTGAAGTAGGTAATAGATAATTAATTAATGGTTGCGGGGGGGGGGGTTATATATAAAAAAGTATATATACACACACATATATGTGTAGAAGAGGAATCGTCAGTAGAAGGAAGGGAGGAGGGAGGGGTTGGTAAACATGTGACTAAGTATGTATATTGGAATGGGCATAAGTAAAAATGGAAGGAGGAGGGGGGAGGGCAGAACCAGAAACACAAAAGGAGATGCACGTATGTACACATATACATATATATACACATGCATATATATGTATCAAGAAAGGATATAGTCAACACAGTGACTGGCAAAGGATTATGTATGTGCCTGTATATACATATACATGGTAAGAAGGGGAAGGTTGAGAACAGGGTACTGTGGGGTAGATACGTAGTTAGATGGAACCGTATGTAATCATGAGTGATAAAGTAATATAAACATATGATAATAGCATTGAACATATACATACACACATATATATAGAGGGTTTTGGTGGGGGAACTATACTTACAGACACCCGCCACCCCCAAGTATGGGAAGAACAATATATGATAACCTGTGAGACATATATGGTATTTAAAATGTGGTTAATATCAATACTATTGGAAATGTTATTAAAATTAAAAATTATTATTATTAATGTATATCTCTCATAAAGGAAGAATATTATAATATATTATAAAATATTATAAAATGGTGTGGATTTCAATGCCCTCATTGATACCTCCAGGTGAGAGGACATCTAGGCTATAGATCCAATAGGTCTCGCGGGCGCAAAGTTTCTTAAATCTTTCAGCTGCAGGGAGGGATCTATCGATTTGTTCGATGACCCACACCTGAAGTCCTGTAGTGGATTTTTGATGTACTTTGGCAAAGTGTTTGGGGACACTGTGAGGGTCTGTGCCACCCTCTATATATCTGCGGTGTTCCCCGAATCTCTGTCTTAATGGGCGTATGGTGCGGCCTACGTACATTAAGCCGCATGGGCAGCTAAGGCCGTACACCACAAAGTCAGAAGAACAGTTGAAGAATTCCCTCAGCTGGTATGTTTTCCCTTTAGTGCTGAAACATTTTTGACCGTGTTGAACAAATTTACATGTTCCTATGTCTGGAATGAAAGGTGGTGACAAATCTGATTGAGCAGTCATGTGTGGTTTGCTCAGTCTTTGGTGGCTTACCATGAAGGTAGAGTTTGTGTGCATCATCAACCAGGTTTTCAGGGTATTTTTTGTCCATAAATTTCTTTTTGAGGTTTGTACTGTGTTCGATGGAATCGGAATCTCTGGTACAATTCTGTCTAAGACGACAGAATTGGCCCCTGGGGATATTATTGATCCATTTTTTTTATGGTGGCAACTATTGTAGTGCAAATATGAGTTTCCAGCGGTGGGTTTAATATAGTTTCTGGCAAAGATGATATCGTTGTCATGTCCAAGTTCGAGATATAGGAAGGCTATGGTGGAGGGGTCACAGACGGATGTAAAGGACAACCCATAGGTGTTATTGTTACAGTGTTGTACAAAAGGGTGAATGAGCTCAAGGGGGCCATCCCAAATGATGATAATATCATCTATGTATCGTCCGAAAAAAACAATATTTGCTGCAAACGGATTGTTGGTATGAACATGGTGGGTCTCCCAGAAGCCCGTGGCTATGTTGGCATATGAGGGAGAAAAATTGGCCCCCATAGCCGTGCCTTGTGATTGCAGGTAAAAGTCTCCATTGAAGTTAAAGTAGTTGTGGGTTATAGGGGTGCAACGGATCAAAAAACTCACGGATCGGATCGATCCTCGGATCAGAGCCACGGATCGGATCATTTTCGGATTGGCAAAAAAATAAAAAATTACTAATATCCACGTCTCTCCCCACCACAATCTCCCCCTGTAATATCCACAATCTCCCCCTGTAATATCCACAATCTCCCCCTGTAATATCCACAATCTCCCCCTGTAATATCCACAATCTCCCCCAGTAATATCCACAATCTCCCCCAGTAATATCCACAATCTCCCCCTGTAATATCCACAATCTCCCCCTGTAATATCCACAATCTCCCCCTGTAATATCCACAATCTCCCCCTGTAATATCCACAATCTCCCCCAGTAATATCCACAATCTCCCCCTGTAATATCCACAATCTCCCCCTGTAATATCCACAATCTCCCCCTGTAATATCCACAATCTCCTCCCGTATGTAATATCCACAATCTCCCCCCGTATGTAATATCCACAATCTCCCCCCGTATGTAATATCCACAATCTCCCCCCCGTATGTAATATCCACAATCTCCCCCCCGTATGTAATATCCACAATCTCCCCCCCGTATGTAATATCCACAATCCCCCCTTGTAATATCCACAATCTCCCCCTGTAATATCCACAATCTCCCCCAGTAATATCCACAATCTCCCCCAGTAATATCCACAATCTCCCCCTGTAATATCCACAATCTCCCCCTGTAATATCCACAATCTCCCCCAGTAATATCCACAATCTCCCCCTGTAATATCCACAATCTCCCCCAGTAATATCCACAATCTCCCCCAGTAATATCCACAATCTCCCCCCGTATGTAATATCCACAATCTCCCCCCCGTATGTAATATCCACAATCTCCCCCCGTATGTAATATCCACAATCTCCCCCCCGTATGTAATATCCACAATCTCCCCCCCCGTATGTAATATCCACAATCTCCCCCCGTATGTAATATCCACAATCTCCCCCAGTAATGGGCATCTCCCCCACTTACCAGTCTCTCCCGCCGGCCAGTTCAGTTCCACGAGCAGCGAGGGGTGATGACGTCACAAGGCAGCCGCCGCTGGGTGTACCAAGATGGCCGCGGCTCCGGAGCTAGGCTGAAGCCGCGGCCTTTCCTAAGGCTGAGGCCGCGGGGTCGCTCCGCGGATCGAGTGGTGATCCGATCCGAACAGGGTGACCCGTTTGGATCACGGATCACCGCCGATCCGTTGCAGCACTAGTGGGTTAGACAGAATTGGGTGGCTAGTTTGATGAAGTCAGCCTGGCGGGGATTGATGAGTGGTTCCAGAAGCAGGGATTGTTCCAATGCCATGAGCCCAAAGGTGTGTGGGATGGATGTGTACAATGAACATACATCCAGTGACAGCCAAGCATATGAGGGCTCCCACCTATAGGGGGACAGGAGTTCCAGGAGATGTGTACTGTCACGTATGTAAGATTGTAGTTGGCGAACAATGGGTTGGAGGAATAGATCTATATACATGCTGAATCCTGTAGTCACACTATTCATGGCTGCTACGATGGGTCTACCTGGTGGGTTTTCTGAGTTCTTGTGGATTTTGGGCAAGTAATAAAAGTACGGAATGTGATAAAAATGTTTACGTAGAAACAAGCTTTCTGTTTTAGAAATGATGTCGTCTTTGAGAGCGTTGGATATTAAGATATCTGCTTCTTTGGCAAACTCTATCGTTGGGTCCTTGTTGAGTTTAGTATAAGTGGTGCTATCAGACAGGAGTCTGTAGGCTTCCTTGAGGTAATCAGTTTTGTCTAGGATAATGATACCTCCTCCTTTATCAGCAGGTTTTATTACAATGCTGTCAGTGTGTAGTAGTAGTAGGTCTAATGCTTTAGTTTCTGATGGTGAGAGGTTATTGTATTTGGAAGAGGAAGTAGAGTTACACAATTTGACCAGGTCTGCATAGACCACTCTATGGAAACTTTCAATATATGGGCCTTTTGAATGGGTAGGAAAGAAGATAGATTTGGGTTTAAGGGAGGAGTGAACTACCGGGGGTGATGTGGCAAAATGTTGAGTGTAGAGTTTTGAAATGCTGTCTTCATCATCACAAAAGTCCTCGGTGAAGGAGTCCGTATTGATTTCAGAATTTTCAAAATGAGGTTGCAAAGGATCATGATCAAATGTTATAAGGGTGGGGGAATTGACCAGTACATCACTGTTGCTGTTATTGTTGTCTTTTTCTTGTTTAATATGGAAATGTCTTTTAAGAGTGAGATTGCATATGTAATAGTTGAGGTCTTTGAAAAGAAGGAATGGGTTGGGTTTATTGATGGGAGCAAAGTTCAGTCCATGACTGAGAAGAGAAGTATCTGCAACGAGATAGAGTGTGAGAAGAAAGATTGAATATTTTTATTGTTTCTGGTATTTTTGAATTTTTGGATAGTTGTTTTCCTCGTCCTCCTCTACAGCCTCTCCTGTAAGCTTTCTTTTTCTTGAGGCTGGGGGCAGAGGAGGACTGGACACTAAAAAAGATAGTGTAGGATCTCCAATGGGAAGGGGTGTAAAGGTAGACATACTAGAAGATTGAGTATGTGTGCCTGCTGATTCCACAGACACTAGCGGTGTATAACTAGTGGCCATACTGGTGGAGGTGGCTGGTATATCCGCTGTACCTGTTGTGTGGAGATGATTCGAGATAGTAGTAAGATTACTGATGTTGGATTCCTGATCATTTCCAGGGCAAGGGTTTATGTTCACAGCAGTAAGTCCATAGGGAGCTGTGATGGATTGTGAGTTGGACGATCTGTTATAAAACAAGTTCAGGGCGGTAATGAGGCCATCCTTCTTATTATGGTTATATTTATTTTGTGTTCTATTCTTGTTTTGATTTGGATGGCTTCTGGAGATATTGGTGTTAGTCCAGAGGGGTGGTGGTTTGATGATATGAGAATGCAGAGGTTTCTCATGATGTCTACCCAAGAGTGGGTAGTTATGGAACTGGATGTCCATCAGGGGCCGGGGGGTGAGGAGGGGGGGTATATGTGAGCATTTATGCGGAATGGGTGGGTTGGGAGTGGCAAGCGTGGTGGATGTAGTTATAACAGAGTGAGGAATATTTTTATTCCAAGAAAAAACCCTGTTCGAGTTGTAATCGTCAAGATCACGTTTAAATTTGCCCATTTTTGTGCTAACAATATAGTCCTCATCTTTTTGGGTATTATGCTTGAGGACCTCAAGCCAACTGGAGGGGATGGGCACCGATTGGCTGGAGATATCCTCTATGATGGTTTTAAGTTGGCCCTTGAAGTAGTCGTGCCTATTGTTCCTGTGGGAGATGAGTATTCCCATCCATTTAGCTGTGCAGAATTCCGCAATGTTAACCCATTCTTTAGAGCTGCTGGTGTCCAGGAACATAGGGCATTCTTTCATCACACGTAGGCCTCTAGGTGAGATCTTGGTGTCAATGTATTGAGATAGGAAGAATTGGTCCCACCACTGTTGGTTGGTGGTCTGGGTAATTCTTTCAAGTTGTTTAAATTTGCCACAGAGGTTATGGCGTATTTTGCCTGTGAGTCTGGCGTCTTTAGAAAAGGTAATGGTAGATAGTGTAGCATATATCTGTTCTAAGACCATGTATCTATGACTCTCAACAGTGGAGATAATATCCATAGTGGCTGAGCGTGGGTGATGATAAAAGATAAGGGTTTATAAAAATGGAATATAATAAGGAAAATGGCTATAACGTGGGGTGAAATGGCAAACAGGATAGTATCTTATCTGTACACATATAAATATGATGACCATAGGTAAATGAAATATAAAACGCAATATATAAAAAACGTAATATAGAAATATAAAAGGTTAAGATAAAAAATACAAAATACTGAAGGATAAGAGATTGGTCTGCAGCATAAAAGGAGGTTTCAAAGATATATATTACACAAGTAAAAAATGCGCATGAGTCCAAAAACACTGATATCCCATAAGTATAGGATCAAGTGGTGTATGTACAATGGGTGTACAGTCAGTGAGCATAGAGTCCAGGCTCTGGGGGTACGTGAGGAAGAAAAGGGGGGGGCGGATGGAGAACCTCACCCATTCCGCATAAATGCTCACATATACCCCCCCCCCCTCCTCACCCCCCGGCCCCTGATGGACATCCAGTTCCATAACTACCCACTCTTGGGTAGACATCATGAGAAACCTCTGCATTCTCATATCATCAAACCACCACCCCTCTGGACTAACACCAATATCTCCAGAAGCCATCCAAATCAAAACAAGAATAGAACACACAATAAATATAACCATAATAAGAAGGATGGCCTCATTACCGCCCTGAACTTGTTTTATAACAGATCGTCCAACTCACAATCCATCACAGCTCCCTATGGACTTACTGCTGTGAACATAAACCCTTGCCCTGGAAATGATCAGGAATCCAACATCAGTAATCTTACTACTATCTCGAATCATCTCCACACAACAGGTACAACGGATATACCAGCCACCTCCACCAGTATGGCCACTAGTTATACACCGCTAGTGTCTGTGGAATCAGCAGGCACACATACTCAATCTTCTAGTATGTCTACCTTTACACCCCTTCCTATTGGAGATCCTACACTATCTTTTTTAGTGTCCAGTCCTCCTCTGCCCCCAGCCTCAAGAAAAAGAAAGCTTACAGGAGAGGCTGTAGAGGAGGACGAGGAAAACAACTATCCAAAAATTCAAAAATACCAGAAACGATAAAAATATTCAATCTTTCTTCTCACACTCTATCTCGTTGCAGATACTTCTCTTCTCAGTCATGGACTGAACTTTGCTCCCATCAATAAACCCAACCCATTCCTTCTTTTCAAAGACCTCAACTATTACATATGTAATCTCACTCTTAAAAGACATTTCCATATTAAACAAGAAAAAGACAACAATAACAGCAACAGTAATGTACTGGTAAATTCCCCCACCCTTATAACATTTGATCATGATCCTTTGGAACCTCATTTTGAAAATTCTGAAATCAATACGGACTCCTTCACCGAGGACTTTTGTGATGATGAAGACAGCATTTCAAAACTCTACACTCAACATTTTGCCACATCACCCCCGGTAGTTCACTCCTCCCTTAAACCCAAATCTATCTTCTTTCCTACCCACTCAAAAGGCCCATATATTGAAAGTTTCTATAGAGTGGTCTATGCAGACCTGGTCAAATTGTGTAACTCTACTTCCTCTTCCAAATACAATAACCTCTCACCATCAGAAACTAAAGCATTAGACCTACTACCACACACTGACAGCATTGTAATAAAACCTGCTGATAAAGGAGGAGGTATCATTATCCTAGACAAAACTGATTACCTCAAGGAAGCATACAGACTCCTGTCTGATAGCACCACTTATACTAAACTCAACAAGGACCCAACGATAGAGTTTGCCAAAGAAGCAGATATCTTAATATCCAACGCTCTCAAAGACGACATAATTTCTAAAACAGAAAGCTTGTTTCTACATAAACATTTTTATCACATTCCGTACTTTTATTACTTGCCCAAAATCCACAAGAACTCAGAAAACCCACCAGGTAGACCCATCATAGCAGCCATGAATAGTGTGACTACAGGATTCAGCATGTATATAGATCTATTCCTCCAACCCATTGTTCGCCAACTACAATCTTACATACGTGACAGTACACATCTCCTGGAACTCCTGTCCCCCTATAGGTGGGAGCCCTCATATGCTTGGCTGTCACTGGATGTATACAGATCAAAAAATCATCAGCGCTAAGAACCAATGACAGTGTTAAACAAGGTAAAATGGATGGGAAGGGGGGGGATGGGGTGGAAGTGTGGTGTGGCAAATAAAAAATAGCCAATAGTCAGACCGCCCAGTGCTGCATGGTAACTTATGGCTGGAACGCAAACATAAACATACAGAAAAAACACCTAAAAAACCAGCGCATAATAGGCTTCAATGCAATTATGAAAATGGCAGATGGCCCTTTATTATATAAAAATCAAGTTAGTCAAGCAGGGGACTTGGCAAGTTCCTGTGTAAATGTACAACATACAAAAAAATCAAAAACTGAATGAATATAAAAACAGGAGATAATATGTAAAAAGAATGTATAAAATTAGGACCTGACATCCACTGACGAGAGGAGCTGAATCCAGGCTGTAGAAGATCAGCATATGTGCCTGCAGCGTGTGGGGGTAGGGAGAATGAGAACACAGCCACCTGGCTCACTGGAGCTCAAGTGAGCCTGTAGATGAAAAACCCACAGGAAAGCGGAAGGCACAGGGACTTGTAGTGCAACAGAGACGGCAGGTTGTCATCCGATGATATGGAAGCCGTGATGGAATCAAGCAGGGTGGCACAAGGTACATGAGAGCAGACAGGCTGAGGTCTGCAGTCCTCTGCGGGTGGACGATCCAGGAGAGCACTCTGTGCGGTGTGTGGTGAACACAATCAGGCAGCACTTCCACTGGTGAAAGCAGACCAGCTGCAGGGCCAGCGGGAGGAAGCAGGGGGGAGGGCTGGAAGCCGCAAATCCGTGACTCCGGAAGGGAGAAATCCACAAGGCAGGAAGACAAAGCACTGATGGTGAAAGGACAGTGTCACCCGAATGGTATCACAGGACTGTGACAAAGCGCTTGAAGCGCGAAACGCATAGTCGGAGTTACCCAGGACCATCCCTTTTCCCCTTCAAACTGACCCCACTGTCAGCGGAGCATTATTTTATTATTTATTTTTCCTGCTGTTGTGGCAGCCATCATCAGCTTGCAGCGTGACATCAGAGCTATCCAGAAGCTCCTCCAGCCACCATCCCCCCAGGACACGATACCATCCGGGTGACACTGTCCTTTCACCATCAGTGCTTTGTCTTCCTGCCTTGTGGATTTCTCCCTTCCGGAGTCACGGATTTGCGGCTTCCAGCCCTCCCCCCTGCTTCCTCCCGCTGGCCAAGCAGCTGGTCTGCTTTCACCAGTGGAAGTGCTGCCTGATTGTGTTCACCACACACCGCACAGAGTGCTCTCCTGGATCGTCCACCCGCAGAGGACTGCAGACCTCAGCCTGTCTGCTCTCATGTACCTTGTGCCACCCTGCTTGATTCCATCACGGCTTCCATATCATCGGATGACAACCTGCCGTCTCTGTTGCACTACAAGTCCCTGTGCCTTCCGCTTTCCTGTGGGTTTTTCATCTACAGGCTCACTTGAGCTCCAGTGAGCCAGGTGGCTGTGTTCTCATTCTCCCTGCCCCCGCACGCTGCAGGCACATATGCTGATCTTCTACAGCCTGGATTCAGCTCCTCTTGTCAGTGGATGTCAGGTCCTAATTTTATACATTCTTTTTACATATTATCTCCTGTTTTTATATTCATTCAGTTTTTGATTTTTTTGTATGTTGTACATTTACACAGGAACTTGCCAAGTCCCCTGCTTGACTAACTTGATTTTTATATAATAAAGGGCCATCTGCCAATTTCATAATTGCATTGAAGCCTATTGTGCGCTGGTTTTTGAGGTGTTTTGTCACTGGATGTATGTTCATTGTACACATCCATCCCACACACCTTTGGGCTCATGGCACTGGAACAATCCCTGCTTCTGGAACCACTCATCAATCCCCGCCAGGCTGACTTCATCAAACTAGCCACCCAATTCTGTCTAACCCACAACTACTTTAACTTCAATGGAGACTTTTACCTACAATCACAAGGCACGGCTATGGGGGGCAATTTTTCTCCCTCATATGCCAACATAGCCATGAGCTTCTGGGAGACCCACCATGTTCATACCAACAATCCGTTTGCAGCAAATATCGTTTTTTTCGGACGATACATAGATGTGTAGCGGGGTCTCCTTTAAGGCCCCGGGACTACGTTACCCAGAACCCTGTTCGGCACCCAGAGTGCAGTTAGCCACCGCAGAGACTCATGGGAGGGGTTATTTAAGAAGGAGGCGAGGCGGAGCTCGGCCTCTTTGGACACCGCGCTGCAAGCAAGACTTTCTTCCTGTGCGGATCTGCTGCAGTGCAAGGCCTGAAGCCTGGGCCTTGCGCAACTTCCAAAGAGCCTTCCACCCCACTGCGGAGCCTGGGTTGCATCTGACTTGTCGAGTGAGGACATCAGTTGGATCGGGGACCCGATCATTGCAGACGCTGTGTGCGGATACACAGCAAGGTGGACGTTCCGGACTGGGATCGCGTCCGGAGTGGTGAGCGGGCACCTGCCCAGACCAATAGACTGTGCCGTGTACAAGCCTATAGACTGCATAGGCCCACAGTTTCGTTATTTGCTGTTCCCCGGGGGGGGGACCGGTAGCAGGACAGAGTTTAAGTGTCCCTCCCAGTATAGTGTTTCAAGTATTGCCTGTTGTGGATTACAAATTGCTATTCATCAAGTGCACCACCGAAAGCTGGCATGCAAAGAATTCCATATAGGAGGTGACTGAGATTTATTCCATGTCAGGCCTGACCGGGGTGGGAAGTTTGGGTATTGTTTAGTGCGCCATAGGGTGCGCATACCATAATAGCTACACGTGGCGAAGTACCACGCAGCGCCATTATTGTATGCTGTGATGAATTCTGCAGGGCTCTGCTAACCAATCGCATATGTTGTGTTCTGTCTATGCTACTTTTGATAAGAGTAAACGGTTATATTTAATCTCTGCCCTCAGTGTGTTGTCTTACTGTAGGAGATTATTCCTTGCCATAACATTTAAATGTGATATACATATAACCCCTAGACTAGCTGTGCCAGAGTGGGTCGAGCAGATTGCTGGGGGTTGGTGGTGCTGCACACAGGGCCTGAAAACAAATCCAGCGGCTCTCTTAACTGGGCGTAGCGCTACACGTGGGGGCTCTCGAGTCCGGGATCCTGTTGCAGCAAGCAACGCGCCAAAAGTACCAGCATGGACGCACTAGAAGTAGGACACTGGTGTAAAACTGTCAACATAGATCCAGCCAGGGTAGTAGTCATAGAACTCCCAGGGATCTGGCAAGAAGAAGTGGTGAGGCAGCTGGTGATGTCACTGTCACCATATCAGAAAGCATGGGTGGTGGATGTCAGGACGAATTCCTCACTGACCCACGCATTAGTGGAATGGAAGGACGGAGTCCCAGAACATTTCAAGAATCCAAGTGTAGAAGCTATAGATGACCAGACTTATAGCCTGATACACGCGCTGCCAATTAAGACAGGAGAACGGTCTCAGACACCGAAACTGTCTCCATCACCCACCCCAAAAGAAGCAAGACAGGTAAAAAGGGAAAGTCCCGGGTCGCCATCTACCATTCTTGGTGCAGAGTTGTGCGCGGTCCTGGGGGAACTTGTAGCCCAGTGCAAGAAAGATCCTACAGATTACCAGATGTCAGGATACAGAAAGCTTAGAATATTCTCAGGAAGGAAACCTGTACCCTCAGGTGAAGAGGGGTTCGAAGAGTGGTTAGACGGTGCCACCCAGGCCCTTGAAGAATGGGAAATCCCAGATCACAGAAAGAAGCAGAGAATTGCTGAGAGCTTGAAGGGGCCTGCTCTAGAGGCCATACGCAATCTCAAGATGAGTAAGACAGACTGTAATGCACAGGACTATCTGTACATCCTGCAGAATGTGTTCGGTGGAACAGAGAAAATCACTGAGCTCACTTACCAGCTGGAGCATTGCTACCAGAAGACAGGAGAGAAGCTGTCAGAGTTCATGAGGCGCCTGGATAAGATCCTGCATAAGATTATTCTTAAGAAGGGGATTGACCCACGGAAGGTGGATGAGGCCCGTGTTCAACAGGTGATGAGAGGATCTCAGCCCCTGGACCCCATCGCATTGGCGCAACGCACAAGACAGGACGGGAAGAGCCTGGAGTACCCTGACTTGATCCGAGTAGTCAGAGAGGAAGAAGCTATGCTGGAAGAGAAGAAGAGGAGCCTACCAGTTGAGTCGGTAAATCCTCCTCCAGTGATGGTCAGGACGGCCATGACCCTGGAAAGAGACTCAGAGGTGGATACCTTGAAGTCACAGATGTCCCAAGTGTTGGGGATGCTGACCTCCCTGATGGAAAAGAAGTCAAGGGAACCAGAGAGGGAAAGTCCGAGGAAGGAGCTGTTTCCCAACACCTCAGCGCCCGCATCCCTGGAAGATTGGAGGGATGTGATTTGTTTCAATTGTGGAGGAGCTGGCCATCTCGCCAAAGTGTGTGCCAGCCCGAACAAAAAAAAGATGAATAACCGCAAGCCGCCGGAAAACTTCAGCGGGCCCCGGTGAAGGAGTCAACCGGGTGCCCATCATCTTCAGTGAGCTCCAAACTGAATGAGAAGCACATGAAAAGGGGGAAGAAGACCCCTCAGAAGAAACGCAAAGTTCCTCAGAAGGAACGCACCCCAAAGAAAGAGAGTAGTGTCCCTCAGCGGGTAGTTACACCCACCAAAAGGAGGGAGATCAGTGCATACCAGGCCCAAGAGAGGCTTAAGTCCAAAGAGAAATGGAGGAAAGAAAGCCAAAAGGGACAATGAAAAGATCAAAGGAAAGAGACCCCTACGAAGCGATATCCAGAGAAGCTGGTGGGTCCTTCCCCGATAGTACCAGTTCAAGTGGAGAGAGTCTACACAAGAGCCATATTGGATACTGGGGCGCAAGTGACCCTGTTGTACCGGGACTTTTATGACAAGCATTTAAGTCACCTACCCATCCAGAAGATTGAAGAGTTGGAGATATGGGGAATTGGGACAGAGAGTTTCCCTTATGATTTCTATCTGCCTATAAAACTGACTTTTGACCCGTCCATAGCCGGAAAGGCTAAAGTGTTCGACACCTTAGCTGTGGTGTGCCCCCGACCGCCTGGAGCTAGCAAGAGTTCCCTGATAATAGGGACGAACACGGATCTGGTCCGAAGACTTCTGGCCCCTTTGATAAGAAGGAAAGACCCCACAGCCACTGAGATCCACCCAATGTTGAAGACAGCCTACCAATGGCTGATCTTGGAACAGAAGGCTCCGGAAGAGGGGGTAGGGAAGGTCTGGAGGCTGGGAAGAAGGGGAATAGTGCTACAGCCCGGTGAAGTAACCTGCCTGAAAGCCACAGTGAAACTCACTTGGAAGCAGCCTGGCTCTTTTGTCATGTTGGAACCCGACCCAAGGGAAGAACATTCGGGCCTAGAAGTAGTCCCAGAAGTGGTTCCAGTGAGGGCCCTGAAGAAGGCTCATTGTAAAGTGCCTGTGAGCATCAGAAATACCACGGATGGTCCCATAGAAATCCCAGCTAGGCTGTTACTGGGCCGGATGAGCCCAGCTACCCCAGTTGCTTCGCCTGATGTGGAGAAGACAGATGGAGAAAGTACTGTGTGGGAGAAAATTTCCATGGAGAATCCAAATCTGCCCAGGGCTTGAAAGGAGAGAGCCAAGGCCCAGTTGACCAGGTGGGAAAGGATCTTTTCCCAAGATGAATTCGATGTGGGGTGTGCTAGGAGTGCCACCCATCGGATCCGCCTCCAGGAAGACAAACCCTTCAGGGAAAGGGTTAGGCGGGTTCCGTTAGCAGACCTCGAAAACTTGAGGGAGCAGCTCGCCGAGCTCAAGCGAACAGGGGTGATTAGAGAATCTAGAAGTCCCTATGCCTCCCCTATAGTGGTGGTCCGGAAGAAGAAAGGGTCACTGAGGCTGTGCATAGACTATAGGACCCTCAACAGGAGAACCATACCGGACCAGTATACCACTCCAAATATAGAGGATGCCCTACAGAGCTTGTCTGGAGCCAAGTGGTTCAGTGTTATGGACCTCAAAAGCGGGTACTATCAGATCCCGATCCATCAAGAAGACAAAGAGAAGACGGCTTTCATAACCCCGGTGGGGTTCTTTGAATTTAACCGGATGCCTCAAGGTCTGTCCGGAGCTCCAGCCACCTTCCAACGTCTCATGGAGAAGACTGTGGGAGACATGAACCTCATCGAAGTCCTCGTATACTTGGATGACATCATTGTCTTTGGAAGAACCTTGGAAGAGCATGAGGAGAGACTGGAGAAAGTTTTGAAGAGACTGAGTGAGGAAGGACTCAAGCTCTCACCTGAAAAGTGCCAATTCTATCAGTCATCAGTCAACTATCTGGGACATATAGTGTCTGAAAATGGGGTAGCCACAGACCCCGAAAAATTGGAGGCAGTCACCTCCTGGCCCAGGCCCACCACGGTGACAGAGCTCAGATCCTTTCTGGGGTTCTGTTCCTATTACAGGAGGTTTGTGGAGGGGCTTGCTCGGATAGCCAGGCCTCTGAATGAGCTGCTAAAGACGGAGGGGGAAGAGGATGACACAGGCCCCAGAAAGCCAGGGGAGTCAGTCAAGGATCAGTGGAACGAGAAGTGTGAGAATGCCTTTCAGATGTTGAAGAAGACATTAACCACTGCCCCTGTCCTGGCCTACGCAGACCCTAAGAAGCCTTATGAACTTCATGTAGATGCCAGTCATGATGGTTTGGGAGGAGTGCTGTATCAGGAGCATGAAGAGCAACTGAGGCCTGTTGCATATGTGAGCAGAAGTCTGACTCCCTCCGAAAAGAACTATCCTACCCATAAGTTGGAGTTCCTGGCCCTTAAGTGGGCGGTAGTTGACAAACTCAGAGACTATTTATATGGGGCGGAATTCACAGTGAAAACAGACAACAACCCCCTCACCTATCTCTTCACCACAGCAAAGTTGGATGCCACAGGACATAGGTGGCTAGCGGCGCTGTCCGCCTTCGACTTCGGCCTGAAGTACAGACCTGGGGCTGGAAACCGAGATGCAGATGCTTTGTCTAGCAGATCTCACGTCCCCACTTGCAGTACAGACGACTGGGCCCAAGTGGCACCCGACGGGGTGCGGGCCCTCTGTCAAGGGGCTGAACTTCAAGCCAGTGGCGGCTCAAGAGCAGAAGAGATAGGGGTTACCATAGTAGGAGTTCCCAAGCAATACTGTGGAGTAACCCAACTGGGGGAAGATAACTTACCAAAACTGTCTAATGTTGTGTTCTGTCTATGCTACTTTTGATAGGAGTAAACGGTTATATTTAATCTCTGCCCTCAGTGTGTTGTCTTACTGTAGGAGATTATTCCTTGCCATAACATTTAAATGTGATATACATATAACCCCTAGACTAGCTGTGCCAGAGTGGGTCTAGCAGATTGCTGGGGGTTGGTGGTGCTGCACACAGGGCCCGAAAACAAATCCAGCGGCTCTCTTAACTGGGGGTAGCGCTACAGATGATATTATCATCCTTTGGGATGGCCCCCTTGAGCTCATTCACCCTTTTGTACAACACTGTAACAATAACACCTATGGGTTGTCCTTTACATCCGTCTGTGACCCCTCCACCATAGCCTTCCTAGATCTTGAACTTGGACATGACAATGATATCATCTTTGCCAGAAACTATATTAAACCCACCGCTGGAAACTCATATTTGCACTACAATAGTTGCCACCATAAAAAAATGGATCAATAATATCCCCAGGGGCCAATTCTGTCGTCTTAGACAGAATTGTACCAGAGATTCCGATTACATCGAACTCAGTACAAACCTGAAAAATAAATTTATGGACAAAAAATACCCTGAAAACCTGGTTGATGATGCACACAAACTCTACCTTCATGGTAAGCCACCAAAGACTGAGCAAACCACACATGACTGCTCAATCAGATTTGTCACCACTTTTCATTCCAGACATGGAAAAAGTACTACTCAAACACTGGAACATCCTCCAGCAGGACCCACATTTGAAACCCGAATTGCCATCCCATCCCAGAGTCACCTACCGCAGGGCTCCGAACTTAAAAAACAAACTCGCCCCCAGCAAGCTCAAACCAACCACTTCATTTACACCCATACCGGTTCTCATACCAATCACAGGAATGTACCAATGCCGTAAACCACTTTGTAAAACATGTAAATTTGTTCAACACGGTCAAAAATGTTTCAGCACTAAAGGGAAAACATACCAGCTGAGGGAATTCTTCAACTGTTCTTCTGACTTTGTGGTGTACGGCCTTAGCTGCCCATGCGGCTTAATGTACGTAGGCCGCACCATACGCCCATTAAGACAGAGATTCGGGGAACACCGCAGATATATAGAGGGTGGCACAGACCCTCACAGTGTCCCCAAACACTTTGCCAAAGTACATCAAAAATCCACTACAGGACTTCAGGTGTGGGTCATCGAACAAATCGATAGATCCCTCCCTGCAGCTGAAAGATTTAAGAAATTTTGCGCCCGCGAGACCTATCGGATCTATAGCCTAGATGTCCTCTCACCTGGAGGTATCAATGAGAGCATTGAAATCCACACCATTTTATAATATTTTATAATATATTATAATATTCTTCCTTTATGAGAGATATACATTAATAATAATAATTTTTCATTTTAATAACATTTCCAATAGTATTGATATTAACCCCATTTTTAATACCATATATGTCTCACAGGTTATCATATATTGTTCTTCCTATACTTGGGGGTGGTCGGGTGTCTGTAAGTATAGTTCCCCCACCAAAACCCTCTTGCGGGACCCCCTCCACCCTTCCCCTCCATCCTGCCTATATGCCTATATATATATCCCCCCCTCTCTTTCTCTTTTCCTTTCTTTCCCCCATTCCCTTTTTTTTTTTTCTCCCCATCTCTTTCTTTTTTCTTCTTCCCCCCCCCCCTCCCTCCACCCTCTCTATTCTCTCTCAACCTAGTTGCCCCCCCCCCTTCCCCTTCTCTCTCTCCTCCTTTTTTCTCCTCCCCCCCCCCCCGATTGATTTTATTATTGTTATTATCCATGTGTATTTTTGCATCTCTGTATTTTTGTATTTTTGTATTTTGCATGTATTCCAAGCTTTTAATCACAGATTTGTATATGCACATGTATATATGTGTATATATATATATATATATATATATATATATATATATATATATATGTGTGTGTATGTACTGTATATGTTCATTGCTATTATGATATGTTTATATTACTTTATCACTCATGATTACATACGGTTCCATCTAACTACGTATCTACCCCACAGTACCCTGTTCTCAACCTTCCCCTTCTTACCATGTATATGTATATACAGGCACATACATAATCCTTTGCCAGTCACTGTGTTGACTATATCCTTTCTTGATACATATATATGCATGTGTATATAGGAAGGCTAGCATGCTAGTCTGAAATTATGGGAGGAGTTCGAAGGGTACTTAAACAGACCATCCACGTCAGTCAGTGTCGGCTCTAGTGCGCGGTACTAGGTCGTCATTGTCCGACGCGTCCCAACTCACAACGCCCGTGAAGTTGCGCTCGAGAGTTCCAGATCGCTCGCAGTCGTTCGTTGGTCTCGATATCACTCGCTGTCGCAGGTAGGACCGGCGTTACCATTCAAACGAATCGTAGCGCCGGCATTCGTTTCTATTTTTCTAAGTTACGTGTTCCGCATGTTTTCGAATTTCGTTCCTACTACAACGCTCGTACGATGCATGGTTGTCAAAACTCGTGTTTTCCAGCCATAGTTACCTCTTCCACACTGATGCCCTACACCTCCCACGATACTCTCCCTTCACCCAACTGATGCCCCACACCTCCTACTACACACACCATACACCGAACAGTCCGGTCCGAATCTGGTCGCAAAACCGCGGCATCACAGCTCGGACCCTCGACAATCACAAGCCCCCTCACCTTCGAAACACCAGACAGTCAATCCGAGTCCAGTCGCATCTCCGGCGCCGTGATTCGGATCCCGACGCATCAATAACCCCATACCCACACCACAACCACACCATCCGAATCCAGTCGTAGCATCGGCTCCAAGATTCGGATCCTCGGCTGAAACAACCAATCCGAGCGCTGTCGCATACCCGGCTCTAGCAGCTCGGATCTCTAGCATCAAATTTCCGAGCACAACCACACCACCGGCCCACACACCTCGGATACAGCGTCGAACATCTCCGAACGATTCGAATCCAGCCGTAGCATCGGCCCCAATGATTCGAACCCCCAGCAACCAGACGCTCGGTTTATCCACAAAACGAAGTGCCCGCCCGTCACCGGTCGCATAAACTGCGCGACCTAGTTCGAATCATTTTTCACAAAAAAATAAATAAAAAAATAATATTTTTTTATTAAAAAAAATAAATAAATAAATAAATAAAAAAAAATAAAAAATAAATAAAAATAAAATAAAATAAATATAAAATGCAAACCAAAAATGTAAATAACCTTTTTTTTTCTCTCTCTCTCTTTCAAACATTACACACACACGCCTTACTCACCACTCCCGCTTCATCACGAAACGGCCATCCCCGCACACCCGCAAGTCACAAACTCCTCTTCTTTCGTCTTCTTAAGGTATTGTTCCTCGCAATCGCTGCGAGCGTTCGTCAAGTGGTTCAAACACCAGCCACTCACCACCTCCAGTAGTCAACACGGCTACTCACCGATTTCTCTATCCCTTTCCCCACACAGGTCAGTTCAGATTGAGTCCCAACCCGTCCACCCTGCAATCCAGGTCGGACAATATTCCCCACAGGTAAAAAAAAAAAATTGAAGGGGGTCTTACACACTTCTTCACCTGAGAGCTACCTACCGCTCCTACAACTCTCCACAGCTACCCTCGAAAAAAAGAAAAAAAAAAAAAACATCTCTATGTCACCCTCGTCACAGGTCCCCGGTCGACCCACGGTTTGACCTCAACCAAGACTTCAACTACCAGGGTACAAGACAGGTGCGTAAATGCAAGGCCCCTCCTTGCTTTCTCTTCGCACTCTTTCACGACATATTTGTCTTCACATACACAATTCGACAACTCACCAGGCGATAGCAGCTGCCACATACTTCTACGCACTACACGTTTTCGAAGAACGATCCGAGATCCTTCACCACGCAGACAAGGTCACCAACATCCACCCTGCTGGCAGTGCAGGCGTCGGCAGACCGACCACACATCAATGAACTACAGATCGAAACATTCCTACTTAGCATACCAGACGTCAGCTATCCCGCCCCAGTACGCCCTGGGGGCTCTGGTTCATCAGTCTGTGCCGAGCACAGACGGAACCCGAGCTATCGGTTACCTAGCCAGTCACCTCCTGGCTCACCTCGGTTGCCACGCACTCTTTTGAGTTTTCCAAATTTCACTCAACAGCGCTCGTACACAAACTTAGCTGTCCTCTGCGCCTGTCATTCCTTACTCTGTCCATCCTCCCTTCCTTTTCCCTACCCACTTTCGTAACTCCTCTATCCCCTCCATACCTGGCATCTCACTCTGAAAAACATGCATCCCCCCCCTTTTTTCATCCAGCCCACAACATGTCGCAGACCGACTGCGAAGACTTCACCTCCGTCCCACCATCACCCCGTACGGGTTCAGCGGACGGCTCCACGCAGTCTCTCAGGGCTTGGACCATCCCCAGGCTTACGGCCGAACTACACCGTAGGGGCATCCCCTACCTGGCCACGGCCAGGAAAGCCAAACTGTTCCGCCTACTGTTTCCAACACCACCGGCAACTCCACCAGACTCCCAGGCATCCCTGCAGTCCATATCATCTGCCATCACTCAGCTGCACGACATAGTGGCTTCACTAGCTACTTCCGTTACGGACGTTCAGTCTAGAGTAGGGGCCCTGGAAACACGCCCAGTTACACCACCAGCAACCCCAGTTGCCACGCTCGTCGCCATACCCCCAACCACAGGTATGCCAGACGCTACTACCCCCATCTTTCCCTCACACTTCATCCCAGCGGGCATCAGGAAGGACATCCTGGATGGTAAGGATGTAAACCTGGCGTCCTTACTCATCTCCGTACACGACGTGGCAGAAAACAAGTCCTATTCCTGGGGGGACGTCTCCGTTATCCTAAAGGCCAAAGACCTTAACCGCAAATTCTCGGTCACAGAGTTTGTCTTGGCCTTCGGGATGTTCAGAGACGTGGTGTGCTCAGCCAACCCCAACAGGAGGGAAGAACTTGATCTCTACCTCCACGCGGTAGTCGATCTAGGACACAAGTACGGCGGGTGCTCGCTCTACGACTACCATCGCTCCTTTTCGGCAAAGGCCGCAGCCAGGCTGTCCCAGTTCCAGCTCACCAATAACTGGAGTACCATGGACACTGAGCTGTTCTGCCGCCACTTTTCGGGCCTCAGCTCCCCTCTGTGTACCACCTGCCAATCTGCCTCCCACACGGCAAATTGGTGCTCCGAGACCAGCAGCAGACGCCCCCTACCTTCCCTTCCACCTCCTACGCACCTCAGAATTTGCCAACAGCCATACAGTCATCCTAGCCTGACAGGCTAGGACGTCCCGTCCGAGCATTAGGGGGCGCAGCCATCTGCAACAGTTTTAATTTTAAAGGTTGCTTTTACTCCCAATGCAGACTACTGCACATCTGCCTCCTGTGCCAGAAGGCTCACCCGAAGAGTGCCTGCAACCTCAAGCAACCGGGCCCATCCTGACTAGGCCGGGTGCACGTCGGGTGGCTTGGTTTCTACCTTTCCTCACACCCGACCCCATCCCTAGCAGCCTTCCTAATACAAGGGTTCAGTACAGGGTTTCACACCGGATAAATTGAACCGCATCAGGTCAGTCGTTCACTCGTTTACTATCACACGAGGGTGCACCAAAAGACAGTTGCAATCCCTGCTGGGCATGCTGAATCTCGCAATGAGAATCATCCCCCAAGGGCGATCTTTCATCTCTCGCCTCTTAGTGTTCCTGTCCCAGGCACAAGACCCCGACCAACCCGTCAAACTTGACGCAGCCGCTATCGCAGATCTGGACATGTGGGACCAGTTCCTCAAGAACTGGAATGGCAGGTCCATGTTCATCCCTGCAGCGTCCCCTTCTTCCCCACAAGTAATCACTGACGCAGCAGCTTCCACAGGCTTCGCGGCAATTTTTGGCCATCATTGGTTCGCGGGGCCATGGCCGTCGGAGATACTCGCGATCCCCGGGTTCAGCCAGTCATACTTGCCGCAGCCCAAGTTTGGGGGCAGTGCCTGGGCGGGACAGACCGTCACCTTCGTCACAGACAATCAAGCCACAGCCGCTATTATCAACAAAGGAAGGTCCAAATCATTGGCTATCATGTCCTTCCTCCGCAGGCTGGTGCTACTCTCTCTTCAACACCAATTCAACATTCTCTGTGTCCACATCCCCGGTCATTGCAATACTTCAGCCGACGCTCTGTCACGATTTAATTTCGATACGTTCTTTTTGCAGGAGCCTGGAGCCGACCCGACCATGTCACACATCCCGCACTGGTCGCAGCTAACCCTGGATTGAGACAGCACCTCCAGGGTGCTTCCACCCTCATCAACGCGTCCTTGTCTCCCAACACGCTAAAAGCCTACCGATCCGCCTGGAAGAGCTATAACAGATTCCTAGCCACCAACCCCGGGGCACTTCCAGGAAATCTCAGCCACATCTTGGCCTTCATTTCCCACTGTCACACCCAACTCGAGCTGTTTCCCAACACTATCAGGCTGTACCTAGCCGGTATCCAACACTTCACGTCCCTGCAAGATCCAACCACACCTTCCTTGTTCGCCGCCCACGCAGTTAAAGCCATATTACGCGGTATCCACAAGCAGCAACCGCATACCTGCATCAAGCGCTTACCAGTTACCAGCGCCATATTCCGGGGCATGTCCACAATCCTCACACGTTCCCCTTTCGGTGTACGACCTAGCCCGATTATCCAGGCAGCCATATATCTAGCTTTCTACGGCTTCCTCCGCCCTAGCAAATTCACGGTCTCCGGCCCTAACGGCCAGGTACTATGGAAGCACCACCTGACTCGCCACCAGAGTCACTTCGTCCTGCACCTAACGGTGTCAAAAACCCAACAAATCGGTCCCGGGGTAGATATCAAAATCTTCCAGACTCATAATATCTGGTGCCCCGTGGACATATTAGATTGGTTAGTGTCAACACTATCCGGCCTACCCGGAGACAGCCCACTTTTACCTTTTCCAACTGAGCCCCTAACCGGGAACCAGTTCATTAGCCACGTCAGGACACTTCTGAACACCTTAGGCCATGACCCAGGAAGATACTCAGGGCATTCCTTCCGTATAGGAGCAGCCTCAGCGGCATCACGAAACTGAGTCCCGGACCATGTTATCAAAACAATGGGTAGATGGAAATCCTCGTGTTTCGCCCGATACGTGCCCGATCCACAGTCAGAAATAGCACGAGCCTTTAACAGTCTCGCCATGTAATCACTTACTTGTCATAATAAAACTATTTCTCCCTAACCTCGTGTGACTTTTGGCCCCTTCTTTGGCATACCGTACAGCAGGCCAGGCCACACTTCAGGTCTAATTTGTGTTGTTAGTCTTGTGACGTGTTTATGTGATCCATATCTCTTCAAACAGAGGGCTCCGACCATAAATAGGAAGGCTAGCATGCTAGCCTGAAATTATGGGAGGAGTTCGAAGGGTACTTAAACAGACCATCCACGTCGGTCAATGTCGGCTCTAGTGCGCGGTACCCACCCACCCATATCCCCCTTTACAGGGCACTCCTCTACATACAATTCTCAACAGAATTATCCACAACTTCTATCTCAGGTATGGCCCCTTCTTTGGCATACCGTACAGCAGGCCAGGCCACACTTCAGGTCTAATTTGTGTTGTTAGTCTTGTGACGTGTTTATGTGATCCATATCTCTTCAAACAGAGGGCTCCGACCATAAATATATGTATATGTGTACGTACGTGCATCTCCTTTTGTGTTTCTGGTTCTGTCCTCCCCCCTCCTCCTTCCATTTTTACTTATGCCCATTCCAATATACATACTTAGTCACATGTTTACCTTCCCCTCCCTCCTCCCTTCCTTCTACTGACGATTCCTCTTCTACACATATATGTGTGTGTATATATACTTTTTTATATATAAACCCCCCCCCCCCCGTAACCATTAATTAATTATCTATTACCTACTTCACATCCCACTCATTATTATTATTATTAATAATTTAAATTTTTACTTTAGCAGGTCCCCGCCGCCCTGTGTATGAATAATTTATCGTTCCTTATATACTTTCTCTTATATATATTTCTTTACCAGATCCCCATAATACTCTTTTTAAACCAGTTAATTGTCCTCTCCCTGTTCTCATCCGCATCACGGACTCCTTTTCTCATTCATAGTGTTTTATATTTTGTCTCAGTACCACCATCCTCAGTCTGGCTTTACATCACAACACTGCCATTTATTATTTTAGCTCTCTCTGCTGACACTCTTTTTACTTCCCCCGCCCCAGCTCCGCCTTTCCATACCCCCGTCCCCCTCCGCCCACTTCCATGTCCATCAAATACTAGCTCCCCCAACCCACTCATCAGCTTGACAAAGGAGCGCGACTGCCACACCACACGCAGCACGCCGGCTCAGGAAACGCGTTGCATTCCAGTGACGTCATCGGCCCTCGCCTGCCAGCAACAACTATCATCAAGGCCTTGCTCTGCAGCCTCTCCACCGCCGCCGGCCCTTTTTTGATACCATCTACAGCGGTGTATGAAGAAAGCCAGCAGCACAGCGCCCCAGCAGAAGGTATTCCATGACAGACCTGATGACATCCTCCTCTTCTAATGGAATTCGTACAACACCTGTTTTTACCCTGTAAAATGCGAGTTGCTTGTAACACTATCCTTTATTAAATTGTTTTAAAACATCTGCACTCAGAGGCGCCTCTCCCCTTGCTTTTCTTCACAGTATCTTGGAACACGGTTTCTGTTTCCCCTTGAAAGGCAGCCATGAGATTGTACATGTGACTTTTTCCTACCATTCTCCATCCGGCCCCCCCCCTTTTCTTCCTCACGTACCCCCAGAGCCTGGACTCTATGCTCACTGACTGTACACCCATTGTACATACACCACTTGATCCTATACTTATGGGATATCAGTGTTTTTGGACTCATGCGCATTTTTTACTTGTGTAATATATATCTTTGAAACCTCCTTTTATGCTGCAGACCAATCTCTTATCCTTCAGTATTTTGTATTTTTTATCTTAACCTTTTATATTTCTATATTACGTTTTTTATATATTGCGTTTTATATTTCATTTACCTATGGTCATCATATTTATATGTGTACAGATAAGATACTATCCTGTTTGCCATTTCACCTCACGTTATAGCCATTTTCCTTATTATATTCCATTTTTATAAACCCTTATCTTTTATCATCACCCACGCTCAGCAACTATGGATATTATCTCCACTGTTGAGAGTCATAGATACATGGTCTTAGAACAGATATATGCTACACTATCTACCATTACCTTTTCTAAAGACGCCAGACTCACAGGCAAAATACGCCATAACCTCTGTGGCAAATTTAAACAACTTGAAAGAATTACCCAGACCACCAACCAACAGTGGGGGACCAATTCTTCCTATCTCAATACATTGACACCAAGATCTCACCTAGAGGCCTACGTGTGATGAAAGAATGCCCTATGTTCCTGGTCACCAGCAGCTCTAATGAATGGGTTAACATTGCGGAATTCTGCACAGCTAAATGGATGGGAATACTCATCTCCCACAGGAACAATAGGCACGACTACTTCAAGGGCCAACTTAAAATCATCATAGAGGATATCTCCAGCCAATCGGTGCCCATCCCCTCTAGTTGGCTTGAGGTCCTCAAGCATAATACCCAAAAAGATGAGGACTATATTGTTAGCACAAAAATGGGCAAATTTAAACGTGATCTTGAGGATTACAACTCGAACAGGGTTTTTTCTTGGAATAAAAACATTCCTCACTCTGTTATAACTACATCCACCATGCATTCCACTCCCAACCCACCCATTCCGCATAAATGCTCACATATACCCCCCCCCTCCTCACCCCCCCGGCCCCTGATGGACATCCAGTTCCATAACTACCCACTCTTGGCTAGACATCATGAGAAACCTCTGCATTCTCATATCATCAAACCACCACCCCTCTGGACTAATACCAATATCTCCAGAAGCCATCCAAATCAAAACAAGAATAGAACACACAATAAATATAACCATAAAAAGAAGGATGGCCTCATTACCGCCCTGAACTTGTTTTATAACAGATCGTCCAACTCACAATCCATCACAGCTCCCTATGGACTTACTGCTGTGAACATAATCCCTCGCCCTGGAAATGATCAGGAATCCAACATCAGTAATCTTACTACTATCTCGAATCATCTCTACACAACAGGTACAGCGGATATACCAGCCACCTCCACCAGTATGGCCACTAGTTATACACTGCTAGTGTCTGTGGAATCAGCAGGCACACATACTCAATCTTCTAGTATGTCTACCTTTACACCCCTTCCCACTGGAGATCCTACACTATCTTTTTTAGTGTCCAGTCCTCCTCTGCCCCCAGCCTCAAGAAAAAGAAAGCTTACAGGAGAGGCTGTAGAGGAGGACGAGGAAAACAACTATCCAAAAATTCAAAAATACCAGAAACGATAAAAATATTCAATCTTACTTCTCACACTCTATCTCGTTGCAGATACTTCTCTTCTCAGTCATGGACTGAACTTTGCTCCCATGAATAAACCCAACCCATTCCTTCTTTTCAAAGACCTCAACTATTACATACGTAATCTCACTCTTAAAAGACATTTCCATATTAAACAAGAAAAAGACAACAATAACAGCAACAGTAATGTACTGGTCAATTCCCCCACCCTTATAACATTTGATCATGATCCTTTGGAACCTCATTTTGAAAATTCTGAAATCAATACGGACTCCTTCACCGAGGACTTTTGTGATGATGAAGACAGCATTTCAAAACTCTACACTCAACATTTTGCCACATCACCCCCGGTAGTTCACTCCTATCTTAAACCCAAATCTATCTTCTTTCCTACCCACTCAAAAGGCCCATATATTGAAAGCTTCTATAGAGTAGTCTATGCAGACCTGGTCAAATTGTGTAACTCTACTTCCTCTTCCAAATACAATAACCTCTCACCATCAGAAACTAAAGCATTAGACCTACTACCACACACTGACAGCATTGTAATAAAACCTGCTGATAAAGGAGGAGGTATCATTATCCTAGACAAAACTGATTACCTCAAGGAAGCCTACAGACTCCTGTCTGATAGCACCACTTATACTAATCTCAACAAGGACCCAACGATAGAGTTTGCCAAAGAAGCAGATATCTTAATATCCAACGCTCTCAAAGACGACATCATTTCTAAAACAGAAAGCTTGTTTCCACGTAAACATTTTTATAACATTCCGTACTTTTATTACTTGCCCAAAATCCACAAGAACTCAGAAAACCCACCAGGTAGACCCATCGTAGCAGCCATGAATAGTGTAACTACAGGATTCAGCATGTATATAGATCTATTCCTCCAACCCATTGTTCGCCAACTACAATCTTACATACGTGAAAGTACACATCTCCTGGAACTCCTGTCCCCCTATAGGTGGGAGCCCTCATATGCTTGGCTGTCACTGGATGTATGTTCATTGTACACATCCATCCCACACACCTTTGGGCTCATGGTACTGGAACAATCCCTGCTTCTGGAACCACTCATCAATCCCCGCCAGGCTGACTTCATCAAACTAGCCTCCCAATTCAGAAACTAAAACTCACCATCAGAAACTAAAGCATTAGACCTACTACCACACACTGACAGCATTGTAATAAAACCTGCTGATAAAGGAGGAGGTATCATTATCCTAGACAAAACTGATTACCTCAAGGAAGCATACAGACTCCTGTCTGATAGCACCACTTATACTAAACTCAACAAGGACCCAACGATAGAGTTTGCCAAAGAAGCAGATATCTTAATATCCAACGCTCTCAAAGACGACATCATTTCTAAAACAGAAAGCTTGTTTCTACGTAAACATTTTTATCACATTCCGTACTTTTATTACTTGCCCAAAATCCACAAGAACTCAGAAAACCCACCAGGTAGACCCATCATCGCAGCCATGAATAGTGTGACTACAGGATTCAGCATGTATATAGATCTATTCCTCCAACCCATTGTTCGCCAACTACAATCTTACATACGTGACAGTACACATCTCCTGGAACTCCTGTCCCCCTATAGGTGGGAGCCCTCATATGCTTGGCTGTCACTGGATGTATGTTCATTGTACACATCCATCCCACACACCTTTGGGCTCATGGTACTGGAACAATCCCTGCTTCTGGAACCACTCATCAATCCCCGCCAGGCTGACTTCATCAAACTAGCCACCCAATTCTGTCTAACCCACAACTACTTTAACTTCAATGGAGACTTTTACCTGCAATCACAAGGCACGGCTATGGGGGCCAATTTTGCTCCCTCATATGCCAACATAGCCATGGGCTTCTGGGAGACCCACCATGTTCATACCAACAATCCGTTTGCAGCAAATATCTTTTTTTTTTTCGGACGATACATAGATGATATTATCATCATTTGGGATGGCCCCCTTGAGCTCATTCACCCTTTTGTACAACACTGTAACAATAACACCTATGGGTTGTCCTTTACATCAGTCTGTGACCCCTCCACCATAGCCTTCCTAGATCTCGAACTTGGACATGACAACGATATCATCTTTGCCAGAAACTATATTAAACTCACCGCTGGAAACTCATATTTGCACTACAATAGTTGCCACCATAAAAAAAGGATCAATAATATCCCCAGGGGCCAATTCTGTCGTCTTAGACAGAATTGTACCAGAGATTCCGATTACATCGAACTTAGTACAAACCTCAAAAAGAAATTTATGGACAAAAAATACCCTGAAAACCTGGTTGATGATGCACACAAACTCTACCTTCATGGTAAGCCACCAAAGACTGAGCAAACCACACATGACTGCTCAATCAGATTTGTCACCACCTTTCATTCCAGACATAGGAACATGGAAAAATGCTACTCAAACACTGGAACATCCTCCAGCAGGACCCACATCTGAAATCCGAATTGACATCCCATCCCAGAGTCACCTACCGCAGGGCTCCGAACTTAAAAAACAAACTCGCCCCCAGCAAACTCAAACCATCCACTTCATTTACACCCATACCGGTTCTCATACCAATCACAGGAAGGTACCAATGCCGTAAACCACTTTGTAAAACATGTAAATTTGTTCAACATGGTCAAAAATGTTTCAGCACTAAAGGGAAAACATACCAGCTGAGGGAATTCTTCAACTGTTCTTCTGACTTTGTGGTGTACGGCCTTAGCTGCCCATGCGGCTTAATGTACGTAGGCTGCACCATACGCCCATTAAGACAGAGATTCGGGGAACACCGCAGATATATAGAAGGTGGCACAGACCCTCACAGTGTCCCCAAACACTTTGCCAAAGTACATCAAAAATCCACTACAGGACTTCAGGTGTGGGTCATCAAACAAATCGATAGATCCCTCCCTGCAGCTGAAAGATTTAAGAAACGTTGCGCCCGCAAAACCTATTGGATCTATAGCCTAGATGTCCTCTCACCTGGAGGTATCAATGAGAGCATTGAAAGCCACACCATTTTATAATATTTTATAATATATTATAATATTCTTCCTTTATGAGAGATATACATTAATAATAATCATTTTTAATTTTAATAACATTTCCAATAGTATTGATATTAACCCCATTTTTAATACCATATATGTCTCACAGGTTATCATATATTGTTTATCCCATACTTGGGGGTGGCGGGTGTCTGTAAGTATAGTTCCCCCACCAAAACCCTCTTGCGGACCCCCCTCCACCCTTCCCCTCCATCCTGCCTATATGCCTATTAGTGATGAGCCGAACACCCCCGGGTTCGGTTCGCACCAGAACCCGCGAACGGACCGAAAGTTCGTACGAACATTAGAACCCTATTAAATACAATGGATGCGAACGTTCGAATTCTAAAGTGCTAATTATAACGACTATTATGCATGTTATTGTCCTAAAAAGGGTTTGGGAACCCGGGTTCTGCACCAGGGGACATGTATCAATGCAAAAAGAAGTTTTAAAAACGGTCGTTTTTCGGGAGCAGTCATTTTAATGATGCATAAAGTGAAAAAAAAAAGTCAAATATTCCTTTAAATATCGTACCTGGGGGGTGTCTAAAGTATGCCTGTGAAGTGCCACGTGTTTCCCGTGTTTAGAACTGTCCCTGCACAAAATAACACTTCTAAAGGAAAAAAAAGCCATTTAAAACTGCTTGCGGCTTTAATGTAATGTCTGGTCCCGGTAATATGGATGAAAATCTTTAAGAAAAATGGCATAGCTACCCCATCACCCCCCCCCCCCCTACCCCAGCCCATTACCAGCCCCTTTGGGTCTTGTATGGATATTAAGGGGAACACCGCACACAAAATAAAAAAGGCCCTATATACTCTGAACAGCCGTATACAGGCGGTGCATACAAGACAGGGACTGTAGGTTTGTTCTTATGTAGAATGTGTTTGTAATTTTGAACAGGTACATTGTTTAAGTGTAGCTCCAGCCCAAAAATCTATTTTTAAACTTTTTGGAAAACATAGGTAAGGGTTATCACCCCTGTAACATTTGTTTTGCTGTCTGTGCCCCTGTTCAGAACATTTCACCTCACTTTACGTCCCAATGACAACTAATTTTGAAGTGTGGTGTTTTTCTTGAAACAAGGATTGGTGATAAAGCATCAGTACAGAGGAGACACCTTTCTCCCATATTAATTCTTACAGGAGAGAATTTTCCTTCCTAGGGGTAGATTTCTTCTCACTTCCTGTTGTCTTCTTGCGTTTGCAAGTAGGAGTCGTTTGTAAGTTGGATGTTTGAAAGTAGGGACCTGCCGTATATACTCTGCAGAAATAGGCCCCTTAGTTGTTGGTGTTGGCACAACACTGTAAGCACTCACAGTTACTCTTGGTTGGTGCTGGAACGCCCTGCTGTCAACTATTATATCAGGAATTGTAATTACATATAATTGTTGAACAGTGGTAGTAAAAATTGGGCCTTTGATGGTGGTGCTGGTGCCACAACACTGTAAGCCCTGACAGTTACTCTTGGTGGGTGCAGCAATGGGCCCTGCTGTGAATTATTAGATCAAGAATTGTAATTGCATGCCCCTGTTGAACAGGGGCTGAAAAATTGGGCCTTTCGTGGTGGTGGTGGTGGTGGTGGTGTTGCCACAACACTGTAAGCCCTCAGAGTTACTCTTGGTGGGTGCAGGAATGGGCCCTGCTGTGAATTATTAGATCAAGAATTGTAATTACATGCCCCTTTTGAACAGGGGCTGAAAAATTGGGCCTTTCGTGGTGGTGGTGGTGGTGGCGTTGCCACAACACTGTAAGCCCTCAGAGTTACTCTTGGTGGGTGCAGCAATGGGCCCTGCTGTGAATTATTAGATCAAGAATTGTAATTACATGCCCCTGTTGAACAGGGGCTGAAAAATTGGGCCTTAGGCACTGGTGGCACAACACTGCAACCCCTCACAGATACTGTACTTGGAGCACAGCAATGAGCCCTGTTGCAAAGTATTGCTTCAAAAATTGTAATGACACGCCCCTGTTAAACAGGGGCTGAAAAATTGGGCCTTAGGCACTGGTGGCACAACACTCCAACCCCTCACAGATACTGTACTTGGAGCACAGCAATGAGCCCTGTTGCAAAGTATTGCTTCAAAAATTGTAATTACACGCCCCTGTTAAACAGGGGCTGAAAAATTGGGCCTTAGCCACTGGTGGCGGCACCCATAAACAAAAATGATCTTCCAAGCTATCATCATCAATCGTATCATTGAGGACTCGGAGGAGGAGGATAGCCAGTCAACATAACAGCACAGGCACTCAGCATCAGCATCAGTCTTGAAGGGATGTGACATGTTAAAATCAATTAGTCTGTTATATCAGCATCAGGTGTGTGGTAGCTGGTGGTGATCCAAGACTGGTTCATCTTGATGAAAGTCAGTCGATCAACCGAGTCGGTGGACAGGCGCACCCTGTGATCCGTGACAAATCCTCCAGCAGCACTGAATGTGCGTTCCGAAAGAACGCTGGATGCAGGACAGGCCAGTAGCTCAATTGCATACTGTGCAAGCTCTGGCCAGTGATCCATCCTCAAGACCCAGTAAGCCAGAGGATTTTCGGTGGGGAAGGTGTCCAAGTCTGACCTTGCCCCTAGATATTCCTGCACCATGTTTATCAGACGCTGGCGATGGTTGCTGGAACCGATCATACTTTGGGGCTGCGGACTAAAGAATTGTCTGAACGCATCGGTCAGACGGCCACCTTCCCCACCGCTCCTTCTTTGACTGGCCGAAGCCTCAGCAACTCGTTGTCCAGGACCAGGAGTTTGTAACCTCCCAGTCTCTGGGAACGCGTTGCACAGACCTTTCTGCAAGGCCTCCCGGAGTTGTCTCATCCTCTGCTCCCTCTGCGACGGTAACATAAGGTCCGCAACCTTACCCTTGTACCGTGGATCAAGGAGAGTGGCCAGCCAGTAATGGTCCCTCTCCTTGATCCGAAGAATACGAGGATCCTTCCGCAGACTTTGCAGGATCAGGGAGGCCATGCAGCGTAGGTTAGCTGAGGCATTCGGTCCGGAGTCCTCTGGGTCACTAAGGACGACATGATCCGCAGCCACCTCCTCCCAGCCACGTACAAGTCCACTGGTTTCTTGGGACTGTAAATCATCCCTAAAAGACTGCTGCTGATGATGCTGAGTGCCAGCCTCCACCTCCATGCTGACACAATCCTCCTCCTCCTCCTCCTCCTCCTCCTCCTCTTCCTGTGTGATGGGTGGGACAGAAGGAACACTGTCTGAGTAAAGGGGGCCTTGAGAGGCAAGGAAGTCCTCCTCTTCCTGCCTCTGTTCTGCCTCAAGTGCCCTGTCCATTATTCCACGCAGTGTGTGCTCCAACAGGTGGACAAGAGGTACAGTGTCACTGATGCATGCACTGTCACTGCTCACCATCCTCGTGGCCTCCTCAAATGGTGCCAGGACAGTGCATGCATCCCTGATCATGCCCCACTGGCGTGGAGAAAAAAAACCAAGCTCCCCTGACCCTGTCCTGGTGCCGTAGTCGCACAGGTACTCATTGATGGCCCTCTGCTGCGTGTGCAGCCGCTGCAGCATGGCCAACGTTGAGTTCCACCTGGTGGGCATGTCACATATAAGGCGGTTCTTGGGCAGGTTCAACTCCTTTTGCAGCTCAGCCAGGCGAGCACTGGCATTATAAGATCTGCGGAAATGCACACAGACTTTCCTGGCCTGCCTCAGGACATCCTGTAAGCCCGGGTACCTGCCCAAGAACCGCTGCACCACCAGGTTAAGGACGTGAGCCACACAGGGCACATGGGTCAGTTGTCCCTGTCGGAGGGCGGAGAGGAGGTTGGTGCCATTGTCGCAAACCACCATTCCTGGCTTAAGCTGGCGTGGCGTCAACCACCTCTCGGCCTGGCCCTGCAGAGCAGATAGGACCTCTGCCCCAGTGTGGCTTCTGTCCCCCAAACACACCAGCGCAAGCATGGCATGGCATCTTTTTGCCTGCGTACTTGCGTAGCCCCTTGAACGGCTACGGAGCACCGCTGGTTCAGAGGACAAAGCACAGGAAGAGGCCATGGAGGAAGAAGAAGAGGAGGGGGTGGAGGAGAGAGGTGTGTCACAACCAGTAGTAGCATTTTGGAGGCGTGGCGGTGGAACAACCTCCAACACTACTGCACCTTGTCCTGCATCCTTCCCAGCTGCCAAAAGAGTGACCCAATGGGCCGTGAAAGAAAGGTAATGTCCCTGTCCATGCCTGCTGGACCATGAGTCAGCGGTAATATGCACCTTACCGCTGACCGCCCTGTCCAGCGAGGCCAAGACATTGCCTTCCACATGCCGGTAGAGAGCCGGAATAGCCTTCCGTGAGAAAAAGTGGCGTTTGGGAACCTGCCACTGAGGAACCGCACATTGCACAAACTCACGGAAGGGGGCCGAGTCTACCAACTGAAAAGGCAGCAGTTGAAGCGCTAGCAATTTAGCCAAGCTAGCATTCAACCGCTGGGCATGTGGATGGCTGGGAGTGAACTTCTTTCGACGGTCCAGCAGCTGGGGCAGGGAAATTTGCCTGCTAGAATCGGACGTCGGTGTACTGCTAGCAGAGTGGCCGCAAGTACTTGGCTGTGACACACCTAATTCTACACCTTCATTCCTCTCAGTGCATGTTTCAGAGAGGACTGAAGTTATAGTGGGGTTGGAGATCCCAGCTGATGCGGTGCAAGGAGAGGTCCGCTTTGTTCTTTGGTGTGGGTCTTTGAGGTAGGCTTGCCAACGAGCTGCATGGCAGGTCAACATATGTCTGGTCAGGCATGTGGTACCCAAGCGGCTGATGTTTTGGCCACGCGATATACGCTTGAGACATATGTTGCAAACAGCAGCTGTGCGATCTGATGCACTAGCCTCAAAAAAGGCCCACACCAAAGAACTTTTTGAATGACGGGCAGAGGCAGCGCCCTGCACAGGCGGAGCTCTGCGGTGTGATTCCGTCGGTGTACTGCCCTTACGCTGGCCACCAAAGGGCATCCTGCCTCGTTGGAGATGTGCCTCCTCCTCATCCTCCTCCTCCTCCTCTCTCCTATTAGGCACCCACGTGGAGTCAGTGACCTCATCATCCCCTCCCTCCTCATCACTGGAGCCAATCTGGCAGTATGCTGCAGCTGCTGGAACATGACTGCCAGATTGGTGTCCTTCTTGAGCATCCCCTCTGTCTGCTCTCACGCTACTGCCTTCCTCTAGCTGGGTTTCATCATCAGACCCTTCGAAACGCTGGGCATCCTCCTGGAGCATGTACCCAACACTGTGCTCAAACAGTTCGGGGGACTCCTCAGGAGGAGGACATGGTGGGTCTAGGGAAGGAGTGACTGATGATGAGTCTGACATTGATACCAGGGAAGAGGACGCTTTGGCAGCTGCTTTGCCAGTACCCTGAGCCTGGGTGAGAGAGGATGAGGAGGAGGAGGAGGGCTTGGTCATCCACTCTACCAAGTCTTCGGCATGATGTGGCTCAACATGTCCAGCTGCCGAAAAGAAGGACAAGCGTGTCCCATGGCCATGTGCTGATGACAATGCACCGCGTCCACGACCAGCACTGTTGCCCCCAGACACAGAGCCTGCTTGCCCTCTTTTATTGCCTCCTGACTGTCTGCCTCTCCTTGTTTGCCTTCCAGACATTCTAATGGATGGCCTGCAGGGAGATGGGAAAAAAGCAATAAGGACTACCTTCAGGTGTCCTTCTCTGTCCCTTTACTTAAGGATTTCTAAATATGGTTGAGGATGATTGCTTTCGCACAGAATAGCACAATGACAATTTCCCTGACTGTCCAAAAAACAAGGATTTCAAAGATGGTTGATGAGGAATGCTTTAGCACAGTATAGCACAATGAGAATTTCCCTCACTGTCCTTCCCTGTCCCTACAAACAAGGATTAGCACAGTAAAACACACTGACACTCTCCCTACCTATAGTTTTCTGTCCCTATAAAAAATGTTTTTTTACAGATGGTTGATGATGAATGCTTTAGCACAGTATAGCACAATGAGAATTTCCCTCACTGTCCTTCCCTGTCCCTACAAACAAGGATTAGCACAGTAAAACACACTGACACTCTCCCTACTGTGACAGCAGGAAGGTAAAGTCACCTGGTTGCATCCAGGGGGGTAGATATATTTCGCCCAGATTCAGGCTTTACGCCGACTTATACAACTAGGTGGAGAGTTGTATAAGGCTAGTGGGCTCATGGATGACTCATACCTCTAGGGAGAGGGCTGGGCGTCGTGCAGACAGGGAGTTGATGAGACCAGCTGAAGCTTGTCAGCTCATTTAGGCCTCTATAAGAACTCCCAGCTTCATTAGATGTTGGCTCATGCCTGGAACCAGACCTGTGTGGACTGTCTAGGGAGAGTGAACCCCTGTGCGGTGAGACAAAGCCTGTGTGGCTATTTGCTTGGACATTTAAAACCAGGGACTTAGGGACTAGGACAGCACTAGGCTGATCCCAGTTGTTAGTTAGGAAACCTGTATGTTTAGTCAGAGGTCAACTTGACCAGGATTTATTTTGGTTATGTTTCTTTTGCTTTGCTGTGTTTTGTCACTGTAAATAGAAAATAAACCGCACCTTTTTGATTTTGAAAACCACAACCTCCGTTTGCTGGGCCTGTTTTGTGTGGGGAGCCCATCCCGGGGGTCACACACACCCGCTGCCGAGCTAACCCCCTCACAGTTGGTGGAGAACCAGTGGCAGTTTTTTTTTAAGCCAGCATGGAGGAGATACTGAAGCAGCTGGCTCTAGCAAATGCCAATCAACAGCAGACAAATGCAGGTTTGCAAAAGAGCCTTGCAGCTCATCAACAGAGCCTTGCAGCTCAACAACAGAACTTCGCAGCCCAGCAGCAAGCTCATCAACAGAGCCTTGCAGCCCAGCAGCAGACAAACGCAACTTTGCAACAGAGTCTGGAGGCTCAGCAACGAGCCCAGCAGCAATCTGAGGCCCGCTTCATAGACCTGTTGCAGAAGCAAGAGCAGAGACTACAACAACAGATGGAAGCAGTAATGCAGCAGCGTCCGCAGACCAGTGAGGAAAGCCGTCCCACTAATACCGCGTCCTTTGGGGTGAGTCGTTTATTGACAAAAATGACTGGAGAGGATGATCCAGAGGTATTTTTGACCACATTTGAAAGGACCGCTGAAAGAGAAAAGTGGCCTGAGGAGCAGTGGGCTGGACTGGTGGCTCCTCTGTTAACTGGTAAATCGCAGAAAGCTTACTATGACCTAGAGCCTAACCAAGCAAAAGACTATGTGATGCTAAAAGCTGAAATATTGGCAAGGCTGGGTGTCACCCAGGCTGTCCGGGCTCAGCGTGTGCATAACTGGACTTTCCAGCTTGGAAAACCCCCCAGGTCTCAAATGTATGATCTCATTCACCTGAGCAGAAAGTGGCTACAGCCAGAGACTTTGTCCGCACCAAAGATTGTGGAACGTGTTGTAATGGATCGGTTTTTGAGAGCTCTTCCTACTGCCATCCAAAAGTGGGTAAGCCATGGAGACCCAGAGACGGCCGATGGTCTTGTGGATCGTGTGGAGAAATACTTGGCTACAGAGAACCTGACGGCCTCTTCCAGAGACACTCGGACTTTCCACCCTAAGACCAGACCATCCCCAGGGGCGGATAAGAGGATTCCAAGGGGTGAGGGTGGAGAGAGTGAGAGGGTGGGAGCTCTACCCCAAGTTTGGCGAGAACAGCCTGGGAAATCAGCGGCTCAAGAGGCGGCAAGAAGGATCGTTTGCTACCGCTGCCGGCAAGCGGGACATATTGCAGCCAATTGCCCGGTTGTGGAGGAACCCATGCAGTGTGACTTTCTGACGGGCAGACATCAGTCGCTGTGTGCGACAGTCGCATGCACTGCCATTCGAGGAACTGAGAAACATTTATGCAAAATGTGTGTTAATGGTAGAAATGTTGTGGTATTGCTGGATTCAGGTAGCCTTGTGACCCTGATAAAGGCTGAGTTAGTTAAAACAGAGGTCTCTGGGAATAGCAAGGTAGCTGTTATTTGTGTGCATGGGGACACCTGAGAGTATCCAGTGACTACAGTGTGTTTCGAGACCCCCAAAGGTACCCTCTCTCATCCAGTGGGCTTAGTATCTCAGTTACCGCATGACGCCATTGTGGGAAGGGATTTTCCGAAGTTCTGGGAACTGTGGGATGATCCTGAGCCCCTCACTGGTGCCCCTATGTACCAGGAATGTGATAGCCAGAACTCCCCTGAGAGTGGTGAGGACTCTCCGGAATTTCCCTTATCAGTATTGGCAGGGGAGACTCAAGAAACTGGAGAGGAGTCCACCTCCTCAGACGAAAACCTACCGTCTGTGGAGTTTTCTGATCTTGAGGTTCACAGGGAAAACTTTGCCACAGAACAGTTGAAAGACCCCGCCCTAATAAAGGCACGGGAAAACGTAGTGAAAATAGATGGCGAGTTAGTGAACCCAGATAATACCTGCACTTACCCATACTTCAGCGTAGAGAAGGACCTACTGTATCGGGTGGCAAAAAGGGCAGAAGAAACCGTTGAGCAGCTTGTGGTGCCCAAACCTTACAGGAAGTTGGTGTTGGAGTTGGCCCATGGGCACATTCTTGGAGGTCATCTGGGGACAGAGAAAACCCGAGAGAGGGTATTACAGAGATTCTATTGGCCGGGGGTGATGAAGGACGTAGAAAATTATTGTTCCTCCTGCCCTGTGTGTCAGAGGTTGGCCCCGATGCCACATTTCCGTAGCCCGCTGGTCCCTCTACCCATCATTGAGGTCCCGTTTGAGAGGATCGCCATGGATTTGGTAGGTCCTATAATCAAGTCCGCTAGGGGGCACCAGTACATATTAGTTATAATGGACTATGCCACCCGTTATCCAGAAGCGATCCCTCTCCGAAATACCTCGGCCAAAACCATAGCCAAAGAGCTATCTCTTGTTTTTAGCCGGGTGGGTATTTGTAAAGAACTGCTTACGGACCAAGGTACACCCTTTATGTCCCGGGTTATGAAAGAGCTGTGTAAATTGTTCAAAGTGACGCAATTGCGTACGTCTGTGTATCACCCCTAAACCGGATGGGAGCTGGCGATTTTGTAACGATTTTCGTCAGTTGAACAAAGTTACAAAATTTGACACCTACCCCATGCCACGTATAGATGAGTTGATCGACCGGCTGGGAACAGCCCGATACATGACGACTCTTGACCTCACAAAAGGGTATTGGCAAATCCCCCTGGCCAAGTCGGCCAAAGAGAAAACCGCATTTGTAACCCCAGACGGGGCGTTCCAATATAAAAGAATGCCGTTCGGGTTACAGAATGCGCCGGCCACATTCCAGCGGAAAATGGACCAGATGCTGAGTCCCCATCGGAAGTATGCTGCGGCTTACCTGGATGACGTAATTGTCCATAGCACAGATTGGGCCTCACATCTGCCAAAAGTGCAAGCAGTCCTGGACTCTGTTCGGGAAGCGGGGTTTACGGCTAACCCCAAGAAGTGTACCATTGGGCAGGAGGAGGCCAAATATCTTGGGTACACCATTGGGAGGGGAGTAATAAAACCCCAACTCAACAAAGTCGAGGCCATCCAGAGTTGGCCACGTCCCAACAGCAAGAAGCAGGTACGAGCCTTTCTGGGAATCGCTGGGTATTATCGGCGATTCATTCCCCACTTTGCTTCTAAGGCTGTGCCCCTAACCAACCTGACGAAGGGGAAAGGGTCGGTCATGATTAAATGGACCCCCGAGGCTGAGGCAGCATTCCAATTCTTGAAACAAGCCTTATGTAGCCAGCCAGTGTTGTACTCACCCGACTTCTCTAAAGACTTTGTCGTACAAAGTGATGCGTCAGATGTGGGGTTAGGAGCAGTATTGTCCCAGGTCTGGAACGGGGAAGAGCACCCAGTCATTTACCTCAGCAGGAAGTTGAAGTCCCATGAGGTAAATTACGCCACCGTTGAAAAGGAGTGTTTAGCGGTGAAGTGGGCTCTAGATTCCCTTCGGTACTACCTGCTAGGTAGGCACTTTGACATGGTTACGGATCACGCTCCGTTAAAGTGGATGGCTCAAAACAAGGAAACAAATAGAAGAGTGAATAGGTGGTTCCTGGCCCTCCAGGAATTCAACTTCACAGTAAAGCATCGCCCTGGCGTTCAAATGGGGAATGTGGATGCTTTGTCTCGAGTACATGAATGCCTGATTGCTGGTGTTCCAACCCCGAGGTTAAAACAAGAGGGGGGGGGTATGTGACAGCAGGAAGGTAAAGTCACCTGGTTGCATCCAGGGGGGTAGATATATTTCGCCCAGATTCAGGCTTTACGCCGACTTATACAACTAGGTGGAGAGTTGTATAAGGCTAGTGGGCTCATGGATGACTCATACCTCTAGGGAGAGGGCTGGGCGTCGTGCAGACAGGGAGTTGATGAGACCAGCTGAAGCTTGTCAGCTCATTTAGGCCTCTATAAGAACTCCCAGCTTCATTAGATGTTGGCTCATGCCTGGAACCAGACCTGTGTGGACTGTCTAGGGAGAGTGAACCCCTGTGCGGTGAGACAAAGCCTGTGTGGCTATTTGCTTGGACATTTAAAACCAGGGACTTAGGGACTAGGACAGCACTAGGCTGATCCCAGTTGTTAGTTAGGAAACCTGTATGTTTAGTCAGAGGTCAACTTGACCAGGATTTATTTTGGTTATGTTTCTTTTGCTTTGCTGTGTTTTGTCACTGTAAATAGAAAATAAACCGCACCTTTTTGATTTTGAAAACCACAACCTCCGTTTGCTGGGCCTGTTTTGTGTGGGGAGCCCATCCCGGGGGTCACACACACCCGCTGCCGAGCTAACCCCCTCACACTACCTATAGTTTTCTGTCCCTATAAAAAATGTTTTTTTAAAGATGGTTGATGATGAATGCTTTAGCACAGTATAGCACAATGAGAATTTCCCTCACTGTCCTTCCCTGTCCCTACAAACAAGGATTAGCACAGTAAAACACACTGACACTCTCCCTACCTATAGTTTTCTGTCCCTATAAAAAATGTTTTTTTAAAGATGGTTGATGATGAATGCTTTAGCACAGTATAGCACAATGAGAATTTCCCTCACTGTCCTTCCCTGTCCCTACAAACAAGGATTAGCACAGTAAAACACACTGACACTCTCCCTACCTATAGTTTTCTGTCCCTATAAAAATGTTTTTTTAAAGATGGTTGATGATGAATGCTTTAGCACAGTATAGCACAATGAGAATTTCCCTCACTGTCCTTCCCTGTCCCTACAAACAAGGATTAGCACAGTAAAACACACTGACACTCTCCCTACCTATAGTTTTCTGTCCCTATAAAAAATGTTTTTTTAAAGATGGTTGATGATGAATGCTTTAGCACAGTATAGCACAATGAGAATTTCCCTCACTGTTCTTCCCTGTCCCTACAAACAAGGATTAGCACAGTAAAACACACTGACACTCTCCCTACCTATAGTTTTCTGTCCCTATAAAAAATGTTTTTTTAAAGATGGTTGATGATGAATGCTTTAGCACAGTATAGCACAATGAGAATTTCCCTCACTGTCCTTCCCTGTCCCTACAAACAAGGATTAGCACAGTAAAACACACTGACACTCTCCCTACCTATAGTTTTCTGTCCCTATAAAAAATGTTTTTTTAAAGATGGTTGATGATGAATGCTTTAGCACAGTATAGCACAATGAGAATTTCCCTCACTGTCCTTCCCTGTCCCTACAAACAAGGATTAGCACAGTAAAACACACTGACACTCTCCCTACCTATAGTTTTCTGTCCCTATAAAAATGTTTTTTTAAAGATGGTTGATGATGAATGCTTTAGCACAGTATAGCACAATGAGAATTTCCCTCACTGTCCTTCCCTGTCCCTACAAACAAGGATTAGCACAGTAAAACACACTGACACTCTCCCTACCTATAGTTTTCTGTCCCTATAAAAAATGTTTTTTTAAAGATGGTTGATGATGAATGCTTTAGCACAGTATAGCACAATGAGAATTTCCCAATCTGTCCTTCCCTGTCCCTACAAACAAGGATTAGCACAGTAAAACACACTGACACTCTCCCTACCTATAGTTTTCTGTCCCTATAAAAAATGTTTTTTTAAAGATGGTTGATGATGAATGCTTTAGCACAGTATAGCACAATGAGAATTTCCCTCACTGTCCTTCCCTGTCCCTACAAACAAGGATTAGCACAGTAAAACACACTGACACTCTCCCTACCTATAGTTTTCTGTCCCTATAAAAAATGTTTTTTTAAAGATGGTTGATGATGAATGCTTTAGCACAGTATAGCACAATGAGAATTTCCCTCACTGTCCTTCCCTGTCCCTACAAACAAGGATTAGCACAGTAAAACACACTGACACTCTCCCTACCTATAGTTTTCTGTCCCTATAAAAAATGTTTTTTTAAAGATGGTTGATGATGAATGCTTTAGCACAGTATAGCACAATGAGAATTTCCCTCACTGTCCTTCCCTGTCCCTACAAACAAGGATTAGCACAGTAAAACACACTGACACTCTCCCTACCTATAGTTTTCTGTCCCTATAAAAATGTTTTTTTAAAGATGGTTGATGATGAATGCTTTAGCACAGTATAGCACAATGAGAATTTCCCTCACTGTCCTTCCCTGTCCCTACAAACAAGGATTAGCACAGTAAAACACACTGACACTCTCCCTACCTATAGTTTTCTGTCCCTATAAAAAATGTTTTTTTAAAGATGGTTGATGATGAATGCTTTAGCACAGTATAGCACAATGAGAATTTCCCAATCTGTCCTTCCCTGTCCCTACAAACAAGGATTAGCACAGTAAAACACACTGACACTCTCCCTACCTATAGTTTTCTGTCCCTATAAAAAATGTTTTTTTAAAGATGGTTGATGATGAATGCTTTAGCACAGTATAGCACAATGAGAATTTCCCTCACTGTCCTTCCCTGTCCCTACAAACAAGGATTAGCACAGTAAAACACACTGACACTCTCCCTACCTATAGTTTTCTGTCCCTATAAAAAATGTTTTTTTAAAGATGGTTGATGATGAATGCTTTAGCACAGTATAGCACAATGAGAATTTCCCTCACTGTCCTTCCCTGTCCCTACAAACAAGGATTAGCACAGTAAAACACACTGACACTCTCCCTACCTATAGTTTTCTGTCCCTATAAAAAATGTTTTTTTAAAGATGGTTGATGATGAATGCTTTAGCACAGTATAGCACAATGAGAATTTCCCTCACTGTCCTTCCCTGTCCCTACAAACAAGGATTAGCACAGTAAAACACACTGACACTCTCCCTACCTATAGTTTTCTGTCCCTATAAAAAATGTTTTTTTAGAGATGGTTGATGATGAATGCTTTAGCACAGTATAGCACAATGAGAATTTCCCTCACTGTCCTTCCCTGTCCCTACAAACAAGGATTAGCACAGTAAAACACACTGACACTCTCCCTACCTATAGTTTTCTGTCCCTATAAAAAATGTTTTTTTAAAGATGGTTGATGATGAATGCTTTAGCACAGTATAGCACAATGAGAATTTCCCTCACTGTCCTTCCCTGTCCCTACAAACAAGGATTAGCACAGTAAAACACACTGACACTCTCCCTACCTATAGTTTTCTGTCCCTATAAAAAATGTTTTTTTAAAGATGGTTGATGATGAATGCTTTAGCACAGTATAACACAATGAGAATTTCCCTCACTGTCCTTCCCTGTCCCTACAAACAAGGATTAGCACAGTAAAACACACTGACACTCTCCCTACCTATAGTTTTCTGTCCCTATAAAAAATGTTTTTTTAAAGATGGTTGATGATGAATGCTTTAGCACAGTATAGCACAATGAGAATTTCCCTCACTGTCCTTCCCTGCCCCTACAAACAAGGATTAGCACAGTAAAACACACTGACACTCTCCCTACCTATAGTTTTCTGTCCCTATAAAAAATGTTTTTTTAAAGATGGTTGATGATGAATGCTTTAGCACAGTATAGCACAATGAGAATTTCCCTCACTGTCCTTCCCTGTCCCTACAAACAAGGATTAGCACAGTAAAACACACTGACACTCTCCCTACCTATAGTTTTCTGTCCCTATAAAAAATGTTTTTTTAAAGATGGTTGATGATGAATGCTTTAGCACAGTATAGCACAATGAGAATTTCCCTCACTCTCCTTCCCTGTCCCTACAAACAAGGATTAGCACAGTAAAACACACTGACACTCTCCCTACCTATAGTTTTCTGTCCCTATAAAAAATGTTTTTTTAAAGATGGTTGATGATGAATGCTTTAGCACAGTATAGCACAATGAGAATTTCCCTCACTGTCCTTCCCTGTCCCTACAAACAAGGATTAGCACAGTAAAACACACTGACACTCTCCCTACCTATAGTTTTCTGTCCCTATAAAAAATGTTTTTTTAAAGATGGTTGATGATGAATGCTTTAGCACAGTATAGCACAATGAGAATTTCCCTCACTGTCCTTCCCTGTCCCTACAAACAAGGATTAGCACAGTAAAACACACTGACACTCTCCCTACCTATAGTTTTCTGTCCCTATAAAAAATGTTTTTTTAAAGATGGTTGATGATGAATGCTTTAGCACAGTATAGCACAATGAGAATTTCCCTCACTGTCCTTCCCTGTCCCTACAAACAAGGATTAGCACAGTAAAACACACTGACACTCTCCCTACCTATAGTTTTCTGTCCCTATAAAAAATGTTTTTTTAAAGATGGTTGATGATGAATGCTTTAGCACAGTATAGCACAATGAGAATTTCCCTCACTGTCCTTCCCTGTCCCTACAAACAAGGATTAGCACAGTAAAACACACTGACACTCTCCCTACCTATAGTTTTCTGTCCCTATAAAAAATGTTTTTTTAAAGATGGTTGATGATGAATGCTTTAGCACAGTATAGCACAATGAGAATTTCCCTCACTGTCCTTCCCTGTCCCTACAAACAAGGATTAGCACAGTAAAACAGACTGACACTCTCCCTACCTATAGTTTTCTGTCCCTATAAAAAATGTTTTTTTAAAGATGGTTGATGATGAATGTTTTAGCACAGTATAGCACAATGAGAATTTCCCTCACTGTCCTTCCCTGTCCCTACAAACAAGGATTAGCACAGTAAAACACACTGACACTCTCCCTACCTATAGTTTTCTGTCCCTATAAAAAATGTTTTTTTAAAGATGGTTGATGATGAATGCTTTAGCACAGTATAGCACAATGAGAATTTCCCTCACTGTCCTTCCCTGTCCCTACAAACAAGGATTAGCACAGTAAAACACACTGACACTCTCCCTACCTATAGTTTTCTGTCCCTATAAAAAATGTTTTTTTAAAGATGGTTGATGATGAATGCTTTAGCACAGTATAGCACAATGAGAATTTCCCTCACTGTCCTTCCCTGTCCCTACAAACAAGGATTAGCACAGTAAAACACACTGACACTCTCCCTACCTATAGTTTTCTGTCCCTATAAAAAATGTTTTTTTAAAGATGGTTGATGATGAATGCTTTAGCACAGTATAGCACAATGAGAATTTCCCTCACTGTCCTTCCCTGTCCCTACAAACAAGGATTAGCACAGTAAAACACACTGACACTCTCCCTACCTATAGTTTTCTGTCCCTATAAAAAATGTTTTTTTAAAGATGGTTGATGATGAATGCTTTAGCACAGTATAGCACAATGAGAATTTCCCAATCTGTCCTTCCCTGTCCCTACAAACAAGGATTAGCACAGTAAAACACACTGACACTCTCCCTACCTATAGTTTTCTGTCCCTATAAAAAATGTTTTTTTAAAGATGGTTGATGATGAATGCTTTAGCACAGTATAGCACAATGAGAATTTCCCAATCTGTCCTTCCCTGTCCCTACAAACAAGGATTAGCACAGTAAAACACACTGACACTCTCCCTACCTATAGTTTTCTGTCCCTATAAAAAATGTTTTTTTAAAGATGGTTGATGATGAATGCTTTAGCACAGTATAGCACAATGAGAATTTCCCTCACTGTCCTTCCCTGTCCCTACAAACAAGGATTAGCACAGTAAAACACACTGACACTCTCCCTACCTATAGTTTTCTGTCCCTATAAAAAATGTTTTTTTAAAGATGGTTGATGATGAATGCTTTAGCACAGTATAGCACAATGAGAATTTCCCAATCTGTCCTTCCCTGTCCCTACAAACAAGGATTAGCACAGTAAAACACACTGACACTCTCCCTACCTATAGTTTTCTGTCCCTATAAAAATGTTTTTTTAAAGATGGTTGATGATGAATGCTTTAGCACAGTATAGCACAATGAGAATTTCCCTCACTGTCCTTCCCTGTCCCTACAAACAAGGATTAGCACAGTAAAACACACTGACACTCTCCCTACCTATAGTTTTCTGTCCCTATAAAAAATGTTTTTTTAAAGATGGTTGATGATGAATGCTTTAGCACAGTATAGCACAATGAGAATTTCCCTCACTGTCCTTCCCTGTCCTTACAAACAAGGATTAGCACAGTAAAACACACTGACACTCTCCCTACCTATAGTTTTCTGTCCCTATAAAAAATGTTTTTTTAAAGATGGTTGATGATGAATGCTTTAGCACAGTATAGCACAATGAGAATTTCCCAATCTGTCCTTCCCTGTCCCTACAAACAAGGATTAGCACAGTAAAACACACTGACACTCTCCCTACCTATAGTTTTCTGTCCCTATAAAAAATGTTTTTTTAAAGATGGTTGATGATGAATGCTTTAGCACAGTATAGCACAATGAGAATTTCCCTCACTGTCCTTCCCTGTCCCTACAAACAAGGATTAGCACAGTAAAACACACTGACACTCTCCCTACCTATAGTTTTCTGTCCCTATAAAAAATGTTTTTTTAAAGATGGTTGATGATGAATGCTTTAGCACAGTATAGCACAATGAGAATTTCCCTCACTGTCCTTCCCTGTCCCTACAAACAAGGATTAGCACAGTAAAACACACTGACACTCTCCCTACCTATAGTTTTCTGTCCCTATAAAAAATGTTTTTTTAAAGATGGTTGATGATGAATGCTTTAGCACAGTATAGCACAATGAGAATTTCCCTCACTGTCCTTCCCTGTCCCTACAAACAAGGATTAGCACAGTAAAACACACTGACACTCTCCCTACCTATAGTTTTCTGTCCCTATAAAAAATGTTTTTTTAAAGATGGTTGATGATGAATGCTTTAGCACAGTATAGCACAATGAGAATTTCCCTCACTGTCCTTCCCTGTCCCTACAAACAAGGATTAGCACAGTAAAACACACTGACACTCTCCCTACCTATAGTTTTCTGTCCCTATAAAAAATGTTTTTTTAAAGATGGTTGATGATGAATGCTTTAGCACAGTATAGCACAATGAGAATTTCCCTCACTGTCCTTCCCTGTCCCTACAAACAAGGATTAGCACAGTAAAACACACTGACACTCTCCCTACCTATAGTTTTCTGTCCCTATAAAAAATGTTTTTTTAAAGATGGTTGATGATGAATGCTTTAGCACAGTATAGCACAATGAGAATTTCCCTCACTGTCCTTCCCTGTCCCTACAAACAAGGATTAGCACAGTAAAACACACTGACACTCTCCCTACTGTGACAGCAGGAAGGTAAAGTCACCTGGTTGCATCCAGGGGGGTAGATATATTTCTCCCAGATTCAGGCTTTATGCCGACTTATACAACTAGGGAGTTGATGAAGCCCAGCTGAGGCTAGTGGGCTCATGAATGACTCATACCTCTAGGGAGAGTGCTGGGCGTCGTGAGGCAGGGAGTTGATGAGACCAGCTGAAGCTTGTCAGCTCATTTAGGCCTCTATAAGAACTCCCAAATTCATTAGGTGTTAGCTCATGCCTGGAACCAGACCTGTGTGGACTGTCTAGGGAGAGTGAACCCCTGTGCGGTGAGGCAAAGCCTGTGTGGCTATTTGTTTGGACTTTTACTAAACCAGGGACTTAGGGACTAGGACAGCACCAGGCTGATCCCAGTTGTTAGTTTAGGAAACCTGCATGTTTAGTCAGAGGTCAAACTGACCAGGATTTATTTTGTTTATGTTTCTTTTTGGCTTTGCTGTGTTTTGTCACTGTACATAGAGAAATAAACCGCACCTTTTGATTTTGAAAACCACAACCTCCGTCTGCTGGCCCTGTTTTTGTGTGGGGAGCCCAACCAGGGGGTCACACACACCCGCTACCGAGTTAACCCCCTCACAGTTGGTGGAGAACCAGTGGCAGTTTTTTTTAAGCCAGCATGGAGGAGATACTGAAACAGCTGGCTCTAGCAAATGCCAATCAACAGCAGACAAATGCAGGTTTGCAAAGGAGCCTTGCAGCCCAGCAGCAAGCTCATCAACAAGCCCAGCAGCAATCTGAGGCCCGCTTCATAGACCTGTTACAGAAGCAAGAGCAGAGACTACAACAAATGGAAGCAGTAATGCAGCAACGTCCGCAGACCAGTGAGGAAAGCCGTCCCACTAATACCGCGTCCTTTGGGGTGAGTCGTTTATTGACAAAAATGACTGGAGAGGATGATCCAGAGGTATTTTTGACCACATTTGAAAGGACTGCTGAAAGAGAAAAGTGGCCTGAGGAGCAGTGGGCTGGACTGGTGGCTCCTCTGTTAACTGGTGAATCGCAGAAGGCTTACTATGACCTAGAGCCTGATCAAGCAAAAGACTATGTGATGCTAAAAGCTGAAATATTGGCAAGGCTGGGTGTCACCCTGGCTGTCCGGGCTCAGCGTGTGCATAACTGGACTTTCCAGCTTGGAAAACCCCCCAGGTCTCAAATGTATGATCTCATTCACCTGAGCAGGAAGTGGCTACAGCCAGAGACTTTGTCCGCACCAGAGATTGTGGAACGTGTTGTAATGGATCGGTTTTTGAGAGCTCTTCCTACTGCCATCCAAAAGTGGGTAAGCCATGGAGACCCAGAGACGGCCGGTGGTCTTGTGGATCGTGTAGAGAAATACTTGGCTACAGAGAACCTGACGGCCTCTTCCAGAGACTCTCGGACTTTCCACCCTAAGACCAGACCATCCCCAGGGGCGGATAAGAGGATTCCAAGGGGTGAGGGTGGAGAGAGTGAGAGGGTGGGAGCTCTACCCAAAGTTTGGCGAGAACAGCCTGGGAAGTCAGGGGCTCAAGAGGCAGCCAAATGGATTGTTTGCTACCGCTGCCGGCAAGCGGGACATATTGCAGCAAATTGCCCGGTTGTGGAGGAACCCATGCAATGTGACTTTCTGATGGACAGACGTCAGTCGCTGTGTGCGACAGTCGCATGCACTGCCATTCGGGGAACTGAGAAACATTTATGCAAAATGTGTATTAATGGTAGAAATGTTGTGGTATTACTGGATTCAGGTAGCCTTGTGACCCTGATAAAGGCTGAATTAGTTAAAACAGAGGTCTCTGGGAATAGCAAGGTAGCTGTTATTTGTGTGCATGGGGACACCCGAGAGTATCCAGTGACTACAGTGTGTTTCGAGACCCCCAAAGGTACCCTCTCTCATCCAGTGGGGTTAGTATCTCAATTACCGCATGATGCCATTGTGGGAAGGGATTTTCCGAAGTTCTGGGAACTGTGGGATGATCCTGAGCCCCCCACTGGTGCCCCTATGTACCAGGAATGTGATAGCCAGAACTCCTCTGAGAGTGGTGAGGACTCTCCAGAATTTCCCTTGTCAGTATTGGCAGGGGAGACTCAAGAAACTGGAGAGGAGCCCACCTCCTCAGACGAAAACCTACCGTCTGTGGAGTTTTCTGATCTGGAGGTTCACAGGGAAAATTTTGCCACAGAACAGTTAAAAGACCCCGCCCTAATAAAGGCACGGGAAAACGTAGTGGAAATAGATGGCGAGTTAGTGAACCCAGATAATACCTGCACTTACCCATACTTCAGCGTAGAGAAGGACCTACTGTATCGGGTGGCAAAAAGGGCAGAAGAAACCGTTGAGCAGCTTGTGGTGCCCAAACCTTACAGGAAATTGGTGTTGGAGTTGGCCCATGGGCACATTCTTGGAGGTCATCTGGGGACAGAGAAAACCCGAGAGAGGGTATTACAGAGATTCTATTGGCCTGGGGTGATGAAGGACATAGAAAATTATTGTTCCTCCTGCCCTGTGTGTCAGAGGTCGGCCCCGATGCCACATTTCCGTAGCCCGCTGGTCCCTCTACCCATCATTGAGGTCCCGTTTGAGAGAATCGCAATGGATTTGGTAGGTCCTATAATCAAGTCCGCTAGGGGGCACCAGTACATATTGGTTATAATGGACTATGCCACCCGTTATCCAGAAGCGATCCCTCTCAGAAATACCTCGGCCAAAACCATAGCCAAAGAGCTATCTCTTGTTTTTAGCCGGGTGGGTATTTGTAAAGAACTGCTTACGGACCAAGGTACACCCTTTATGTCCCGGGTTATGAAAGAGCTGTGTAAATTGCTCAAAGTGACGCAATTGCGTACATCTGTGTATCACCCCCAAACCGATGGGCTGGTTGAAAGATTCAACAAAACCCTAAAACAAATGTTGAAGAAAGTGGTGGATAGAGATGGAAAGGATTGGGACTGTCTACTTCCTTATTTGATGTTTGCTATTAGGGAGGTGCCCCAATCCTCTACGGGATTCTCCCCCTTTGAGTTACTGTATGGGAGACACCCAAGAGGGGGATAGGATATTGGTACTTGTCCCTACGGTTGAAAGTAAATTCCTTGCCAAATGGCAAGGCCCCTACGAGATAATGGAAAAAGTGAGCGAAGTGAATTACAAGGTCAGACAACCAGGAAGGCGAAAGCCCGAACAGATATATCACGTTAATCTGTTGAAAGCCTGGAGGGATAGAGAGTCCCTAGTCGCAGAAACTTGGTCACCAGCTCAAACTGGTTGCGTGATTCCGGAGGTTGGAATAGCAGCCACCTTGTCACAACCCCAACAACAGGAGGTTAAGGAGTTTGTGCTTCGCAACAAGGAGGTGTTCTCTGAGCTGCCGGGACAAACATCTGGGGTAGAGCATGATATTATTACCCCGCCCGGTGAAAGGGTGAAGTTAAAACCCTATCGGATCCCAGAGGCCCGACGGGAGGCAATACGGGAGGAAGTACAGAAAATGCTGAACTTAGGGGTGATAGAGGAGTCCCAAAGTGATTGGTCTAGTCCCATTGTGTTGGTGCCTAAACCGGATGGGAGCTGGCGATTTTGTAACGATTTTCGTCAGTTGAACAAAGTTACAAAATTTGACACCTACCCCATGCCACGTATAGATGAGTTGATCGACCGGCTGGGAACAGCCCGATACATGACGACTCTTGACCTCACAAAAGGGTATTGGCAAATTCCCCTGGCCAAGTCGGCCAAAGAGAAAACCGCATTTGTAACCCCAGACGGGGCGTTCCAATATAAGAGAATGCCGTTCGGGTTACAGAATGCGCCGGCCGCATTCCAGCGGAAAATGGACCAGATACTGAGGCCCCATCGGAAGTATGCTGCGGCTTACCTGGATGACGTAATTGTCCATAGCACAGATTGGGCCTCACATCTGCCAAAAGTGCAAGCAGTCCTAGACTCTATCCGGGAAGCGGGGTTTACGGCTAACCCCAAGAAGTGTACCATTGGGCAGGAGGAGGCCAAATATCTTGGGTACACCATTGGCAGGGGAGTAATAAAACCCCAACTCAACAAAGTCGAGGCCATCCAGAGTTGGCCACGTCCCAACAGCAAGAAGCAGGTACGAGCCTTTCTGGGAATCGCGGGTTATTATCGGCGCTTCATTCCCCACTTTGCTTCTAAGGCTGTGCCCCTAACCAACCTGACGAAAGGGAAAGGGTCGGTCATGATTAAATGGACCCCCGAGGCGGAGGCAGCATTCCAATTCTTGAAACAAGCCTTATGTAGCCAGCCAGTGTTGTACTCACCCGACTTCTCTAAAGACTTTGTCGTACAAAGTGATGCGTCAGATGTGGGGTTAGGAGCAGTATTGTCCCAGGTCTGGAACGGGGAAGAGCACCCAGTCATTTACCTCAGCAGGAAGTTGAAGTCCCATGAGGTAAATTACGCCACGGTTGAAAAGGAGTGTTTAGCGGTGAAGTGGGCTCTAGATTCCCTTCGGTACTATCTGCTAGGTAGGCACTTTGACATGGTTACGGATCACGCTCCGTTAAAGTGGATGGCTCAAAACAAGGAGACAAATAGAAGAGTGAATAGGTGGTTCCTGGCCCTACAGGAATTCAACTTCACAGTAAAGCATCGCCCTGGCGTTCAAATGGGGAATGTGGATGCTTTGTCTCGAGTACATGAATGCCTGATTGCTGGTGTTCCAACCCCAAGGTTAAAACAAGAGGGGGGGGTATGTGACAGCAGGAAGGTAAAGTCACCTGGTTGCATCCAGGGGGGTAGATATATTTCTCCCAGATTCAGGCTTTATGCCGACTTATACAACTAGGGAGTTGATGAAGCCCAGCTGAGGCTAGTGGGCTCATGAATGACTCATACCTCTAGGGAGAGTGCTGGGCGTCGTGAGGCAGGGAGTTGATGAGACCAGCTGAAGCTTGTCAGCTCATTTAGGCCTCTATAAGAACTCCCAAATTCATTAGGTGTTAGCTCATGCCTGGAACCAGACCTGTGTGGACTGTCTAGGGAGAGTGAACCCCTGTGCGGTGAGGCAAAGCCTGTGTGGCTATTTGTTTGGACTTTTACTAAACCAGGGACTTAGGGACTAGGACAGCACCAGGCTGATCCCAGTTGTTAGTTTAGGAAACCTGCATGTTTAGTCAGAGGTCAAACTGACCAGGATTTATTTTGTTTATGTTTCTTTTTGGCTTTGCTGTGTTTTGTCACTGTACATAGAGAAATAAACCGCACCTTTTGATTTTGAAAACCACAACCTCCGTCTGCTGGCCCTGTTTTTGTGTGGGGAGCCCAACCAGGGGGTCACACACACCCGCTACCGAGTTAACCCCCTCACACTACCTATAGTTTTCTGTCCCTATAAAAAATGTTTTTTTAAAGATGGTTGATGATGAATGCTTTAGCACAGTATAGCACAATGAGAATTTCCCTCACTGTCCTTCCCTGTCCCTACAAACAAGGATTAGCACAGTAAAACACACTGACACTCTCCCTACCTATAGTTTTCTGTCCCTATAAAAAATGTTTTTTTAAAGATGGTTGATGATGAATGCTTTAGCACAGTATAGCACAATGAGAATTTCCCAATCTGTCCTTCCCTGTCCCTACAAACAAGGATTAGCACAGTAAAACACACTGACACTCTCCCTACCTATAGTTTTCTGTCCCTATAAAAAATGTTTTTTTAAAGATGGTTGATGATGAATGCTTTAGCACAGTATAGCACAATGAGAATTTCCCTCACTGTCCTTCCCTGTCCCTACAAACAAGGATTAGCACAGTAAAACACACTGACACTCTCCCTACCTATAGTTTTCTGTCCCTATAAAAAATGTTTTTTTAAAGATGGTTGATGATGAATGCTTTAGCACAGTATAGCACAATGAGAATTTCCCTCACTGTCCTTCCCTGTCCCTACAAACAAGGATTAGCACAGTAAAACACACTGACACTCTCCCTACCTATAGTTTTCTGTCCCTATAAAAAATGTTTTTTTAAAGATGGTTGATGATGAATGCTTTAGCACAGTATAGCACAATGAGAATTTCCCTCACTGTCCTTCCCTGTCCCTACAAACAAGGATTAGCACAGTAAAACACACTGACACTCTCCCTACCTATAGTTTTCTGTCCCTATAAAAAATGTTTTTTTAAAGATGGTTGATGATGAATGCTTTAGCACAGTATAGCACAATGAGAATTTCCCTCACTGTCCTTCCCTGTCCCTACAAACAAGGATTAGCACAGTAAAACACACTGACACTCTCCCTACCTATAGTTTTCTGTCCCTATAAAAAATGTTTTTTTAAAGATGGTTGATGATGAATGCTTTAGCACAGTATAGCACAATGAGAATTTCCCAATCTGTCCTTCCCTGTCCCTACAAACAAGGATTAGCACAGTAAAACACACTGACACTCTCCCTACCTATAGTTTTCTGTCCCTATAAAAAATGTTTTTTTAAAGATGGTTGATGATGAATGCTTTAGCACAGTATAGCACAATGAGAATTTCCCTCACTGTCCTTCCCTGTCCCTACAAACAAGGATTAGCACAGTAAAACACACTGACACTCTCCCTACCTATAGTTTTCTGTCCCTATAAAAAATGTTTTTTTAAAGATGGTTGATGATGAATGCTTTAGCACAGTATAGCACAATGAGAATTTCCCTCACTGTCCTTCCCTGTCCCTACAAACAAGGATTAGCACAGTAAAACACACTGACACTCTCCCTACCTATAGTTTTCTGTCCCTATAAAAAATGTTTTTTTAAAGATGGTTGATGATGAATGCTTTAGCACAGTATAGCACAATGAGAATTTCCCTCACTGTCCTTCCCTGTCCCTACAAACAAGGATTAGCACAGTAAAACACACTGACACTCTCCCTACCTATAGTTTTCTGTCCCTATAAAAAATGTTTTTTTAAAGATGGTTGATGATGAATGCTTTAGCACAGTATAGCACAATGAGAATTTCCCAATCTGTCCTTCCCTCTCCCTACAAACAAGGATTAGCACAGTAAAACACACTGACACTCTCCCTACCTATAGTTTTCTGTCCCTATAAAAAATGTTTTTTTAAAGATGGTTGATGATGAATGCTTTAGCACAGTATAGCACAATGAGAATTTCCCTCACTGTCCTTCCCTGTCCTTACAAACAAGGATTAGCACAGTAAAACACACTGACACTCTCCCTACCTATAGTTTTCTGTCCCTATAAAAAATGTTTTTTTTAAAGATGGTTGATGATGAATGCTTTAGCACAGTATAGCACAATGAGAATTTCCCTCACTGTCCTTCCCTGTCCCTACAAACAAGGATTAGCACAGTAAAACACACTGACACTCTCCCTACCTATAGTTTTCTGTCCCTATAAAAAATGTTTTTTTAAAGATGGTTGATGATGAATGCTTTAGCACAGTATAGCACAATGAGAATTTCCCTCACTGTCCTTCCCTGTCCCTACAAACAAGGATTAGCACAGTAAAACACACTGACACTCTCCCTACCTATAGTTTTCTGTCCCTATAAAAAATGTTTTTTTAAAGATGGTTGATGATGAATGCTTTAGCACAGTATAGCACAATGAGAATTTCCCTCACTGTCCTTCCCTGTCCCTACAAACAAGGATTAGCACAGTAAAACACACTGACACTCTCCCTACCTATAGTTTTCTGTCCCTATAAAAAATGTTTTTTTAAAGATGGTTGATGATGAATGCTTTAGCACAGTATAGCACAATGAGAATTTCCCTCACTGTCCTTCCCTGTCCCTACAAACAAGGATTAGCACAGTAAAACACACTGACACTCTCCCTACCTATAGTTTTCTGTCCCTATAAAAAATGTTTTTTTAAAGATGGTTGATGATGAATGCTTTAGCACAGTATAGCACAATGAGAATTTCCCTCACTGTCCTTCCCTGTCCCTACAAACAAGGATTAGCACAGTAAAACACACTGACACTCTCCCTACCTATAGTTTTCTGTCCCTATAAAAAATGTTTTTTTAAAGATGGTTGATGATGAATGCTTTAGCACAGTATAGCACAATGAGAATTTCCCTCACTGTCCTTCCCTGTCCCTACAAACAAGGATTAGCACAGTAAAACACACTGACACTCTCCCTACCTATAGTTTTCTGTCCCTATAAAAAATGTTTTTTTAAAGATGGTTGATGATGAATGCTTTAGCACAGTATAGCACAATGAGAATTTCCCTCACTGTCCTTCCCTGTCCCTACAAACAAGGATTAGCACAGTAAAACACACTGACACTCTCCCTACCTATAGTTTTCTGTCCCTATAAAAAATGTTTTTTTTAAAGATGGTTGATGATGAATGCTTTAGCACAGTATAGCACAATGAGAATTTCCCTCACTGTCCTTCCCTGTCCCTACAAACAAGGATTAGCACAGTAAAACACACTGACACTCTCCCTACCTATAGTTTTCTGTCCCTATAAAAAATGTTTTTTTAAAGATGGTTGATGATGAATGCTTTAGCACAGTATAGCACAATGAGAATTTCCCTCACTGTCCTTCCCTGTCCCTACAAACAAGGATTAGCACAGTAAAACACACTGACACTCTCCCTACCTATAGTTTTCTGTCCCTATAAAAAATGTTTTTTTAAAGATGGTTGATGATGAATGCTTTAGCACAGTATAGCACAATGAGAATTTCCCAATCTGTCCTTCCCTGTCCCTACAAACAAGGATTAGCACAGTAAAACACACTGACACTCTCCCTACCTATAGTTTTCTGTCCCTATAAAAAATGTTTTTTTAAAGATGGTTGATGATGAATGCTTTAGCACAGTATAGCACAATGAGAATTTCCCTCACTGTCCTTCCCTGTCCCTACAAACAAGGATTAGCACAGTAAAACACACTGACACTCTCCCTACCTATAGTTTTCTGTCCCTATAAAAAATGTTTTTTTAAAGATGGTTGATGATGAATGCTTTAGCACAGTATAGCACAATGAGAATTTCCCTCACTGTCCTTCCCTGTCCCTACAAACAAGGATTAGCACAGTAAAACACACTGACACTCTCCCTACCTATAGTTTTCTGTCCCTATAAAAAATGTTTTTTTAAAGATGGTTGATGATGAATGCTTTAGCACAGTATAGCACAATGAGAATTTCCCTCACTGTCCTTCCCTGTCCCTACAAACAAGGATTAGCACAGTAAAACAGACTGACACTCTCCCTACCTATCCTTCTATTTCCCTAAACTAAAGGAATCCAGGTTAAGCAAGAAAAAAAAAATGTCACTGTCCCTGCCTATGCTTCTCTTTCCCTGCTCCGGAACACACTACACTAGGCCGCCGTGCTGGCGGCCTTTTATAGTGTGGGGCGTGTACTAAACACCCTCAGCAATAATTGGCCACAGGCATCCTGCCTGTGGCCAATCATTGCTCTCCTCGCTGCCGGCGCTGTGATTGGCCAAGCATGCGGGGTCACAGTGCATGCTTGGCCAATCACAGCGCCTGGATGACACTGCGATGGCGTAGTGCATTGTGGGCCGCGAATTAGGCGCGAACGGCCCAAATCGTTCGTTGTTCGGCGAACGATCGAACAGCCGATGTTCGAGTCGAACGTATGTTCGACTCGAACACCGAGCTCATCCCTAATGCCTATATATATATTCCCCCCCTCTCTCTCTCTTTTCCTTTCTTTCCCCCTCCCCCTTTTTTTTTCTCCCCATCTCTTTCTTTTTTCTTCTCCCCCCCCCCCCTCTCCCTCCACCCTCTCTATTCTCTCTCAACCTAGTTGCCCCCCCTTCCCCTTCTCTCTCTCCTCCTTTTTTCTCCACTCATGATTACATACGGTTCCATCTAACTACGTATCTACCCCACAGTACCCTGTTCTCAACCTTCCCCTTCTTACCATGTATATGTATATACAGGCACATACATAATACTTTGCCAGTCACTGTGTTGACTATATCCTTTCTTGATACATATATATGCATGTGTATATATATGTATATGTGTACGTACGTGCCTCTCCTTTTGTGTTTCTGGTTCTGCCCTCCCCCCTCCTCCTTCCATTTTTACTTATGCCCATTCCAATATACATACTTAGTCACATGTTTACCTTCCCCTCCCTCCTCCCTTCCTTCTACTGATGATTCCTCTTCTACACATATATGTGTGTGTATATATACTTTTTTATATATAACCCCCCCCCCCCCCCCCGTAACCATTAATTAATTATCTATTACCTACTTCACATCCCACTCATTATTATTATTATTAATTTTCATTTTTACTTTAGCCGGTCCCCGCCGCCCTGTGTATGCATAATTTATCGTTCCTTATATACTTTCTCTTATATATATTTTTTTACCAGATCCCCATAATACTCTTTTTAAACCAGTTAATTGTCCTTTCCCCGTTCTCATCCGCATCACGGACTCCTTTTCTCATTCATAGTGTTTTATATTTTGTCTCAGTACCACCATCCTCAGTCTGGCTTTACATCACAACACTGCCATGTATTATTTTAGCTCTCTCTGCTGACACTCTTTTTACTTCCCCCGCCCCAGCTCCGCCTTTTCATACCCCCGTCCCCCTCCGCCCACTTCCATGTCCATCAAATACTAGCTCCCCTAACCCACTCATCAGCTTGACAAAGGAGCGCGACTGCCACACCACACGCAGCACGCCGGCTCAGGAAACGCGTCGCATGCCAGTGACGTCATCGGCCCTTGCCTGCCAGCAACAACTATCATCAAGGCCTTGCTCTGCAGCCTCTCCACCGCCGCCGGCCCTTTTTTGATACCATCTACAGCGGTGTATGAAGAAAGCCAGCAGCACAGCGCCCCAGCAGAAGGTATTCCATGACAGACCTGATGACATCCTCCTCTTCTAATGGAATTCGTACAACACCTGTTTTTACCCTGTAAAATGCGAGTTGCTTGTAACACTATCCTTTATTAAATTGTTTTAAAACATCTGCACTCAGAGGCGCCTCTCCCCTTGCTTTTCTTCACAGTATCTTGGAACACGGTTTCTGTTTCCCCTTGAAAGGCAGCCATGAGATTGTACATGTGACTTTTTCCTACCATTCTCCATCCGGCCCCCCCCTTTTCTTCCTCACGTACCCCCAGAGCCTGGACTCTATGCTCACTGACTGTACACCCATTGTACATACACCACTTGATCCTATACTTATGGGATATCAGTGTTTTTGGACTCATGCACATTTTTTACTTGTGTAATAATTAACTTAACACCCCGTTGTCCTTGGAGCCTCAAAGTCAGTTCACTAGAGGTGCATCAACTTGGTCAATAATTTTCATTTCCCAGCAGCTTCCCTTCTTCACAGGGACAACTCTGGGGACAGGAGCATGGTCATTTACAGGCAACACGTTTAGCCATGCAAGGGACCATAATTATTAAAGAACTGTCCATTCTCCTGGTCAACAAGGTCCTCCTGCACTTTAAGTATTTCTCAGACAAACTTTCTTCACTGATGAAGAACAAACATGCTGAAATTCCAGCATGTTACTTTTCAGAGGGAGGCACACTGGAAATTTTCATGGCTCAGACCAGCATGACTCTTTTATGGCACTCCCTGCAACTGCTGGGATTCAGGAGCCCAGTCCGGCAGAACAGCACAACAGGAGTGTCCCCAACTCAACATTTCCTAGGGGTGGAGCAACTTCCGGCAAAGTCAACACACAACCCCACTGAACTCAACATTGTGATCCACATTGGTTAGATTGAACTTGTTACAGTCTGAAGATATCACCAGTAATACCTGGGGTCAGGCAATTGCAAAGGCTTTCCTTTTGAATCAAGGGTGGTGATAGTGCTGTCAATCCTTTTGGTTAGGCCAACGAATAATCACACAGTCAAAGTAAATGTGGCGACCATAATCCCAGGTCTGTAGAATGTTTGAAGACTTCTCCGCACACCGCGGTGATAACTCCTTCAAATCTCCCCGAAGAGAAAGGTGTAAGTAGCTCCGAATGGCAGCATCAATCAATTGCATTTTCTTCTCTTAAATCTCCTCTTCCAAATGGGCAGGCACATAAAGATGCAGATAGCCGTACTCTTCAGCTACCTTCTTTATGACAATTATTTTCAGTTTAGATAGCCTGGGCAACATTTTGGGATCTCCACACCTAGGTGGAACCTGCGTGTCAAAGGCACTTTGGTTCCGATGCCCAGCAAGGGTATCAAGCATGCAGGGTAGTATGACTGACATGAACGGCTTAGACTTAGGAGACTTAGGAGATTTGGGCCCAGTTTGCCCATCGCTCTTCATCAAATGATTTTGTAAGGCACAAATGTGGTATCACTCCAGCTGATAATTCAATTTTGACACTGGAGGCTTTACCAGGCAGGATCTCATCCTCTTCCACAACACAAGGTTGCTCCTCATCACTATCAGTCCACTTTTCAGGCCACGACAAAGTGTTTAAAAAGAGTTCGAAAATCCGGTCAGACGGAATTTTTGAATCGAATATAGTGGATCACCCTTGCGCTTAGGACTAGCAACCGTGGGCACTTCCAACTCAGCTTCCTTACTGGCCACAGGTTTTACAGTTCCCACAAGCACACCACTTTCACCCGCATTAGGCTTACTGGTCTCCGATGTCTTCTCCCTAAGAGGCTCTGTCATCAATGAGCGCAGTTGGGCCCGACCGCAGCCTCGGGAGATGACTGGAGCACCTGGCCTTGAAGCAGCCACAAGGTTTAGAGGAGTAGCGTCTCAGGCTGGGTGATGGCGACCAAGCTTTTGGTGGTTCCCTGAACTGAGATGGCCACATTCTTGCCCCAGTCCACCTCCAATGCCCGTGGGGGCAGGGCTGGCAACGCTACCTAAAGTAGGGGTTCTCCACATTGTCCGCAGATGATCCAGGGCCGTACATTGGTAGCAAGGCTGAAACATTTCTCACAGACTAGCCCAATAGCTTCATTGCCCCCCACGGTGTAGAGCATGAGGCTACCTTTGGGTCAGTGGCGGTGCATCCATAAAGGGCGCAGGAGCGCTGCCCCCTCTCTCATGCACTGCTCTATAACCATAGATAGATTCATGCATTGCATGAATCTATCGATGGTCGCTGCTGACACCCCCTATTCAGGTGCCCGGACCATTTTCAGGCACATGGCACCTGAATTACAGTAGGCTCTAATAGGCGCCCAAAACAGTGAACAGCGGGCGCCATGCTGGGCTGTGTGTTAGCAAAGCGAAGGAATTCCCTTTGCTAACACTGAATCCGCCTCTCAGCCAATCAGGTTGCCGGGACTGTTACCAGTCACCTGATTGGCTGAAACGTCAGGCGCTGTGATTGGATGCCTGAGAGAGGATGGAAGAAGACATGGAGGACGTGCAGGAGACCGCCGCTGACCCGCTCCGAGACAGGTAATTTCCGGGCAGCATCTGATGGGGCACACTGGCGGCATCTGATGGGGCACACTGGCAACATGTGATGGGGCACACTGGCAGCATCTGATGGGGCACACTGGCGGCATCTGAGGCACACTGGCGGTATCTGATGGGCACACTGGCAGCATCTGATGGGCACACTGGCAGCATCTGATATGCACAGTGACGGCAATTGATGGGCACAGTGTCGGCAATTGATGGGCACAGTGTTGGCAATTTATCGGCACAGTGGCTGCGTTTTGGCACAGTGGTGGCAATTTATGGGCACAGTGGCTGCGTTTGATGGCACAGTGGCTGCGTTTGATGGCACAGTAGCTGCAATTGATGATTTATTTTTTTCAGTTTGTTTGCGCCCCCCAAAAATTTGAGCACCAGTCGCCACTGCTTTGGGTACATACCGCACTTCGATATCAGTCAAGCTGCTTTTCGGTCCGCTCAGACTGGGACCAACAGCTGGAACATACATCTTCCAATGCGTCATATCTTCCACTCAGTAACAACACCGCAACACGTGTTTGGGTAATGGTGGAGTTCTCAGCATCGTCTCCTTCTCCTCCTCTGCAGAGTAACAACTCCTCCCCCTGCCAAGGGATTGGTTCACATGCTCTCCCAGAACTTCAGTGCCTGCCTCCTTCCTTGTGTGGCACGCCATAACTTTAATGGAGTCTGCCTTAACCTCTGCAGCACTGGCGTTAAGTGAAAAAAGACCAGGCTGACACCCTCCCATGAGCAATGAGACACGTTGGTTCTTCCCCACATCACTTAGAGGGATAATAACAGTCTATGAGGAACAGAGCTGTTACTTACCACCCTCCCACGGAGCCAGACAAAATCCTGATGTATTTGCAGTCCAATGTTAGGGACTACCACTGTAGGAATAACGCCTTTGCCCCACGTTGGGCGCCAAATGTAGCGGCCTCTCCGCTCTCCAAAGGCCTAATGGTGACCTCCAGAGTAAGGGAGAGATGACATTCTTCCTTGTAGTGTAGGTTGTTAGGCATGGTGGGTGTATTGAAAATTTTGGAAACATGGACGCCTTCACTTACTCCTTCGTGGGGGGGGGATAGGATGAGTGGCAGTGCTGGCGCGGAGTTGGGATCAGTGGCAATGCTGGCGGGGAGTCGGGATGAGTGGCAATGCTGGCAGGGAAAGTTCTGATAAGCCAACTTAGGTGCTCTTGATCAGGGTCATATGCTGATCTGAGAACTGTAGTGCGAACTTTTAATGGTAACTATAATCACAGGTAGTGTTACTCACTGTGTCTGACTTTGTGGTGTCTCGTACCAAAATCAAGAGATAGGGTCTCCTCCAGCTCCTCCCACTTCACATTCCTCATCAGTCAGCTGACCTCTAGTCTCTACCCCCCAGCCATGCCGTGAACTGAATGGGCTGCTGCAATGAGGCTGAGTGGGTGGCCGCGGGCTCCAGGGACAGCCCTGCTGGGCGGCCGCAAAAAGGCTGGGAGAGAGGTACAGGCTTCAGGAACAGCCCAGGATTTGGTGACCCCTGGCAAATCATCATTCGACCCCCGAGGGGGTCCCGACCCCCAGGTTGAGAACCACTGCACTAGACAGTCATCACTGGATCCCCTAGGCTCTTCCACAGCCAACCCGCTGTATTCTCCTCAAGCGTCACCCCTGCTAACCCGCTGGGTCCCTGGCTTGGCACTCTGCTGAAGCTTTTCCACTTCTTCACCATCCCTGGCTGGTGAAAAGTCTGCTCTGGTACTTCTTCAAACTTCCATACATTGGCCTCTGATAAAAAGAATGGTTGTCTCTTGCTGGCGACTATTCCTCCCTTTTACCTCTGGCCTTGATCATCACTTGCCCTTGGCAAAAGGAGTGTTCATCCCTTGTGGCAACTGCTTCTCCTTCACCGCTGGCAACGATGCGGTTCCCTGTCCGGTGGAACCTCTGCAACTTGGTTGGGCTTCCGGCCGAAAAGCCCCAACCCCGCGCTGCTTCTCTCAAACCTGGATAGGCCTCAGACAGCCTAGCAGCCAGGTGCTCCCGGGATAGGCCTCATTTATCTGGCCAGCAATCCAGAGCCTTGTAGCACACGTCCACCCAGACAGCCATCAAGGTGGCACAGAACCCTAATCACCTGACTCCTCCTGAATAAATAGGTTTTTCCAGCAGGCCAAGGAACTAAAGAAACCCCTGCCAATTGTCTGAGACAACCCATCCACCCCTAGTCTAAATTCACTATGCTCTGGTCGTTCTAATGCCACAGGCAACAATGCCACCTAGTGACAGAAGAGAGGGGTGCATCAAATCCAGAGTTAGGGAAAAGCCAGTGAATTCCCTATTAAGCAGCCAGGCTAGTTATCACCTAGACATAAAGAAGAAAGGGGGAATAAACAGATCCTATCAAGTCAAATCCACAATGGGTTAAATTATACCCTAGTACTACGTACCATTATAAGGTACTGTTTCCGTAACCAAACAGACAGAGCATACAAAGTGGGACCCAGGTAAGGCTACCAGGGTCAAATAGCGGTTAGTTCAGGAACAGGGAGTTGAGACCCTCTGTTTATGAAGTAACCACAGGGTTTTAATTTTTTTTTAAAGTACAACATTTTTATAAATTTTACAATTAGCGCGAGATAAAATATGATGCAACTATAAGAAAAAACAAGGGAACTTTGGGACTTTGAATGAAGCATACAAAAAGGCAGAAAATGCGCTTTGTGTCTGTAAAGGATTTATTTCATTTAACAATACAGATAAAACCATACACAATGCAAATATAAAATATACATAAGTAAATAGGTAAATTCATATGTATATACGGTATTGTGGCATAGAGGTGCGAAAGGTGAATACCCAATGCTAACATCAAAGTTTCACATAGAAAATCAACATGGTTGACAATGATTGAAAAAATTATTAACAACATCAGACATGATTAATGGCTGGGTACATAGTTTCAAAGAAGCAAATTATAGATAACAAAACGTGAGAACAGTCATGTACAAGAAACCAGATTGATACATACTTGTGGGAAACTAAAGAAAAATTCTAACTTCTACATGCTGATAGAAGATGGAAGCTGTGAAGCTAAAGGGGTATTCAGAAGATGGCTGACAGGATACAAAATGGATGCTTAACATAACCTTTCAACCCCCTCTTAAAGTCATAAATATGACTTTCTACAGATCCGCAGAATCCTGGAATCTACGGTTCTTTCTACGTTTGTTGTATTCATTTACATAAAGCTGCAGATATTGTGTATATGCATGAGAAGGTTGGTCTGGTGTAGTGCATTTGCTAATACAAAGTAAAATAAGCTGATTGATTTGAGCTCAACATTGAGTAGTTCTATATCTTGGGAGTTTTTTTCCATAATATCATTTATCAGACTAGTGTAGTTATTTAATTTGTTCATCATGATTATGCCCCATCCTGTCCAGGATGGAAACCATACCCATGCCTTATCCAAGGCAGAAAACATAGGTGGGTTGTCTCTCTTGTATTTATAAGTTAACCTGTGTACTGGACTTGAAGTAACTTGTATGTGATGCTTCTGAGTCTGGCCTAGGGCTGACATGACTGGTACCACTGTTCAATCTGATTTAGGGGTTGTCACAGTGCTCTACTGCCACCTAGCGGTGCAAGTTGGACAATACGTGATTTGGAACAAATTCAATTCAATACAGCGCATTAGTTTTGAAGCAGTTTAACAATCACACACAGTTTACACAATACATCAAGCAATCACACATAGTTTACACAATATATTGATCACCAGTCTCTTGTTCTGTCCCAAACAGAACTAAAACTCTAGAGCACTCTGTAAAATTCTCCTAAGGTTACCAAAATCTTTTCATGTGTTCCCAAAACACTATTTATATGACCGGTCAACTTTATCTCTACTTATGAGAGGTTCTATAACCTAACAGCAATTCTCTATGGGATGGAAGTCACACGGACCTCCTGGCAAGTCAATATTACTCAATAAGAATAAGATCCACTTACAGAGGAGGCCGTTGTTTAAGGTAGGTCTTCCATCCTGGACGAGCCCCCAGTGCTGTTAGGGTGCTGTAAGGGTTAATCCTGTGTCTAGAGTAGGTCCCTTTTAACCTCTCAGACCTCAGATCGATGTAATATGCAATTTCAGATATATCTGGTGGCAATCCTAAGAAAACAGATGACACGTACTCGATACTGTGTATTCGGTACTGTCTGTATTGGTGCGAGCTCTCTCATCTTTTATAGTAGATTACTAATCATACAAAATATAGTTAAAAAACATGCGCAGTAGATATTAATTTCATATGCAATTACAACTGGTTAAAACAAATAGCCTTTGTTCTTTGTCCTCCGATTGCTGGGAATGAGAGAAGCAAATTCTAGATAACAAAACGTGAGAACAGTCATGTACAAGAAACCAGATTGATACATACTTGTGGGACACTAAAGAAATATTCTAACTTCTACATGCTGATAGAAGATGGAAGCTGTGAAGCTAAAGGGGTATTCAGAAGATGGCTGACAGGATACAAAATGGATGCTTAGCATAACCTTTCAGGTATTCCTGCACCATGTAAATCAGACACTGGCGATGGTTGCTGGAACCAATCAGACCTTGGGGCTGCGGACTAAAAAATTGTCTGAACGCATTGGTCAGACGGCCACCTTCTCCACCTCTCCCTCTTTGACTGACCGAAGCCTCAGCAACCCATTTTTCCAGGACCAGGAAATTATAACCTCCCAGGCTCTGGAAACGCGTTGCACAAATCTTTCTGCAAGGCCTACCGAAGATGTTTCATCCTCTGCTCCCTCTGCGACGGCAGGATAAGTTCAAGAAGGGTTGCCAGCCAGTAATGATCCCTCTCCTTGATCACATGAATCCAAGGGTTCTTTCGCAGGCTTTGCAGGATCAGGGAGGCCATGCAGCGTAGGTTTGCTGAGGCACTCGGTCCGGAGTCCTCTGGGTCACTAAGGACGACATGATCCGCAGCCACCTACTTCCAGCCACATACAAGTCCATGGGTTTATGGGAACTTAAAACGATCCCTTGAACACTGCTGCTGATGCTGAATGCTAGGCTGCACCTCCATGCTGACACAATCCTCTTCCTCCTCCTCCTCCTCCTCTTCCTGTGTGATCGACGGGCCCGCAGGAACAGTGTCTAGATAAAGGGCGCCTTGAGAGGTAAGGAAGTCCTCCTCTTCCTCCCTCTGTTCTGCTTTAAGTGCCCTGTCCATTATTCCACGCAGCGTGTGCTCCAACAGGTACACAAGGGGGACAGTATCACTGATGCATGCACTGTCACTGCTCACCATCCTCATGGCCTCCTCAAATGGTGACATGCCAGTGCATGCATTCTTGATCATGAGCCACTGGTGTGGCGAAAAAAAGCCAAGCTCCCCTGACCCTGTCCTGGTGCCATAGTCGCACAGGTACTCATTGATGGCCCTCTGCTGCATGTGCAGCCGCTGCAGCATGGCCAACGTTGAGTTCCATCTGGTGGGCATGTCACAGATTAGGCGGTTCTTGGCAGGTTGTATAACTTTTGGAGGTCAGCCAGCTGAGCACTGGCATTATATGACCGGCGGAAATGCACATCGACTTTCCTGGCCTGCCTCAGGAAATCCTGTAAGCCCAGGTACCTTCACAAGAACCGCTGCACCACCAAGTTAAGGATGTGAGCCAAACAGGGCACGTGGGTCAAGTGTCCCTGTCGGAGGGCGGAGAGGAGGTTGGTGCCATTGTCGCAAACCACCATTCCTGGCTGAAGCTGGCGTGGCGTCAACCACCTCTGAGCCTGCCCCTGCAGAGCTGACAGAATCTCTGCCCCAGTGTGGCTCCTGTCCCCTAAGCACACCAGCTCAAGCACCGCATGGCATCCCTTTGCCTGAGTGCTTACGTAGCCCCTTGAACGCCTACGGAGCACCGCTGGTTCCAAGGACAAATCAGCAGAGGAAGAGGCCATGGAGGAGGAAGAAGAGGAGGGGGTGGAGGAGAGAGGTGTTGCAGAATCACCACTAGTAGCATTTTGGAGACGTGGTGGTGGAACAAGCTCCAACAAGACTGCACCCTGTCCTGCATCCTTCCCAGCTGCCAGCAGTCATCCAGTGTGCCGTAAAAGATAGGTAACATCCCTGTCCATGCCTGCTGGACCATGAGTCAGCTGTAATATGCACCTTACCGCTGACCGCTGGCCTACCAAGACATTGCTTTCCACATGCCGGTAGAGAGCCTGAATCGCCTTCCGTGAAAAAAAGTGGGGTTTGGGAACTTACCGCTGAGGTACCGCACATTCCACAAACTTACAAAAGGGGGCAGATTCTACCAGCTGAAAAGGCAGCAGTTGGAGTGCCAGCAATTTAGGCAAGCTAGCATTCAACCGCTGGGCATGTGGATGGCTGGGTGCGAATTTCTTTTGCCGGTTTAGCAACTGGGGTAGGGAAATTTGCCTGCTACAATCAGACCTTGGTGTAGCGATAGCAGATTGCCCACAAGTACTTGGCAGTGGCACACCTAATTCTACACCTTCATTCCTCTCAGTGCAGGTTTCTGAGAGGACTGAAGGTATAGTGGGGTTGGAGATCCCAGCTGATGAGGAGCAAGGAGAGGTCCGCTTTGTTTTTTGGTGTGGGTCTTTTAAGTATGCTTGCCAATGGACTGCATGGCAGATCGACATATGTCTGGTCAAGCATGTGGTGCCCAAGCGGCTGCTGTTTTGGCCACGCTTGATATGCTTCAGACATATGTTGCAAATAGCAACGGTACGATCTGCTGCACACGTGTCAAAAAAGGCCCACACCAAAGAACTTTTGGAAAAATGCGCAGAATCAGCCGCAAACTGCACATGCGGAGCTCTGCGGTGTGATGCAGTCGGTTGGCTGCCCTTAAGCTGGCCCCTGGAGGGCACCCTGCCTAGTAGGAGATGTGCCTCCTCCTCCTCCTCCTCACTCCTATCAGGCACCCACGTAGAGTCAGTGACCTCATCGTCCCCTCCTTCCTCGTCACTGGAGCAAACCTGGCAGTATGCTGCAGCTGGGGGAACTTGACTGCCAGTTTGTTGTCCTTCTTGGGCACCCCCTCTCTCTGTGCTCACGTTACTGCCTTCCTCAAGCTGGGTACCATCATCGGAGCCTTCAAAATGCTGCGCATCCTCCTGCAGCATGTACCCTACACTGTGGTCGAACAGTTCGGGGGACTCCTCAGGGCATGATGGTGGGGCTAGGGAAGGAGTAACTGATGACCTCGAGCCGATGGAATAGGCCAATTTGGCACCTGCATTGGCAGCCAAGGTACTCTGGGTGACAGAGGATGAGGAGGATGAGGACAGCTTGGTCATCCACTCTACCAACTCTTCTGCATGTTGTGGCTCAAAACGGCCAGCTGCCAGAAAAAAGGTCAAGCGTGCCCCACGGCCACGTGCTGAGGATGCACCGTGTCCACGACCAGCACTGTTGGCTCTAGACACAGAGCCTGCTTGCCCTCTTTTAGTGGCCTGTGAGTGTCTGCCTCTCCTTGTTGGCCTTCCAGACATACTGTATTTGATGTATTTGAATAGGTACACCAGGAATGGCCTGTTGTGAGATGTTGCTGCACAAAGCTGGGATGTATATATATACTGCAGCTAACTGAATCAACTGATTGCCTGTAGTATATTAGGAAGAGAACAACAGGAACGCTCTGCAGTGAGATCTAGCTGCACACTGTGCACAGTATACTGACTGAATATACTGCAGCTAACTGAATCAATTGCCTGCCTGTAGTATATAAGGAAGAGAACAACAGGAATGGTCTGCAGTGATATCTAGTGTAATGTCCTTATCTCTCCACCAAGACTCCTGTAATATTCTTATCTCAACCAACTCGTCACAGTCCGATGACTCACATCGACATCACCCGGCTCCACCTCTTCTCCCTACTTAAACAGCCGACTCCCTTTGCTTGGTGTTCGTGCTAGGAACCTGACACCAGGTAAATAGCTCCTACAGCTGACGACCGTCTTTCCTCCCTATTGGGCCGGGTAGAGCCCCTACTTCCATCTCACTATTGGGCTGGTCAGAGCCCCTACTTCCATCTCACTATTGGGCTGGATAGAGCCCCTACTTCCATCTCACTATTGAGCCGGATAGAGCCCTGACTTTCATCTCATTATTGGGCCGGATAGAGCCCCGACTTACATCTCACTATTGGGCCGGATGGAGCCCGGCTGCCTCCTCACTATTGGGCCGGTCAGAGCCCCTCTAACTTCCTGCTTTTGGGCCAGACAGAGCTCCACTCCTCTCACAGCAAGTATTCCTCTGTATACTATAACCCAGTGGTTCTCAACTCCTGTCCTCAGGACCCACTAACAGGCCAGGTTTTCAAGATAACTGAATTAGATCACAGGTGATATCTTTTGCTGCTCAGTGATTGCAGTATTCTAGTCTGCATCTCCCCAAGGTAATACTTAAAATCTGGCCTGTTAGTGGGTCCTGAGGACAGGAGTTGAGAACCACTGCTATAACCTATTATCCTGTGTACTACTACTTCACCTAAGTTTCCTCTGGAACTCCATGTTATGACTGTGTACTACCAAACTAAATAAAACCAGTAGTATTCCCAAATTATCTGAGTCTCCCTATCTCCCTATCTGATTTCTGCTTACTTATAGTTAACTGTTAAGTATATCATATATACCTCCGAAGCTGTGATCCACACCAAACTTTATAGTAACATTGCCTGAAGCGTTACATCTAGCTGCACATTGTGCACAGGATACTGTACTTTATGTACTGCAGCTAACTGAATCAACTGCCTGCCTGTAGTATATTAGGAAGAGAACAACAGGAATGCTCTACAGTGAGATCTAGCTGAACACTGTGCACAGGATATAGTACTGAATAAACTGCAGCTAACTGAATCATCTGCCTGCCTGTAGTATATTAGGAAGAGAACAACAGGAATGCTCTGCAGTGAGATCTAGCTGCACACTGTGAACAATATACAAAAAATGCAGCGCTATGTGTATGACAATGTGAAAAACCAAGTGCTCCAAAATTAACTGAATCACAGAAAAAATAATAAATAAAAATCCAAATATATTAATGAATAAAAAAGTCCAATTATATATAGAACTCCAAATAGATGTGATGAAACATATATTCAAATCAATTCCAAAAGGTGCAAGTGAATCTTCCAAAGTAAATATGTGACTTGTAACATAACCACCACCACGTGAAGGGGAGGCTTACCGGATGTAGTGGACCCAATACACATACGTGTATGGGGTCAAACAGGCTGAATACGTATACGTCCGTGCATATGGAACCAGATAAACACTGCGCACCCTTATATCCAAGGTCCAAGCTCAGGAGGGGATACCAGAAATGCAAGCCAATAGGGAATTTAACTCACATAAAGTTCATGTGGAAAAAGAAGGGAGATGGCACATAGCGTAATAACGCAAAGGATTTTAATGAATATAGGCAAGTACACTTACATTCAATCCATAGATTTGATGCTTTGCAAAGACACTCAGTAGCAGCAGTAGAGTCTCCTGACGCATTTCGCAAAATGTTGCATCGTCTGGGGCATTATATATTAGGAAGAGAACAACAGGAACGCTCTGCAGTGAGATCTAGCTGCACACTGTGAACAGAATACAGTATACTGACTGAATATACTGCAGCTACCTGAATCAACTGCCTGCCTGTAGTATATTAGGAAGAGAACAACAGGAACGCTCTGCACTGATCTAGCTGCACAGGATACAGTATACTGACTGAATATAGCATTATAGATAGCACAAACCCCTCTACCAAGTAGACTAAAATGGATCCATCACAGGTAGTTAACCACATGGCGGCGTTCAATCAGAGACTTGACGCACTTTCGCAAATGGTCACCGACCTTTCAACGGAGAACCAAAATCTCAAGTCATATATCACTGAAAGACTCCCTTCTCGGGTTACACACCCCGACACTCCTGAACCGAAAATAAGCCCACCAGACATCTTCTCGGGTGATAGGAGAAACTACAGGGAATACATTAATGCCTGTAAACTATTGTTTGACATGAAGCCACGCACTTATGCCACCGATAGAACAAATGTTTGCACCGCCATCTCTTACCTTAGAGGGGAACCCCGAGCCTGGGCTAATACTTTCATAGTGAAAGACGATCCAATCCTAAACTCCTTTCAGTGCCGCCATGGATCTTCTTATCAGAAACCCTAAAGGATGAGTTAGCCCGCACTGTAATACCCTCTACATTGGATACTCTTATACTCCTTAGCATTTCCATTGATAGGAGAATGCGGGAATGGAAAGCTGAGAGACTCTCAGGGGTCACCTATTCGGTTCCTTCAAACCATACTGCCGAGCCCATGGAAATCGGTGTAATTAGGGGACCACTTACCCCAGCAGAGAGGTCTAGACGAAGGTCCCTTCAGCTCTGTATGTATTGTGGCGCGCCACACCACATCGCTGAAGACTGCCCCATACTCAGAAAGAAAAAAACAGGTAAATCAACATACCTCTGCAAGCTAATAAACCCCCACTTACCAGATTCTAATGCCACGTACACAACCATTTTTCATGACGAGAAAAATGCCATTTTTTAATTTGGTCATTAAAAACGATCGTGTGTAGGCTCCAGAGCATTTTTCGGAACGTGAAAAATGGGCATTAATAATTTGGAACGACGTGAAAAAAATGCGCATGCTCAGAAGCAAGTTATGAGACGGGAGCGCTCGTTCTGGTAAAACTAGCATTCATAATGGAGATAGCACATTCGTCACGCTGTAACGGACTGAAGAGCACGAGGCTGAAAAACGCGCAAAACATCTCTCACCAAACTTTACTAACACGAGGATCAGCAAAAGCAGCCCAAAGGGTGGCACCATCTGAATGGAACTTCCCCTTTATAGTGCCGTCGTACAATTCGTACGTCACCGGGCTTTGTTCGAGCATTTTTTTTCACGATCGTGTGTAGGGAAGGCAGGCTTGAGAGGAATCACGTAGAGAAAAACCTTGTTTTTTCAATGACATTAAAAACGGTCGTGTGTACGCGGCATAACTATTTCAAAATTCTTGTCTCTCTGCAGTGGGACCAAACCCGAATTACTCTCGAGGCTATGATTGACAGAGGAGCATGTGGGAACTTCATAGACTTGCATATTGTTAAAACCAATAAAATTCCTGTATCCACTAAATGCAAACCTGTCTCTCTTAGACTTATTGACGGAACTACTTTAACCTCCGTCCCCATCACTACACAATCCCAACCTCTGCTTATGGTGACAGATTCTACTCATATAGAGTACATCTACTTAGATGTGATACCGTCTCCCCATTTTCCCCTCATTCTAGGTCTACCCTGGCTGCATACCCACAAACCCTCACTACGTTGGGAAGACAGGAGCATGCTCCTCATTTCTCAATATTGCCAGGAGACATGTTTCAAAGAGACTTCTTTATCACAGGCAGAGTCACTGTCCCCAGCGGAAGTCAACCTGGTACCTACGGCATACCAAGACTTCGCTGATGTCTTCAGCAAAAAGAATGCCGAGCTACTACCCCCCCCCCCCCCCACATAGACCATACGATTGCCCAAATGACTTACTCCCTGGCAGCAAAATCCCCTTTGGGCATATCTATTCCTTATCACAGCCTGAATTGGCCCATCAAAAGGAATACATAGAAGAAAATTTGAAGAAAGGTTTCATAAGACCGTCCACCTCACCCGCCGGGAACAAGGATCAAAGCCTACGTCCCATCATCGATTGTTGATAATTGAACAAGATCACGGTAAAAAACAGATACCCCCTTCCTCTCATCCCAGAATTATTGGAACGTTTGCAAATGGCAAAGTTGTTCACCAAACTTGATTTAAAGGGTGCGTATAATCTGGTCAGAATTCGTCAGGGGGATGAATGGAAGACAGCTTTCCGCACCCGTTACGGCCTGTATGAGTACCTGGTCATGCCCTTTGGGCTGTGCAACGCTCCTGACACTTTCCAGTTCCTCGTGGATGACATTTTCAGGGATCTCCTCGATGTTTGTCTAGTAGTATATCTAGACGACATCCTTATATACTCAGACAACATCACAGACTATCGCAAGCATGTCAGATGGGTTCTCTCTAGGTTATGCACAGATAATTTATACGTCAAATTAGAGAAGTGCACTTTCAAATCCAACTCCGTCGCATTCTTGTGTTACATAATTTCCGAGAATGGCTTACAGATGGATCCTGGTAAGATAGACTGTATCCAAAAATGGCCTAGACCCCTGAATAGGAAGGCACTTCAAAGATTCCTTGGTTTCGCAAATATTTATCGCAAATTCAGCGAAAAAATTTCCTTAGTCGTAAAACCTTTAACCCAACTAACAAGTATCCACTCCAACTATGCATGGAATGCACAAACTCAGGAGGCCTTCGATACCCTGAAATGTCGCTTCACTACGGCTCCCATCCTACGCTTACCAGACCCTAATCTACAATACATCTTGGAGGTCGATGCCTCCCATCTGGCCCTAGGGGCTATCCTATCCCAAAAATCGTCCATTGATGGACCGCTTCACCCTGTGGCCTACCATTCCCAATCCCTCACTCCTGCAGAGATCAATTACCCAGTAGGGGAAAAAGAGATGCTAGCAGTGAAATCCGCCCTGGAGACTTGGAGACACCTACTCAAGGGTACCTCACTACCCTTTATAGTGTACTCCGACCATCAAAACCTTCAATACATTCAGCGTAACAAAACACTCTCCTCCAGACAGATTACGCTGGGCTCTTTTCTTCGATAGATTCCACTTTGTCATCACCTACCGTCCTGGCTCTAAAAATGGAAAGGCTGATTCACTATCTCACCTGGAAGAACATCAATGTACACCTGACAGAATTTCCCAAATCATCCCACAGCAGAAGATCTTATGCACCATTTTGACTCTCAAAGAGGAATTGCAGCAGGCCCTAAACTCAGAAAACCCCCACTGCAGTTAGAGACAGATAAAGAAGGGTTCTTTTACAAAAATAACCGGCTGTACATCCCGACTCCTCTACACCATCGAATTCTTCAACTTACTCATGATGCACCCCTAGCTGGGCATCCTGGCATCACCAGGGCCCTGGATCTCCAGTAAGCGAGTATGTGTCCTCCTGCAAGATTTGTGCCTGCTCTAAACACGAATCCCGACCCCCCTTTCAGTCTCCTCACAACCCTCCCTATACCCGAAAAACCATGGCAGGCCGTTTCACTTGACTTTATCATGGAATTACCCCGCTCAAACGGTTACAACACGATCCTAGGCGCAGTCGACTACCTTACCAAAATGGCTCACTTCATGCCTCTCACGAAACTACCAAACTACAAAGAGACGGCCGAGATCTTGATACAGCATGTTTTCAAACTCCACGGAATCCCTTCCAGAATGGTGTTCGATCGAGGTTCACAGTTCATCTCCAGATTCTGGAAAGCTTTCTGTCTAAAACTCCAGATTGACCATCGATTATCAACTGCCTACCATCCTCAAACAAATGGGCAAACCGAAAGGGTAAACCGCTGTCTAGAACAATATATCCGTTGTTACTGCACTCACCTACAAAACAATTGGCATGAGTTACTTCCCCTAGCGGAATTTGCATATAACAACAATACCAGTACTACCTCAGGTTACTCAGCTTTTTATGCTAACTGCGGTTTCCATCCCTCCTTCATCTCTCAGCAGATTCCTACCAATAACCCAGCGGCTGAAGATTTTGTCAACACCTTAAAGCAGTGTTTCTCAACTCCAGTCTTCAAGGCGCCCCAACAGGTCATGTTTTCAGGATTTCCCTCAGATGAAACCGCAGTGTTAATTACTAAGGCAGTGAAACGGATCAAATCACCTGTGCAAAATAACGAACAGCCTGAAAACATGACCTGTTGGGGCGCCTTGAGCACTGGAATTGAGAAACACTGCCTTAAAGGACCTCATTGCTCACCTACGCGATAACATCACTAGAGCCCAGAGCAGACAGAAGGCCTACTACGATCTTCATAGGAGAACTCCCCCCACATACAAAATCTGAGATTTAGTATGGCTATCCACCAAACACCTCAACCTGCAGACTCCATCACGCAAATTTAGTAGATTATTCATTGGTCCTTTCCCCATCCACTCAGTGATCAACCCATCGGCAGTGAGACTGAAACTACCATCCACCTTACGTATTCATCCATCTTTCCACGTCTCCCTGATCAAACCCTACCATCCCAACACCTTCCCAGGTCGTATTCCAGCCCCCCTACCGCCGATTGAAGTTAACGGTCAGGAGGAATATGAAGTCGCACAGATCCATGGACTCCCGTCTATATAGAAACCGTTTACAGTATTTGATCCATTGTAAGACCTACGGTCCACAGGATGACTCCTGGGAACCCGCCTCAGAGGTTCATGCCCCATGGCTGGTCCACCTCTTCCATTCTCACAATCCTGACAGGCCTGCTCCTTTGACCCCCAGGAGGGGTCCCTCAGGGGGGGGATCCTGTAATGTCCTTATCTCTCCACCGAGACTCCTGTAATATTCTTATCTCTCCACCGGGGGTTCCGAGATCTCAACCAACTCCATCACAGTCCGATGACTCACAGCGACATCACCCGGCTCCACCTCTTCTCCCTACTTAAACAGCCGACACCCTTTGCTTGGTGTTCGTGCTAAGAAACACCAGGTAAATAGCTCCAGCAGCTGACGACCATCTTCCCTCACTATTGGGCCGGATAGAGCCCCTACTTCCATCTCACTATAAGGGGCCGGATAGAGCCCCTACTTCCATCTCACTATTGGGCCGGTCAGAGCCCCGACTTCCATCTCACTATTGGGCCGGATAGAGCCCTTACTGCCATCTCCCTATTGGGCCGGATAGAGCCCCTACTTCCATCTCCCTATTGGGCCGGATAGAGCCCCGACTTCCATCTCACTATTGGGCTGGATAGAGCCCCTACTTCCATCTCCTTATTGGGCCGGATAGAGCCCCGACTTCCATCACACTATTGGGCTGGATAGAGCCCCAGTCCTCTCATAGCAAGTATTCCTCCGTATACTATGTACTACCAAACTAAATAAAACCACTAGTATTCCCAAAATATCTGAGTCTCCCTATCTGATTTCTGCCTACTTATAGTTAACTGTTAAGTATATCATATATACCTTCAAAGCTGTGATCCACACCAAACTTTATAGTAACATTGCCTGAAGCGTTACATCTAGCTGCACACTGTGCACAGGATACTGTACTTTATATACCGCAGCTAACTGAATCAACTGCCTGCCTGTAGTATATTAGGAAGAGAACAACAGGAATGCTCTACAGTGAGATCTAGCTGAACACTGTGCACAGGATATAGTACTGAATAAACTGCAGCTAACTGAATCAACTGCCTGCCTGTAGTATATTAGGAGGAGAACAGGAATGCTCTGCAGTGAGATCTAGCTGCACACTGTCAACAGGATACAGTATACTGACTGAATATACTGCAGCTACCTGAATCAACCTGCCTGCCTGTAGTATATTAGGAAGAGAACAACAGGAACGCTCTGCAGTGAGATCTAGCTGCACACTGTGAACAGGATACAGTACTGAATATACTGCAGCTACCTGAATCATCTGCCTGCCTGTAGAATATTAGGAAGAGAACAACAGGAACGCTCTGCACTGATCTAGCTGCACAGGATACAGTATACTGACTGAATATACTGCTGCTAACTGAATCAACTGCCTGCCTGTAGTATATTAGGAAGAGAACAACAGGAACACTCTGCAGTGAGATCTAGCTGCACAGGATACAGTATACTGACTGAATATACTACAGGCAGGCAGTTGATTCAGTTAGCTCCAGTATATTAGGAACAGTACACCAGGAACGATCTGCAGTGAGTTCTAGCTAAACTGTATACGGTATATATATAGAGTGGGTACGGAAAATATTCAGACCCCCTTACATTTTTCACTCTTTGTTATATTGCAGCCATTTGCTAAAATCTTTTAAGTTAATTTTTTTTCCTCATTAACCACTTAACGACCACTCACTGTATATATAAGTCGGCAGAATGGCACGGACAGGCACAATCACGTACCTGTACGTGCCTGCCTTCGTATAGTTGGGGGGTCCCATCGGACCCCCCTTCTATACAGTGAGCGGTGGTTCTCGGTGCGGGAGCGATCCGTGATGAGGGGACGGCCATTCGTTTCCGGCCACCCCCTCGCGATCGCTCCCGGCGAATGAGAATCTTCCTCTGCCTGTGTAATGTAAACACAGGCAGAGGAAGTGATGTCATCTCTCCATGCGGCAGTCTTTTCGTCTAGAGCGCCGTGGAGAGAAGACATTAGGTTAGTGCACCAACACTACACTAACATGTAGGTACACATAGGCACACATTTCACCCCCCCAGATCACCCCCCCAGGTCATCCCCTGCACCCCCAGTCACAGTGTCACTGATTGCAGTGATCATTTATTTACTGATCACTGCATTTAGTGTCATTTGTGACTGTAAAAAGTGTCAGGGCAGTTAGGTTTAGGCCCCTTTAGGTCCAGGGTAGCCCCCTAACCCCCCCTAATAAAGGTTTAACCCCTTGATCGCCCCCCAGGTAACCCTTTCACCCCCTAATGCCAGCATCACTAAGCGATCGTATTTCCGATCGCTGTATTTAGTGCCGGCGGTGCCCTAGATAGCCAGTTATTTATTTTTAGGTTTTTATAGCGTCAGGTACCCCCATATATTATTTTAACCCCCTGATTGCCCCTAGAGTTAACCCTTTTACCAGTGATCACCGTATAGGTGTCACTGGCGACACTGGTTAGCCAGTTAGTTATTTAGGTTACCCGTCAGGTTTTTATATAGTGTCAGGTACCCCCATATATAACCTAATAAAGGTTTTAACCCCCTGATTGCCCCTAGTTAACCCTTTCACCAGTGATCACCATATAAGTTTTACGGGTGACGCTGGTTGGTTAGTTTGCTTTTTATAGCATCAGGGCACCCGCCGTATATAACCCAATAAAGGTTTAACCCCCTGATCGCCCGGCGGCTGATATCAATTAGGTTTTAGCGCCAGAGAGGGTCTGCGTCGCCCCAGGCAGCGTTAGGTTAGTGCCAGTAACGCTAACACCCACGCGCAAAGCATACACCTCCCTTAGTGGTATAGTATCTGAACAGATCAATATCTGATCTGATCAGATCTATACTAGCGTCCCCAGCGGTTTAGGGTTCCCAAAAACGCAGTGTTAGCAGGATCAGCCAAGATACCTGCTAGCACCTGCGTTTAGCCCCTCCACCCAGCCCAGCCCAGCCCACCCAAGTGCAGTATCGATCGATCACTGTAACTTACCAAACACAACACACATAACTGCAGCGTTCGCAGAGACAGTCCTGATCCCTGCGATCGCTAACAGTTTTTTTTTTTGAAGCGTTTGATACATTTGCTGACAGTCAGGTGCTTTTTTTACCTGTGAATCTTACTAGTGTACCCCTAAATTTAGAGCCCAAAATGGCAAATCGAAGGTACACTAGTAAAGAGGCCTACGAGATTCTGAGCATGACAGATAGTGAAGAGGAGGGCACGCATCTGTCAGATTCAGGCTCAGAATATCTTCCCGTAGAAGACAGTGAAGTCAGCGGCTCCATGTCAGATAGCTCTGACGACGAAGATGAGGTCCCTGCTAAGGTCAGGCGTACCCGATCCCGATCTTCTGAGGTTGTTGAGGAGCAAGAACCACAGGGCTCTCGTTTCATGGAGCAGAGTAGTACTAGCGCCGCTATTCCTTCTGGTTAATTGGCAAGCACCAGCGGCCTAGTACAGCCTGGGCGTACATCCAGCACTGCAGTATCACGTGGTGATGTGGCGAGTCCCATAAGTGCAGTTCAAGCTGGCGAGGTGGCAAGCACAAGTAGTGTCCCGCTGCCACCAAGAAGTAGACAAAGGCAGGCCCGTCGTGTCCATAGTGCCCTTCCTGATTGGGTCCCCACCACTTCTGCAGAACCCGTACTTCCCCCAATTACTGCCCAACCCGGTATTCAGGTGGAAACAGCTGATTTTATGCCAATTGCTTTTTATTCGCTGTTTTTCACGGAAGATCTCTATAGATCTATTGTGGACCAGAGTAATTTATATGCTGGTCAATTCATCGCCGCTAATCCCCAGTTGCCTTCCATTGCCAAAGATTGGAAACCAATTACGGTTTCCGAATTTAAGACCTTTCTGGGCCTTTCCCTCAACATGAGCAAACATAAATTCCCGTCATTGCGTGCTTATTGGTCCACGCACCCAATTGACCACATGCCCGTGTTCTCTGCCTCCATGCCCAGGAAACGATACAAGCAGATCTTGCGGTTCATGCATTTCAACGACAATGAACTTTGTCGTCCACGTGGAGACCCTGAATACGACCGGCTCTACAAAATTCGGCCCCTCATAAACCACTTCAACGAACGTTTTGCAGCCTTGTTTATTCCCGATCAAGTTGTCTGCGTTGATGAGTCCCTGATTAAATTTTCTGTCCGCTTGTCTTTCAAGCAGTACCTTCCCAGCAAGCGTGCCAGATACGGGGTCAAGCTCTATAAGTTCTGTGACAGGGCAACAGGCTATGTATTAGAGCTGCACGATTAATCGTTTGAGGATCGCAATCTCGATTCACCCCCCCCCACGATCTCCAGGCTGGATGACCGCGATTTTCTTAAATCCCCGCCGGTTCCACGTAACCAGCGTGGAACGCAAATGGATCATAGAGCGTGATGCATTGAAACTGTCTCCACTCTGCTCACACACAGCCTCCTCCTAACCCCACGCTGTGATAGACAGAATGCGGGTCCAATGCTGGGATGTGTTCTGTCTATCACAGCGTGGGGTTAGGAGGAGGCAGGGCTGTGTGCGAGCAGAGGGGAGACAGTTTCAACATACGGGCGGTGAGTTTCTAGCAGAAAATGTGTGCTGCTGTCCGTCCTCCCTTCTCCCCCCTCTCCCCCCCACATACCACACTTGGCTGGCTGTCTTCGGGACTCCGTCCTCCCCCCCTCCTCCCCCCGGGCCGCCGAGTCTGTCTCCCGTCTCCTGTCCCTGCCGCCTATGTTCACAGTGAGAGGGGAGAGCTGTGCTCTTCCCATCTCAGCTGTGACAGGAGTTCTAGCACAGTGCTAGTGCTAGGACTCCTGTTTTTGGAAGTGACAGGGTCAATAAAGAGAATCTGAGTATACAAAAATAGTGTAGCGCTGGAAAGAACTGTATATATCTATACAGTTAAAATTAAATACGTGAAAAAAGTATCAAAAACACTAATAAAACAATGCAAATAAACCAATCAAGTTCATAAGTGCCCGTGAAGAAAGAAGATTATCAAATAAATGTGTAGAGGATTTCCTCTATATTGATGATAAGAGTTCCACAGAGAAGATATCCGATGGAGCTGGTAAGTGCTATTCCAACAATAAGTGAAGATCCCGCCACCAAAGTGAGAAATGAAGGCTTACCAAACAGCCTGCGACCGCCCTTCTCAGGGGGGTCAAAACAAGCTTAGTAGAGCGATGTTCACTCCATGGAAGGCAGAGAAATTCCAGTGAAGACACTTCATCCACAATAGGCGAGTCTCCAGAGACGTGTCTGCACAGCTTATCCAAATCGGAGATGAAAAACACTCTTGATTGATCAGAGTGAATAATCCTCAGCAGTTAAAACGATGTCCAAAGAGAAGAAAGAAAAACTTTCCATAGTGTAGCATTCATCAGGGAAGTTTTATTAGAAATGAACAGGAGAGAAAACAGCTCTCGCACGCGCGAATCAGCCTTTGACAGAAACTCTGAGCTTTTTTATTTCCTTGCAAGGATTTTCTCGTTTTATCATTATTTTTATACCTATGTGAGAGCTGTTTTCTCTCCTGTTCATTTCTAATAAAACTTCCCTGATGAATGCTACACTATGGAAAGTTTTTCTTTCTTCTCTTTGGACATCGTTTTAACTGCTGAGGATTATTCACTCTGATCAATCAAGAGTGTTTTTCATCTCCGATTTGGATCAGCTGTGCAGACACGTCTCTGGAGACTCGCCTATTGTGGATGAAGTGTCTTCACTGGAATTTCTCTGCCTTCCATGGAGTGAACATCGCTCTACTAAGCTTGTTTTGACCCCCCTGAGAAGGGCGGTCGCAGGCTGTTTGGTAAGCCTTCATTTCTCACTTTGGTGGCGGGATCTTCACTTATTGTTGGAATAGCACTTACCAGCTCCATCGGATATCTTCTCTGTGGAACTCTTATCATCAATATAGAGGAAATCCTCTACACATTTATTTGATAATCTTCTTTCTTCACGGGCTCTTATGAACTTGATTGGTTTATTTGCATTGTTTTATTAGTGTTTTTGATACTTTTTTCACATATTTAATTTTAACTGTATAGATATATACAGTTCTTTCCAGCGCTACACTATTTTTGTATACTCATTTTGTTTGTACCTTATATCAAAGGTTTTTTTGGTGTTTAGCAGCAGGTTTCCTTAAGGGACATATTCATTTATATATTTTTTTAAATCACTTTGCACCTAGCGCGAATTTTTACTTTTTATAACCAATAAAGAGAATCTGTCTCCTCCAATTGGTATCACACAGTGAATTTTTTTCTCCTGTATGATAGCAATAAAGTGAAGTGAAAAAAAATGATAAAAAAAATAATAATTAAATTAATAAAATAAAGAAATTAAAAAGTAAAGAATAAGAAAAATATTAAAAATAAGAACATTTTGCAGAAAAAAAAAAAAAACCACAAGCGAATTATTTTTTTAAAAAATGTTACCATTTTAAAGAATCGTGAGAGAATCGTGATCTTTGTTCTAATCAAAAGAATCGTGATTCTCATTTTTCCCAGAATAGTGCAGCTCTACTATGTATGGAGCTTTATGGTTTATGAGGGAAAAGATAGTCCGGTTGAGCCGGCCAACTGCCCAGATTACATAGGGAGCGCTGGCAAGATAGTGTGGAACTTGGTGTCACCCTTATTCGGAAAGGGGTACCACTTGTATGTGGACAATTATTACACGAGCGTGCCACTGTTTAGTCACTTGTTTGATCATCAGATTGGAGCATGTGGCACCGTGCGACCTAATCGCCGGGGCTTTCCCCAGCGGCTTGTAGATTCCCGTCTTAGGCTGGGGGAGAGAGCCTGCTTGAAGTGTAATAACTTGCTCGCTATGAAGTGGAGGGATAATAAGAATGTTTTCCTTCTTACCTCCCTTCATGCAGACACAACAGTCCAAATTCGTACGGCGACTGGTGTTGTGGAGAAACCCCTCTGTGTCCACGAATATAACCAAAATATGGGAGGGGTGGACCTCAACAACCAGTTGTTGGCGCCGTATTTAATTGACCCTTACGGTTACGCTGGTACAAAAAAGTGTCTCTATTCTTATTCCAATTGGCTTTGCTGAACGCTCATGTGCTATACAGAGCTTCAGGCGGGACTTTATCTCTCCTAAAATTCCAGAATGAGATAGTCACAGAACTCCTGTATCCAGGCGGTTCTGCACCTCACCATCCCCTACCAAATGCAGTAAGCCGGCTGCATGAGAGGCATTATACGCATGTCCTCCCGAGTACCCCTACCCAACGTGCCCCCCAAAAAAGATGTCGTGTCTGTAGCAAGCACGGATTTAGGCGTGACACCCGTTATTTTTGTCCACGCTGTCCTGACAATCCTGGTCTTTGCATTGGTAAATGTTTTGAACGCTTCCACTCAAAAGTGAAGTTTTAGCGTAGGGTACAACATTGCACAGAACAGGACACACGTACACAGGGTCTCCCAAGATGCCATCGCATTTTGAGAGACCCAAACCATTACAGTTAAAGTTACAAAAAAAAGTGTAAAATAGAAAAAAAAAAACGTAAAAACAAAAAACACAAAAAATAACTAAAAAAAAAAAATAGTTGTCGTTTTATTGTTCTCTCTCTCTCTCTCTCTATTTTCTCTCTATTGTTCTGCTCTTTTTTTCTGTATTCTATTCTGCAATGTTTTATCATGCTTGCTTTTCAGGTATGTAATTTTTTGTTTTCAGGTGCGCCATTCAGCTGCAGCGCGGAATTATATATCTTGACAGCAACAGCGTTTGCTCCCACGATACATAAAGCCGTGACTCCAGTGCTGTAGGAGGTGATTTCACCACCACAGTTAAAAAAAAGAGCATATATGCCGAAGCATGGGGCGGAGGAGCGATTTTGCTCCTAATGCCGCGTACATACGGTTGAAATTCCGACGGAGGCTTGCCCGTGGAAAAGTCCGACCGTGTGTACGCGGCATAACTTTTTTGCGGGAGGATGCCCCCATGCTTCGGTATATATATATTTTAGGCACAGGTTGCGTTAAAAAAATGTTTTATTTTTTACTAGTTTTTTTTTTGGTATTTGCTTTGCAGGTATGGTAGGGTAAGGTCTTACTGTTATACTGTAATGTTACTTTGTTTTAATGTTAACCATCATTTGCTTAGCAGGTACGCCATTCAGTTGCAGCGCGGATCTATTTATCTTGACAGCAACAGCGTTTGCTCCCACAATACATGAAGCCGTGACTCCAACGCTGTAGGAGGTGATTTCACCACCACAGTTAAAAAAAAAGAGCATATATGCCGAAGCATGGGGGCAGCAGGGGCGGAGGAGCGATTTTGCTCCCAATGCCGCGTACATACAGTCGAAATTCCGACGGAGGCTTGCCCGTAGAAAAGTCAGACGTGTGTACGCAGCATAACCTTTTATGCCGCGTACATACGGTCAAAATTCCGACGGAGGCTTGTCCGTAGAAAAGTCCCACCGTGTGTACGCGGCATAACTTTTTTGCGGGAGGATGCCCCCATGCTTCGGCATATATAAATGGTGCATGTATGCCCATCATTAGAAGTGGGTGGATGAAGGGAGGTATTCTAATGGTGGGCATACCCACCGATCAATCTTTTTTTTTCGTTCAGCCAACAGGCTGCATGAAAAAAAAGATTACAATACATGTCCAACAAGGACCAGCAACGTACTGGTATGTTGCTGGACTTTGAATGGTTATACCAGAATGATGCCTGCGGGTTTAGGTATCATCTTGGTATCATTCTTTTCAGCCAGCTCCCGGCTTTCATGTAAAAGCAATCCTAGCAGATAATTAGCCTCTAGACTGCTTTTACAAGCAGTGGGAGGGAATGTCCCCCCCCCGGATATAAACAGAGCCATTGGGAAATTGGGAAAGCATTTTATCACACTGATCTTGGTGTGGTCAGATTCTTTGAGGGCAGAGGAAAGATCTAGGGTCTAACCCCCCCAATTTTTTTCAAAAAAAGAGTACCTGTCCCTACCTATTGCTATCATAGGGGATATTTACATTCCCTGAGATAACAATAAAAATGGTAAAAAAAAAAAAATATATGGAAGGAACAGTTTAAAAATAAAATAGCAAAATAAATAATAATAATAATAATAATAAAAAAGCACCCCTGTCCCCCCCTGCTCTTGCGCAAAGGCGAACGCAAGCGTCGGTCTAGCGTCATATGTAAACAGCAATTGCACCATGCATGTGAGGTATCACCGCAAAGGTCAGATCGAGGGCAGTAATTTTAGCAGTAGACCTCCTCTGTAAATCTAATGTGGTAACCTGTAAAGGCTTTTTAAGGCTTTTAAAAATATATGTAGTTTGTCGCCGCTGCGCGTTTGTGCGCAATTTTAAAGCATGTCGTGTTTGGTATCCATGTACTCAGCCTAAGATCCTCTTTTTTATTTCATCAAACATTTGGGCAATATAGTGTGTTTTAGTGCATTAAAAATAAAAAAAGGGTGTTTTTTCCCCAAAAAATGCGTTTGAAAAATCGCTGCGCAAATACTGTGTGGAAAAAAAATGCAACACCCACTATTTTAATCTGTAGGGCATTTGCTTTAAAAAAAATTATAATGTTTGGGGGTTCAACGTAATTTTCTTGCAAAAATAAATATGTTTTCATGTAAACAAAAAGTGTCAGAAAGGGCTTTGTCTTCAAGTGGTTAGAAGAGTGGATGATGTAAGACATAAGCTTCCTAATGTTGTGCATAAAATGCCAGGACAGTTCAAACCCCCCCCCCCGCCCCCCAAATGACCCCATTTTGGAAAGTAGACACCCCAAGCTATTTTCTGAGAGGCATGTTGAGCCCATTGAATATTTTTTTTTTTTTTGTCTCAAGTGATTAAATAATGAAAAAAAAAAATGTACAAAAAGTTGTCACTAAATGATATATTGCTCAAACATGCCATGGTTATATGTGGAATTGCACCCCAAAATACATTCTGTTGCTTCTCCTGAGTACGGGGATACCACATGTGTGAGACATTTTGGGAGCCTAGCCGCGTACAGGACCCCGAAAACCAAGCACCGCCTTCAGGATTTCTAAGGGTGTAAATTTTTTATTTCACTCCTCACTGCCTATCACAGTTTCGGAGGCAATGGAATGCCCAGATGGCACAAACCCCCCCCAAATGACCCCATTTTGGAAAGTAGACACCCCAAGCTATTTGCTGAGAGGTATGTTGAGTATTTTGAGTATTTTGGTTTTCGGGGCCCCGTACGCGGCTAGGCTCTCAAAAAGTCCCACACATGTGGTATCCCCGTACTCAGGAGAAGCAGCAAAATGTATTGTGGGGTGCAATTCCACATATAACCATGGCATGTTTGAGCAATATATCATTTAGTGACAACTTTTTGTACATTTTTTTTTTCTTTTTGTCATTATTCAATCACTTGGGACAAAAACAAAAATATTCAATGGGCTCAACATGCCTCTCAGCAAATAGCTTGGGGTGTCTACTTTCCAAAATGGGGTCATTTGGGGGGGGTTGTGCTATCTTGCCATTTTATGGCCTTCAAAACTGTGATAGGTAGTGAGGAGTGAAATCAAAAATGTATGCCCTTAGAAATCTTGAAGTCGGTGCTTGATTTTTGGGGTCCCGTACGCGGCTAGGCTCCCAAAAAGTCCCACACATGTGCTATCCCCGTACTCAGAAGAAGCAGCAGAATGTATTTTGGGGTGTAATTTCACATATGCCCATGGCATGTGTGAGCAATATATCATTTAGTGACAACTTTGTGCAAAAAAAAAAGTTTGTCATATCCCCGCAACTTGTGGCAAAATATAAAATATTCCATGGACTCAACATGCCTCTCAGTAAATAGCTTGGGGTGTCTACTTTCCAAAATGGGGTCATTTGGGGGGGGGGGGGGTTTGTGCTATTTTGGCATTTTATGGCCTTCAAAACTGTGATAGGTAGTGAGGAGTGAAATCAAAAATTTGCGCCCTTAGAAATCTTGAAGGAGGTGCTTGGTTTTTGGGGAACCGTACGCGGCTAGGCTCTCAAAAAGTTCCACACATGTGGTATCCCCGTACTCAGGAGAAGCAGTAAAATGTATTTTAGGGTGCAGTTAGAGCAGGCAGGCGAGTCAGTTAGCTGCTGTTACAGTGTGTAGAGGATATATATGCATCCTATGTGTTGTGTATATATATTTATACACTGTATTAAGTTTAGCTAGATCCGTTCCTGTTATTCTCTATACTGTGACAGGCAGGCCGGTGATTGTGCTAGCTGCAGACAGTCAGTGTTTCACTTAGTGTACTACTGTGTGCTTTGCATAGCGTTCACCTAAAGCTCACCTGAATACAGTTAATGACTATTATAGTGGTGTTCTCATAATAAAACCACAAGCAGAGAGCTGCAAGTATTTTCAGTGTACTGTGTCTTCTGCACAGTTTTCACCTAAAACTAACTGAAAACAATTGCTGCTTTTCCCATACTAACACCACAGCAGGCCATTAGTATGTCTGGAAGGCAAACAATGAGGCAGACAGTCACGAGGCAATAAAAGAGGGCAAGCAGGCTCTGTGTCTAGAGGCAACAGTGCTGCTGGTCGTGGACACGGTGCATCCTCATCAGCACGTGGCCGTGGGACACGCTTGTCCTTTTTTTTGGCAGCTGGCCAAGTTGAGCCGCAACATGCCCAAGACTTGGTAGAGTGGATGACCAAGCCGTCCTCCTTCTCATCCTCTCTCACCCAGGCTCAGGGTACTTTGTCTGGCAAAGCAGCTGCCAAAGCGGCCTCTTCCCTCGGCTCAATGGCATCAGTCACTCCTCCCCTAGCCCCACCATATCCTCCTGAGGAGTCTCCCGAACTGTTTGAGCACAGTGTTGGGTACATGCTCCAGGAGGATGCCCAGCGTTTTGAAGGCTCCAATGATGGAACCCAGCTGGAGGAAGGCAGTAACGTGAGCTCAGAGAGAGGGGGTAGTAACGTGAGCCCAGAGAGAGGGGGTGCCCAACAAGGTCAGCTATCTGGCAGTCATGTTCCCCCAGCTGCAGCATACTGCCAGATTGGCTCCAGTGATGAGGAGGGAGGGGATGATGAGGTCACTGACTCCACATGGGTGTCTGATAGGAGAGAGGAGGAGGAGGAGGAGGAGGCACATCTCCAACAAGGCAGGATGCCCTCCAGGGGCCAGCTTAAGGGCAGCACACCGACTGCATCACACCGCAGAGCTCCTCATGTGCAGGGCGCTGCTGTCTCTGAGCGTTATTCAAAAAGTTCTTTGGTGTGGGATTTTTTTCAGACGTGTGCAGCAGATCGCACCGTTGCCATTTGCAACATATGTCTAAAGCGTATCTCGCGCGCCCGGCCAAAACATAAGCCGCTTGGGCACCACGTGCTTGACCAGACATATGTCGACCTGCCATGCAGTCCGTTGGCAAGCACACCTAAAAGACCCACACCAAAGAACAAAGCAGACCTCTCCTTGCTCCTCATCAGCTGTGATCTCCAACCCCACTATACCTTCAGTCCTCTCAGAAACCTGCACTGAGAGGAATGAAGGTGTAGAATTAGGTGTGTCACAGCCAAGTACTTGCGGGCAATCTGCTATCGGTACACCGATGTCCGATTTGTACCAGGCAAATTTCCTTGCCCCAGCTGCTGCACTGCCGAAAGAAGTTCGCTCCTAGCCATCCACATGCCCAGCGGTTGAATGCTAGCTTGGCTAAATTGCTAGCACTTCAACTGCTGCCTTTTCAGTTGGTAGACTCTGCCCCCTTCCATGAGTTTGTGGAATGTGTGGTTCCTCAGTGGCAGGTTCCCAAATGCCACTTTTTTCCACGGAAGGCGATTCCGGCTCTCTACCGGCATGTGGAAGGCAATGTCTTGGCCTTACTGGACAGGGCGGTCAGCGGTAAGGTGCATATTACCGCTGACTCATGGTCCAGCAGGCATGGACAGGGACGTTACCTATCTTTCACGGTGCATTGGGTGACTCTGCTGGCAGCTGGGAAGGATGCAGGACAGGGTGCAGTAGTGTTGGAGGTTGTTCCACCACCACGCCTCCAAAATGCTACTAGTGGTGATTCTGACACACCTCTCTCCTCCACCCTCTCCCTTCTTCTTCCTCCATGGCCTCTTCCTGTGCTGATTTGACCTCGGAACCAGCGGTGGTCCGTAGGCGTTCAAGGGGCTACGCCAGTACGCAGGCAAAAAGATGCCATGCGGTGCTTGAGCTGGTGTACTTGGGGGACAGGAGCCACACTGGGGCAGAGATTCTGTCAGCTCTGCAGGGGCAGACTCAGAGGTGGTTGACACCACGCCAGCTTAAGCCAGAAAGGGTGGTTTCCGACAATGGCACCAACCTCCTCTCCGCCCTCCGACAGGGACAACTGACCCATGTGCCCTGTTTGGCTCACGTCCTTAACTTGGTGGTGCAGCGGTTCTTGGGCAGGTACTCAGGCTTACAGGAGGTCCTGAAGCAGGCCAGGAAACTCTGTGGGCATTTACGCCGGTCATATAATGCCAGTGCTCGGCTGGCTGAGCTGCAAAAGGATTACAACCTGCCCAAGAACCGCCTAATCTGTGACATGCCCACCAGGTGGAACTCTATGTTGGCCATGCTGCAGCGGCTGCACACGCAGCAGAGGGCCATCAATGAGTATCTGTTGCAATATGGCACCAGGACAGGGTCAGGGGAGCTTGGATTTTTTCCCCCACGCCAGTGGGCCATGATCAGGGATGCATGCACTGTCCTGGCACCATTTGAGGAGGCCACGAGGATGGTGAGCAGTGACAGTGCATGCATCAGTGACACTGTCCCTCTTGTCCACCTGTTGGAGCACACGCTGCGTGGAATAATGGACAGGGCACTTAAGGCAGAAGTGAGGCAGGAAGAGGAGGACTTCCTTACCTCTCAAGGCCCCCTTTATCCAGACAGTGTTCCTGCTGGCCCGGCTATCACACAGGAAGAGGAGGAGGAGGTGGAGGATTGTGTCAGCATGGAGGTGGAGACTAGCACTCAGCATCAGCAGCAGTCTTCAAGGGATCAATTACAGTCCCAAGACACCCATGGACTTGTACGTGGCTGGGAGGAGGTGGCTGCGGATCATGACGTCCTTAGTGACCCAGAGGACTCCGGACCGAGTGCCTCAGCAAACTTACGCTGCATGGCCTCCCTGATCGTGCAAATCCTGCGGAAGGATCCTCGTATTCGTGCGATCAAGGAGAGGGATCATTACTGGCTGGAAACCCCCCTTGATCCACGTCACAAGGGTAAGGTTGCGGACCTTATCTTGCCATCGCAGAGGGAGCAGAGGATGAGGCATCTTCGGGAGGTCTTGCAGAAAGGTCTCTACAACGCGTTCCCAGAGACTGGGAGGTTACAAATTCCTGGTCCTGGACAACGTGTTGCTGAGGCTTCGGTCAGTCAAAGAAGGAGCGGTGGAGAAGGTGGCCGTCTGACCGATGCGTTCAGACAATTTTTTAGTTCGCAGCCCCAAGGTATGATCGGTTCCAGCAACCATCGCCAGCATCTGGTTTACATGGTGCAGGAATATCTTTTTTTAATTTTTTAATCCAATATTCTTTATTTCTTTTCCATATAATAAAAAAAAAAACATACATCCATTTTCCCATATACGGTAATGCATACATAACTTAACCATGTATTCCTCACTTTATCCCTCATTCACACCCACCCAGCCTCCCTACTCACCTACTCATCCATCCCCCACCTATTAACATGTTTCCACTTCTAACCATTTTCCCCATATATTATTAAATTAATTTTTATTTCCTCTCTTAATATAGATATATTCTTCTTTTGTCACAGTGTCAACTATCACCCTCCTCCATTCTGTCACTGTAGGAGGTTTTTCCGCCTGCCACTTCTGCGCTATGAGTTTCCTTCCGTGGAACAGACATCTTGTTATTGCTGTTCGTACATCTCCCAAAAGTCCCCTTTCTTCCAGGAGACCCAATACACATAACCTGACTACTGGTTGCAACGAAGTCACAAACACTGTATTTATCTTTTCAACTATTTGCTTCCAGTATTGATATAACTTGGGACACCTCCAAATCATATGCATTAGGTCTCCCCTCTCGTCCCCACATCTCTGACATCTCGAATCCGATCTCATACCGAACTGACACATCCTTTGGGGTGTATAATATACTCTATGTATTAGATAAAGATGGGAGATGATTTGAGATGATGACAGCGACACATTGGGGCTGATTTACTAATAACAGTGCGCTGCGCTGCTTCTAACCTTAATTGGTGCGCCTGATAACTCCTTCACTGGGCGCAGGAAGCAGCGGCGCACTGTTATAGTAAATAGAAATGTCAGCGGCGCTCAATTGAAAATGAATGGTTCCCTATGGGAGCCCATTGATTTGAATAGAGGTCGCCCGGCAAGTCGGATCCAACTTGCGGGCGACTCGTGTGCCGGCTGACACAGCGACAGCGCGACTCTGCCAGGCGACCTGGACACGACCTGAGCGCGTGAAGCAGCCGCTCAAGTCATGTCCTAGAGGAGACTAGCCGACCGAGAATGTGTCCAGCGCGATGTCATCGCGCTGGTCCTCGGCAGCCTCGCTGTCCCATGTTTGGTATGAATCATGAAGGGGAACTCCACGCCAAATTTTAATGAAAAAACCGGCATGGGTTCCCCTCCAGGAGCATACCAGGCCCTTAGGTCTGGTCTGGTTTTTTAAGGTGAACCCCCTAAGCCGAAAAACGGCGTGGGGGTCCCCCCAAAATCCAAACCAGACCCTTAGGTCTGGTCTGGATTTTAAGGTGAACCCCTTAAGCCGAAAAACGGCGTGGGGGTCCCCCCAAAATCCAAACCAGACCCTTATCCGAGCATGCAACCTGGCAGGCCGCAGGGGAAAAGAGGGGGACGAGAGCGGCCCCCCTCCCTCCTGAACCGTACCAGGCCGCATGCCCTCAACATGGGGGGTTTGGTGCTTCGGGGCAGGGGGGCAACCTGCGGCCCCCCACCCCAAAGCACCCTGCCCCCATGTTGATGGGGACAAGGGCCTCTTCCCGACAACCCTGGCCGTTGGTTGTCGGAATCTGCGGGCGGGGGGCTTTTCGGAATCAGGGCGCCCCCTTTAAAAAGGGGGCCCCCAGATGCCGGCCCCCACCCTATGTGAATGAGTATGGGGTACATCGTACCCCTACCCATTCACCTGGTGGCAAAATAAGTCAATAAAAAGACAACACAGGTTTAAAAAAGTAATTTATTGGGCAGCTGCGGGGGTCTTTCTGCTGGGCCCCCGCTATCTCCTGCTAGCTCTTTTGCTAGCGGGGGTCCCGGGCTTCCTCGCCGTCTTCTTCCGACTTCGGGGGTCTTTCTGCCGGGCCCCCGCTATTTTCTGCTAGCTCTTTTGCTAGCGGGGGTCCCGGGCTTTGTCGCCGTCTTCTTCAGACTTCGGGGGTCTCTTGTTCTGTTCTCCGGTTCTTCTCCCGCTCTCCGATGCCTTCTCCACGATCTTCGGTTCTTTCTGCCGGACGCCCCGCTATCTTGTGCCAGCTCTTTTGCTAGCGGGGGCCGGTCTTCTACGTCGCCTTCTTCCTTCTTCTCTTTGCCCGATGTTGACTTGTCGCTCTCCACCGCCGCAATGATCGTCCGAGCAGCGGTGCCACTTTTATTGGCATGGGGCGTGGTCACCGGATGATGCCACCGCTGACCCCGCCCCCGTTTCACGTCACAGTCCCATCATTCCCCGGGACTGTGACATCATACGGGGGCGGGGTCAGCGGTGGCATAAGCCGGTGACCACGCCCATGCCAATAAAAGTGGCACTGCTGCTCGGACGATCATTGCGGCGGTGGAGAGCGACGAGTCAACATCGGGCGAAGAGAAGAAGGAAGAAGGCGACGTAGAAGACCGGCCCCCGCTAGCAAAAGAGCTGCCACAAGATAGCGGGGCGTCCGGCAGAAAGAACCGGAGATCGAGGAGAAGGCATCGGAGAGCGGGAGAAGAACCGGAGAACAGAACAAGAGACCCCCGAAGTCGGAAGAAGACGGCGACGAAGCCCGGGACCCCCGCTAGCAAAAGAGCTAGCAGAAGATAGCGGGGGCCCGGCAGAAAGACCCCCGGAGCTGCCCAATAAATTACTTTTCAAACCTGTGTTGTCTTTTTTTATTGACTTATTTTGCCACCAGGTGAATGGGTAGGGGTACGATGTACCCCATACTCATTCACATAGGGTGGGGGGCAGGTATCTGGGGTCCCCCTTATTAAAGGGGGCTCCCGGATTCCGATAAGCCCCCCACCCGCAGACCCCGACAACCAACGGCCAGGGTTGTCGGGAAGAGGCCCTTGTCCTCATCAACATGGGGGCAGGGTGCTTTGGGGTGGGGGCGCCGCAGGTCGCCCCCCCTGCCCCGAAGCACCAAACCCCCCATGTTGAGGGCACGCGGCCTGGTACAGTTCAGGAGGGAGGGGGGCGCTCTCTCGTCCCCCCCTTTTCCCCTGCGGCCTGCCAGGTTGAGTGCTCGGATAAAGGGTCTGGTGTTTATTCTAAGGGGACCCCACGCAATTTTTTTTGGTTTTTGGCGCGGGGTTCCCCTTAAAATACATGCCAGACCTGAAGGGCCTGGTATGGATTCTGGGGGGACCCCCACGCCATTTTTTTTCATTTTTTTGGGGGGGGGTCCCCTTTGAATCCATACTAGACCCAAGGGCCTGGTATGGACCTGGGGGGGGGACTCCACGCTGTTTTTTTTTTGGTTTGGTTTTTTGAACCGTTTTTTTTTTTTTTTTTTTACATTTCCTTTAACAACCAGCTATAAACAGGTCAAACAAAAAATCGCCGCAAAATTGCGGTACTTGCGTTTTGGATGCGGGTCCATTGAATTCTATTACATCCAAAACACTGTTTTTGTCCTGGCCAAAAAATCTGCAGTTGCGTTTAAAATTGTTTTTCACAAACCCTCAAAATGCCTTCAGACGCCAAAGATTTCCACGTTTCAGACGCGGTACCAGCGTTTAGCCGCATTTTAGTTTAGAAGCGTTTTTAAAGGTGACCTATTTTTTTACATTGATAAACTCCAAATTTATGGCAAATGAGGAAAAAGCATTTTATATATATATATATATATATATATATATATATATATATATATATAAAAGAAATTGCTTCCATTGCATTGTGGACAATTCACAACTTGGGGCAGCTGACGTGGCAAGTGGACAATCCACAACTTGGGGCAGCTGACGTGGCAAGTGGACAATCCACAACTTGTGGCAAGTGATGTGGCAAGTGACACGCTAAATACAACTACACTGCTGCTCTCAGCTGCTCATATCACTCTGGTCTCACTAAATAGCTAAAATCGTAAATAATACTGTTTTTTGAGCTTAGGGCGGCTCCTTATCATATACACGCAAATGTAGTAAAACACGGCATGCAAACGCCACAAAGCGCGCCTTTCTAAACGCCACTTTTAACCTTAGTTCTGAACACTTTGCACCAGCGTCCCGTCTACATGGGGCCTAAAAACGCCTATGCCATTTACAGCTCCAAAACGCCATGGTGGCCATGAGGCCATAGGCTAACATGGAGAGATGTTTTTAAGCTGCAAAAAACGCTCAAACAAGCGGCATGAAAAATGTCCGTGTGCATGTAGCCTTATATTAACCACTTGTGCACTGCCCAGACCAAGTTTCACATTTCAGCGCTGATGCACTTTTAATGACAATTGCGCGCTCATACAACACTGTAACCCAATGAAAATGTTTTATTTGTTGGCACACAAATAGAGCTTGCTTTTGGTGCTATTTGATCACCTTTGTGTTTTAGTTTTATTTTTTATCTATAAATACAAAAGACCGAGTTTAAAAAAAAAAAAATGGATATTTTACCCACTTCAGCACTGGGCCTATTCTGGCACTTCTCTCCTTCATGTAAAAATCATAAATTTATAGCTATAAAATTACTTCAAAACACCAAACATTATATATTTTTTTGGAGCAGACACCCTAGGGAATAAGATGGCGGTCATTGCAAATTTCCTGGTGCCTCCATGGCAGCATACCTGTGGATAGGCACCAGGAAAGGAAAATTACTGGTAAGTATGATAAAATTTTCAATTTTTTTGGTATAATGTGAAAGATGTTGTTATGCTGAGTAAATAGATACCTAACACGTCACGCTTTAAAATTGCGCACACTCATGGCATGACACCAAACTTCAGTAATTAAAAATCTCCCTAGGCGATGCTTTACATTTTTTTACAGGTTACCATTTTGGCATTACAGAGGAGGTCTAGTGCTAGAATTGTTGCACTCGTTCTAACGCACGCAGCAATAACTCACATGTGTGGTTTGAACGGCGTTTACATATGAGGGCGGGACTTACGTGTGTGTTCGCTTCTGAGCGCGAGCTACCGGGGACATGGGCGTTTTTTCTTATTTTTTTTTTTTATTTTTTTTACTTTTTTGTATTTCTTACTCTTTTTTAATTTTTTTAATTTTTGGGGATCACTTTTATTCCTATTACAAGGAATGTAAACATCCCTTGTAATAGGAATGTGTGTGACATGTCCTCTTTATGGAGAGATGCAGGGTCAATAAGACCCCACATCTCTCCTCCAGGCTGGAAAGCATGATATTGTTCCAAAATTCCCAAAAAATCACCAAACTCATGCTGACAGCCAAGATCACGGCTTGGTTAACATACGGGAACACGGCGTGATGTCATAACATCGTGCCCGCGCCTCCGACGGTCATAGAGATGACTGATGACCATCAGGTCACCAGTCATCTCCAAATCGTTCTCCGAGCCCCAGATGGCACGGGAGAGCCCGGAGAAGCACCGGATGGCGGCAAGAGGGGGGGGGGGAACGTCCCCTCCCCCCGCCTATAAGAACAAACAAGCGGCGGAACTGCCACTATGATCGTTTTTATTGTGCACAGAATCGCCGGCTGAAAAGAATGATATCTGAATGATGCCTGCAACTGCACCCAACATTCAGATGTCACCGCCCAAAGCCAAAGATGTCATTTGACGGTGGGCGGTAGGAAACTGGTTAATATTTTTAAAAAAGGTAATTTTTCTTCTTCATTGATGTACACTGATGAGACTGCACTGATGGGCACCGATAAGGTGGCAAGGGTGGGCACTGAGAGGTGGCATTGCTATTTGGCACTGGTGGGCAGTGAGAAGTGGCACTGCTAGGTGGCAATGATAGTTGGCAGTGATGGGCACTGATAGGCAGCACTGCTAGGTGCCACTGATTGGCACCAGTGGTGGGAATTGATAGGTGGCACTGGCAGGGGCTACTAATTGTCACAGATGATGCAGAATTGCCTCTTCCTCTTCGGGCCCCATGTCCCTTGCACATAAGCCGGTGATTGCCTTTTTTTATGCTCACGCTGTCGGCACAAGGAGAAAACAAAACCATTACCCAGCTTTTGTTTACATCACGTGATCAGCTGTCATTTGCTGACAGCTGATCACATGGTAAAGGGCAGGGATCGGCCCCTTACTCGGATCTGTCATCACCTGAGTGTCAGTGACTCTGTGACCACAGCGCGCGCAAAGGGGAGGACGTTTATTGACGAACTCCCGGCAATTGAGGACCGTGCTGTGGCCGTCGATCAGTTATAGCGCTGATCTCAAGTGATTAAAGAGGGTCTAAATGGGCCATTGACATGCATCACAATTCAACTTAGGAATGAGTCTTTGAAAAGATAAACTAAATAATTTGGCCACTTTATCCTTCCAAATAATTCACTTCCTGTCACATAGCCACACAGGAAGTGAGGGAAAATCCCTAACAATGTCTTTCCTTGGGGACACACAGGTCAGTCTAAATACTTTCCCCATTATGCACATTGCACTCCAGCATATTGCGGGGTACACCACAAATTATTAGGTAGTTTGGACTGTGGGGTTTATTTACTAAAGGCAAATCTACTTTGCACTACAAGTGCACTTGCTGTATATCTGAGGGGGACATGCAAGCCAAAAAAAAACATCTTTGCTTTTACATGATTGTAACATCCAATCACCAGTACTTTCCCTCAGATTTTCAGCAGCTACACTTTTACTGCAGAGTGGATTTGTCTTTACTAAAAAAAAAATCAAAAAAAAAAAACACACACACGCAGGGGTTCTAACACCTACTTCGTTTCCCTCAAAATGCCCACAATTAGAATTGTATGGCCTTGAGTAGGGATGAGCTTCGTGTTCGAGTCGAACATACGTTCGACTCGAACATCGGCTGATCGATCGTTCGACGAAGATCGAACGATTTGGGCCGTTCGCGCCAAATTCGAGTGACGCGAACGGCCCACAATGCACTACGCCATCGCAGTGTCATCCAGGCGCTGTGATTGGCCAAGCATGCACTGTGACCCCGCATGCTTGGCCAATCACAGCGCCGGCAGCGAGGAGAGCAATGATTGGCCACAGGCAGGATGCCTGTGGCCAATTATTGCTGAGGGGGTTTAGTACACGCCCCACACTATAAAAGGCCGCCAGCGCGGCGGCCTTGTGTAGTGTGTTCCGGAGCAGGGAAAGAGAAGCATAGGCAGGGACAGTGTCATTTTTTTCCTTTACTAATCCTGGATTCCTTGTGTTTAGGGACAGAGAAGGATAGGTAGGGAGAGTGTCAGTGTGTCATTCTGTGCTAAACCTTGTTTGTAGGGACAGAGAAGGACAGTGAGGGAAAGTGTCAGTGTGCTATTCTGTGCTAAACCTTCTTTGTAGGGACAGAGAAGGACAGTGAGGGAAACTGTCAGTGTGCTATTCTGTTCTAAACCAATCTTGCTGAACCATATTTGAAATCCTTGAGTTTAAGGACAGAGAAGGACACTCGTGGAAACTATCAGTGTGCTATTCTGTGCTAAATCTTGTTTGTAGGGACAGAGAAGGACAGTGAGGGAAAGTGTCAGTGTGCTATTCTGTTCTAAACCAATCTTGCTGAACCGTATTTGAAATCCTTGAGTTTAGGGACAGAGAAGGACACTCGTGGAAACTATCAGTGTGCTATTCTGTGCTAAATCTTGTTTGTAGGGACAGAGAAGGACAGTGAGGGAAAGTGTCAGTGTGCTATTCTGTCCTAAACCAATCTTGCTGAACCATATTTGAAATCCTTGAGTTTAGGGACAGAGAAGGACACTCTGGGAAACTGTCAGTGTGCTATTCTGTTCTAAACCAATCTTGCTGAACCATATTTGAAATCCTTGAGTTTAGGGACAGAGAAGGACACTCGTGGAAACTATCAGTGTGCTATTCTGTGCTAAATCTTGTTTGTAGGGACAGAGAAGGACAGTGAGGGAAAGTGTCATTGTGCTATTCTGTCCTAAACCAATCTTGCTGAACCATATTTGAAATCCTTGAGTTTAGGGACAGATAAGGACACTCGGGGAAACTGTCAGTGTGCTATTCTGTGCTAAATCTTGTTTGTAGGGACAGAGAAGGACAGTGAGGGAAACTATCAGTGTGCTATTCTGTTCTAAACCAATCTTGCTGAACCATATTTGAAATCCTTGAGTTTAGGGACAGAGAAGGACAGTGAGGGAAAGTGTCAGTGTGCTATTCTGTGCTAAATCTTGTTTGTAGGGACAGAGAAGGACAGTGAGGGAAAGTGTCAGTGCGCTATTCTGTCCTAAACCAATCTTGCTGAACCATATTTGAAATCCTTGAGTTTAGGGACAGAGAAGGACACTCGTGGAAACTATCAGTGTGCTATTCTGTGCTAAATCTTGTTTGTAGGGACAGAGAAGGACAGTGAGGGAAACTATCAGTGTGCTATTCTGTGCTAAACCAATCTTGCTGAACCATATTTGAAATCCTTGAGTTTAGGGACAGAGAAGGACACTCGTGGAAACTATCAGTGTGCTATTCTGTGCTAAATCTTGTTTGTAGGGACAGAGAAGGACAGTGAGGGAAAGTGTCAGTGTGCTATTCTGTTCTAAACCAATCTTGCTGAACCATATTTGAAATCCTTGAGTTTAGGGACAGAGAAGGACACTCGGGGAAACTGTCAGTGTGCTATTCTGTTCTAAACCAATCTTGCTGAACCATATTTGAAATCCTTGAGTTTAGGGACAGAGAAGGACACTCGTGGAAACTATCAGTGTGCTATTCTGTGCTAAATCTTGTTTGTAGGGACAGAGAAGGACAGTGAGGGAAAGTGTCAGTGTGCTATTCTGTCCTAAACCAATCTTGCTGAACCATATTTGAAATCCTTGAGTTTAGGGACAGAGAAGGACACTCTGGGAAACTGTCAGTGTGCTATTCTGTGCTAAATCTTGTTTGTAGGGACAGAGAAGGACAGTGAGGGAAACTATCAGTGTGCTATTCTGTTCCAAACCAATCTTGCTGAACCATATTTGAAATCCTTGAGTTTAGGGACAGAGAAGGACAGTGAGGGAAAGTGTCAGTGTGCTATTCTGTGCTAAATCTTGTTTGTAGGGACAGAGAAGGACAGTGAGGGAAAGTGTCAGTGTGCTATTCTGTCCTAAACCAATCTTGCTGAACCATATTTGAAATCCTTGAGTTTAGGGACAGAGAAGGACACTCGTGGAAACTATCAGTGTGCTATTCTGTGCTAAATCTTGTTTGTAGGGACAGAGAAGGACAGTGAGGGAAACTATCAGTGTGCTATTCTGTGCTAAACCAATCTTGCTGAACCATATTTGAAATCCTTGAGTTTAGGGACAGAGAAGGACACTTGTGGAAACTATCAGTGTAGTATTCTGTGCTAAATCTTGTTTGTAGGGACAGAGGAGGACAGTGAGGGAAACTATCAGTGTGCTATTCTGTGCTAAACCAATCTTGCTGAACCATATTTGAAATCCTTGAGTTTAGGGACAGAGAAGGACACTCGTGGAAACTATCAGTGTGCTATTCTGTGCTAAATCTTGTTTGTAGGGACAGAGAAGGACAGTGAGGGAAAGTGTCAGTGTGCTATTCTGTTCTAAACCAATCTTGCTGAACCATATTTGAAATCCTTGAGTTTAGGGACAGAGAAGGACACTCGTGGAAACTATCAGTGTGCTATTCTGTGCTAAATCTTGTTTGTAGGGACAGAGAAGGACAGTGAGGGAAACTATCAGTGTGCTATTCTGTTCCAAACCAATCTTGCTGAACCATATTTGAAATCCTTGAGTTTAGGGACAGAGAAGGACACTTGTGGAAACTATCAGTGTAGTATTCTGTGCTAAATCTTGTTTGTAGGGACAGAGGAGGACAGTGAGGGAAACTATCAGTGTGCTATTCTGTGCTAAACCAATCTTGCTGAACCATATTTGAAATCCTTGAGTTTAGGGACAGAGAAGGACACTCGTGGAAACTATCAGTGTGCTATTCTGTGCTAAATCTTGTTTGTAGGGACAGAGAAGGACAGTGAGGGAAAGTGTCAGTGTGCTATTCTGTTCTAAACCAATCTTGCTGAACCATATTTGAAATCCTTGAGTTTAGGGACAGAGAAGGACACTCGTGGAAACTATCAGTGTGCTATTCTGTGCTAAATCTTGTTTGTAGGGACAGAGAAGGACAGTGAGGGAAACTATCAGTGTGCTATTCTGTGCTAAACCAATCTTGCTGAACCATATTTGAAATCCTTGAGTTTAGGGACAGAGAAGGACACTCGTGGAAACTATCAGTGTGCTATTCTGTGCTAAATCTTGTTTGTAGGGACAGAGAAGGACAGTGAGGGAAAGTGTCAGTGTGCTATTCTGTTCTAAACCAATCTTGCTGAACCATATTTGAAATCCTTGAGTTTAGGGACAGAGAAGGACACTCGGGGAAACTGTCAGTGTGCTATTCTGTTCTAAACCAATCTTGCTGAACCATATTTGAAATCCTTGAGTTTAGGGACAGAGAAGGACACTCGTGGAAACTATCAGTGTGCTATTCTGTGCTAAATCTTGTTTGTAGGGACAGAGAAGGACAGTGAGGGAAAGTGTCAGTGTGCTATTCTGTCCTAAACCAATCTTGCTGAACCATATTTGAAATCCTTGAGTTTAGGGACAGAGAAGGACACTCTGGGAAACTGTCAGTGTGCTATTCTGTGCTAAATCTTGTTTGTAGGGACAGAGAAGGACAGTGAGGGAAACTATCAGTGTGCTATTCTGTTCCAAACCAATCTTGCTGAACCATATTTGAAATCCTTGAGTTTAGGGACAGAGAAGGACAGTGAGGGAAAGTGTCAGTGTGCTATTCTGTGCTAAATCTTGTTTGTAGGGACAGAGAAGGACAGTGAGGGAAAGTGTCAGTGTGCTATTCTGTCCTAAACCAATCTTGCTGAACCATATTTGAAATCCTTGAGTTTAGGGACAGAGAAGGACACTCGTGGAAACTATCAGTGTGCTATTCTGTGCTAAATCTTGTTTGTAGGGACAGAGAAGGACAGTGAGGGAAACTATCAGTGTGCTATTCTGTGCTAAACCAATCTTGCTGAACCATATTTGAAATCCTTGAGTTTAGGGACAGAGAAGGACACTTGTGGAAACTATCAGTGTAGTATTCTGTGCTAAATCTTGTTTGTAGGGACAGAGGAGGACAGTGAGGGAAACTATCAGTGTGCTATTCTGTGCTAAACCAATCTTGCTGAACCATATTTGAAATCCTTGAGTTTAGGGACAGAGAAGGACAGTGAGGGAAAGTGTCAGTGTGCTATTCTGTGCTAAATCTTGTTTGTAGGGACAGAGAAGGACAGTGAGGGAAAGTGTCAGTGTGCTATTCTGTCCTAAACCAATCTTGCTGAACCATATTTGAAATCCTTGAGTTTAGGGACAGAGAAGGACACTCGTGGAAACTATCAGTGTGCTATTCTGTGCTAAATCTTGTTTGTAGGGACAGAGAAGGACAGTGAGGGAAACTATCAGTGTGCTATTCTGTGCTAAACCAATCTTGCTGAACCATATTTGAAATCCTTGAGTTTAGGGACAGAGAAGGACACTTGTGGAAACTATCAGTGTAGTATTCTGTGCTAAATCTTGTTTGTAGGGACAGAGGAGGACAGTGAGGGAAACTATCAGTGTGCTATTCTGTGCTAAACCAATCTTGCTGAACCATATTTGAAATCCTTGAGTTTAGGGACAGAGAAGGACACTCGTGGAAACTATCAGTGTGCTATTCTGTGCTAAATCTTGTTTGTAGGGACAGAGAAGGACAGTGAGGGAAAGTGTCAGTGTGCTATTCTGTTCTAAACCAATCTTGCTGAACCATATTTGAAATCCTTGAGTTTAGGGACAGAGAAGGACACTCGTGGAAACTATCAGTGTGCTATTCTGTGCTAAATCTTGTTTGTAGGGACAGAGAAGGACAGTGAGGGAAACTATCAGTGTGCTATTCTGTTCCAAACCAATCTTGCTGAACCATATTTGAAATCCTTGAGTTTAGGGACAGAGAAGGACACTTGTGGAAACTATCAGTGTAGTATTCTGTGCTAAATCTTGTTTGTAGGGACAGAGGAGGACAGTGAGGGAAACTATCAGTGTGCTATTCTGTGCTAAACCAATCTTGCTGAACCATATTTGAAATCCTTGAGTTTAGGGACAGAGAAGGACACTCGTGGAAACTATCAGTGTGCTATTCTGTGCTAAATCTTGTTTGTAGGGACAGAGAAGGACAGTGAGGGAAAGTGTCAGTGTGCTATTCTGTTCTAAACCAATCTTGCTGAACCATATTTGAAATCCTTGAGTTTAGGGACAGAGAAGGACACTCGTGGAAACTATCAGTGTGCTATTCTGTGCTAAATCTTGTTTGTAGGGACAGAGAAGGACAGTGAGGGAAACTATCAGTGTGCTATTCTGTGCTAAACCAATCTTGCTGAACCATATTTGAAATCCTTGAGTTTAGGGACAGAGAAGGACACTCGTGGAAACTATCAGTGTGCTATTCTGTGCTAAATCTTGTTTGTAGGGACAGAGAAGGACAGTGAGGGAAAGTGTCAGTGTGCTATTCTGTTCTAAACCAATCTTGCTGAACCATATTTGAAATCCTTGAGTTTAGGGACAGAGAAGGACACTCGGGGAAACTGTCAGTGTGCTATTCTGTTCTAAACCAATCTTGCTGAACCATATTTGAAATCCTTGAGTTTAGGGACAGAGAAGGACACTCGTGGAAACTATCAGTGTGCTATTCTGTGCTAAATCTTGTTTGTAGGGACAGAGAAGGACAGTGAGGGAAAGTGTCAGTGTGCTATTCTGTCCTAAACCAATCTTGCTGAACCATATTTGAAATCCTTGAGTTTAGGGACAGAGAAGGACACTCTGGGAAACTGTCAGTGTGCTATTCTGTGCTAAATCTTGTTTGTAGGGACAGAGAAGGACAGTGAGGGAAACTATCAGTGTGCTATTCTGTTCCAAACCAATCTTGCTGAACCATATTTGAAATCCTTGAGTTTAGGGACAGAGAAGGACAGTGAGGGAAAGTGTCAGTGTGCTATTCTGTGCTAAATCTTGTTTGTAGGGACAGAGAAGGACAGTGAGGGAAAGTGTCAGTGTGCTATTCTGTCCTAAACCAATCTTGCTGAACCATATTTGAAATCCTTGAGTTTAGGGACAGAGAAGGACACTCGTGGAAACTATCAGTGTGCTATTCTGTGCTAAATCTTGTTTGTAGGGACAGAGAAGGACAGTGAGGGAAACTATCAGTGTGCTATTCTGTGCTAAACCAATCTTGCTGAACCATATTTGAAATCCTTGAGTTTAGGGACAGAGAAGGACACTTGTGGAAACTATCAGTGTAGTATTCTGTGCTAAATCTTGTTTGTAGGGACAGAGGAGGACAGTGAGGGAAACTATCAGTGTGCTATTCTGTGCTAAACCAATCTTGCTGAACCATATTTGAAATCCTTGAGTTTAGGGACAGAGAAGGACACTCGTGGAAACTATCAGTGTGCTATTCTGTGCTAAATCTTGTTTGTAGGGACAGAGAAGGACAGTGAGGGAAAGTGTCAGTGTGCTATTCTGTTCTAAACCAATCTTGCTGAACCATATTTGAAATCCTTGAGTTTAGGGACAGAGAAGGACACTCGTGGAAACTATCAGTGTGCTATTCTGTGCTAAATCTTGTTTGTAGGGACAGAGAAGGACAGTGAGGGAAACTATCAGTGTGCTATTCTGTTCCAAACCAATCTTGCTGAACCATATTTGAAATCCTTGAGTTTAGGGACAGAGAAGGACACTTGTGGAAACTATCAGTGTAGTATTCTGTGCTAAATCTTGTTTGTAGGGACAGAGGAGGACAGTGAGGGAAACTATCAGTGTGCTATTCTGTGCTAAACCAATCTTGCTGAACCATATTTGAAATCCTTGAGTTTAGGGACAGAGAAGGACACTCGTGGAAACTATCAGTGTGCTATTCTGTGCTAAATCTTGTTTGTAGGGACAGAGAAGGACAGTGAGGGAAAGTGTCAGTGTGCTATTCTGTTCTAAACCAATCTTGCTGAACCATATTTGAAATCCTTGAGTTTAGGGACAGAGAAGGACACTCGTGGAAACTATCAGTGTGCTATTCTGTGCTAAATCTTGTTTGTAGGGACAGTGAGGGAAAGTGTCAGTGTGCTATTCTGTTCTAAACCAATCTTGCTGAACCGTATTTGAAATCCTTGAGTTTAGGGACAGAGAAGGACACTCGTGGAAACTATCAGTGTGCTATTCTGTGCTAAATCTTGTTTGTAGGGACAGAGAAGGACAGTGAGGGAAACTGTCAGTGTGTTATTCTGTTCTAAACCAATCTTGCTGAACCATATTTGAAATCCTTGAGTTTAGGGACAGAGAAGGACACTCGTGGAAACTATCAGTGTGCTATTCTGTGCTAAATCTTGTTTGTAGGGACAGAGAAGGACAGTGAGGGAAAGTGTCAGTGTGCTATTCTGTCCTAAACCAATCTTGCTGAACCATATTTGAAATCCTTGAGTTTAGGGACAGAGAAGGACACTCGTGGAAACTATCAGTGTGCTATTCTGTGCTAAATCTTGTTTGTAGGGACAGAGAAGGACAGTGAGGGAAACTATCAGTGTGCTATTCTGTGCTAAACCAATCTTGCTGAACCATATTTGAAATCCTTGAGTTTAGGGACAGAGAAGGACACTCGTGGAAACTATCAGTGTGCTATTCTGTGCTAAATCTTGTTTGTAGGGACAGAGAAGGACAGTGAGGGAAAGTGTCAGTGTGCTATTCTGTTCTAAACCAATCTTGCTGAACCGTATTTGAAATCCTTGAGTTTAGGGACAGAGAAGGACACTCGTGGAAACTATCAGTGTGCTATTCTGTGCTAAATCTTGTTTGTAGGGACAGAGAAGGACAGTGAGGGAAAATGTCAGTGTGCTATTCTGTCCTAAACCAATCTTGCTGAACCATATTTGAAATCCTTGAGTTTAGGGACAGAGAAGGACACTCGTGGAAACTATCAGTGTGCTATTCTGTGCTAAATCTTGTTTGTAGGGACAGAGAAGGACAGTGCGGGAAACTATCAGTGTGCTATTCTGTGCTAAACCAATCTTGCTGAACCATATTTGAAATCCTTGAGTTTAGGGACAGAGAAGGACACTTGTGGAAACTATCAGTGTAGTATTCTGTGCTAAATCTTGTTTGTAGGGACAGAGGAGGACAGTGAGGGAAACTATCAGTGTGCTATTCTGTGCTAAACCAATCTTGCTGAACCATATTTGAAATCCTTGAGTTTAGGGACAGAGAAGGACAGTGAGGGAAAGTGTCAGTGTGCTATTCTGTGCTAAATCTTGTTTGTAGGGACAGAGAAGGACAGTGAGGGAAAGTGTCAGTGTGCTATTCTGTCCTAAACCAATCTTGCTGAACCATATTTGAAATCCTTGAGTTTAGGGACAGAGAAGGACACTCGTGGAAACTATCAGTGTGCTATTCTGTGCTAAATCTTGTTTGTAGGGACAGAGAAGGACAGTGAGGGAAACTATCAGTGTGCTATTCTGTGCTAAACCAATCTTGCTGAACCATATTTGAAATCCTTGAGTTTAGGGACAGAGAAGGACACTTGTGGAAACTATCAGTGTAGTATTCTGTGCTAAATCTTGTTTGTAGGGACAGAGGAGGACAGTGAGGGAAACTATCAGTGTGCTATTCTGTGCTAAACCAATCTTGCTGAACCATATTTGAAATCCTTGAGTTTAGGGACAGAGAAGGACACTCGTGGAAACTATCAGTGTGCTATTCTGTGCTAAATCTTGTTTGTAGGGACAGAGAAGGACAGTGAGGGAAAGTGTCAGTGTGCTATTCTGTTCTAAACCAATCTTGCTGAACCATATTTGAAATCCTTGAGTTTAGGGACAGAGAAGGACACTCGTGGAAACTATCAGTGTGCTATTCTGTGCTAAATCTTGTTTGTAGGGACAGTGAGGGAAAGTGTCAGTGTGCTATTCTGTTCTAAACCAATCTTGCTGAACCGTATTTGAAATCCTTGAGTTTAGGGACAGAGAAGGACACTCGTGGAAACTATCAGTGTGCTATTCTGTGCTAAATCTTGTTTGTAGGGACAGAGAAGGACAGTGAGGGAAACTGTCAGTGTGTTATTCTGTTCTAAACCAATCTTGCTGAACCATATTTGAAATCCTTGAGTTTAGGGACAGAGAAGGACACTCGTGGAAACTATCAGTGTGCTATTCTGTGCTAAATCTTGTTTGTAGGGACAGAGAAGGACAGTGAGGGAAAGTGTCAGTGTGCTATTCTGTCCTAAACCAATCTTGCTGAACCATATTTGAAATCCTTGAGTTTAGGGACAGAGAAGGACACTCGTGGAAACTATCAGTGTGCTATTCTGTGCTAAATCTTGTTTGTAGGGACAGAGAAGGACAGTGAGGGAAACTATCAGTGTGCTATTCTGTGCTAAACCAATCTTGCTGAACCATATTTGAAATCCTTGAGTTTAGGGACAGAGAAGGACACTCGTGGAAACTATCAGTGTGCTATTCTGTGCTAAATCTTGTTTGTAGGGACAGAGAAGGACAGTGAGGGAAAGTGTCAGTGTGCTATTCTGTTCTAAACCAATCTTGCTGAACCGTATTTGAAATCCTTGAGTTTAGGGACAGAGAAGGACACTCGTGGAAACTATCAGTGTGCTATTCTGTGCTAAATCTTGTTTGTAGGGACAGAGAAGGACAGTGAGGGAAAATGTCAGTGTGCTATTCTGTCCTAAACCAATCTTGCTGAACCATATTTGAAATCCTTGAGTTTAGGGACAGAGAAGGACACTCGTGGAAACTATCAGTGTGCTATTCTGTGCTAAATCTTGTTTGTAGGGACAGAGAAGGACAGTGCGGGAAACTATCAGTGTGCTATTCTGTGCTAAACCAATCTTGCTGAAGCATATTGCAAATCCTTGTGTTTAGGGACAGAGAAGGATAGGCAGGGGACAGTGTCAGTGTCTTTGTTGCTAAGCCTCCTGCACAGTATACACCTGAAGGTAGCCCTTATTTCTTTTTTTCCCATCTCCCTGCAGGCCATCCATTAAAATGTCTGGAAGGCAAACAAGGAGAGGCAGACAGTCAGGAGGCAAAAAAAAGAGGGCAAGCAGGCTCTGTGTCTGGGGGCAACAGTGCTGGTCGTGGACGCGGTGCATTGTCATCAGCACATGGCCATGGGACACGCTTGTCCTTCTTTTCGGCAGCTGGACATGTTGAGCCACATCATGCCAAAGACTTGGTAGAGTGGATGACCAAGCCCACCTCATCCTCCTCATCCTCTCTCACCCAGGCTCAGGGTACTGGCAAAGCAGCTGCCAAAGCATCCTCTTCTCTGGTATCAATGTCATCATTAGTCACTCCTTCCCTAGACCCACCATGTCCTCCTCCTGAGGAGTCCCCCGAACTGTTTGAGCACAGTGTTGGGTACATGCTCCAGGAGGATGCCCAGCGTTTCGAAGGATCTGGTGATGATACCCAGCTAGAGGAAGGCAGTAGCGTGAGAGCAGAGAGAGGGGATGCTCAAGAAGGACACCAATCTGGCAGTCATGCTCCAGCAGCTGCAGCATACTGCCAGATTGGCTCCAGTGATGAGGAGGGAGGGAATGATGAGGTCACTGACTCCACGTGGGTGCCTAATATGAGAGAGGAGGAGGAGGAGGATGAGGAGGAGGCACATCTCCAACGAGGCAGGATGCCCTTGGGTGGCCAGCGTATGGGCAGCACACCGACGGAATCACACCGCAGAGCTCCGCCTGTGCAGGGCGCTGCCTCTGCCCGTCATTCAAAAAGTTCTTTGGTGTGGGCCTTTTTTGAGGCGAGTGCATCAGATCGCACAGCTGCTGTTTGCAACATATGTCTCAAGCATATATCGCGTGGCCAAAACATCAGCCGCTTGGGCACCACATGCTTGATCAGACATATGTTGACCTGCCATGCAGCTCGTTGGCAAGCCTACCTTAAAGACCCACACCAAAGAACAAAGCGGACCTCTCCTTGCACCGCATCAGCTGGGATCTCCAACCCCACTATACCTTCAGTCCTCTCTGAAATCTGCACTGAGAGGAATGAAGGTGAAGAATTAGGTGTGTCACAGCCAAGTACTTGCGGCCACTCTGCTAGCAGTACACCGACGTCCGATTCTAGCAGGCAAATTTCCCTGCCCCAGCTGCTGGACCATCGAAAGAAGTTCACTCCCAGCCATCCACATGCCCAGCGGTTGAATGCTAGCTTGGCTAAATTGCTAGCGCTTCAACTGCTGCCTTTTCAGTTGGTAGACTCGGTCCCCTTTCGTGAGTTTGTGCAATATGCGGTTCCTCAGTGGCAGGTTCCCAAACGCCACTTTTTCTCACGGAAGGCGATTCCGGCTCTCTACAGGCATGTGGAAGGCAATGTCTTGGCCTCGCTGGACAGGGCGGTCAGCGGTAAGGTGCATATTACCGCTGACTCATGGTCCAGCAGGCATGGACAGGGACGTTACCTTTCTTTCACGGCCCATTGGGTCACTCTTTTGGCAGCTGGGAAGGATGCAGGACAAGGTGCAGTAGTGTTGGAGGTTATTCCACCGCCACGCCTCCAAAATGCTACTACTGGTTGTGACACACCTCTCTCCTCCACCCCCTCCTCTTCTTCTTCCTCCATGGCCTCTTCCTGTGGTTTGTCCTCGGAACCAGCGGTGCTCCGTAGGCGTTCAAGGGGCTACGCAAGTACGCAGGCAAAAAGATGCCATGCCGTGCTTGCGCTGGTGTGTTTGGGGGACAGGAGCCACACTGGGGCAGAGGTCCTGTCTGCTCTGCAGGGGCAGGCCGAGAGGTGGTTGACGCCACGCCAGCTTAAGCCAGGAATGGTGGTTTGCGACAATGGCACCAACCTCCTCTCCGCCCTCCGACAGGGACAACTGACCCATATGCCCTGTATGGCTCACGTCCTTAATTTGGTGGTGCAGCGGTTCTTGGGCAGGTACCCGGGCTTACAGGATGTCCTGAGGCAGGCCAGGAAAGTCTGTGTGCATTTCCGCAGATCTTATAATGCCAGTGCTCGCCTGGCTGAGCTGCAAAAGGAGTTGAACCTGCCCAAGAACCGCCTTATATGTGACATGCCCACCAGGTGGAACTCAACGTTGGCCATGCTGCAGCGGCTGCACACGCAGCAGAGGGCCATCAATGAGTACCTGTGCGACTACGGCACCAGGACAGGGTCAGGGGAGCTCAGGTTTTTTTCACCACGCCAGTGGGGCATGATCAGGGATGCATGCACTGTCCTGGCACCATTTGAGGAGGCCACGAGGATGGTGAGCAGTGACAGTGCATGCATCAGTGACACTGTACCTCTTGTCCACCTGTTGGAGCACACGCTGCGTGGAATAATGGACAGGGCACTTGAGGCAGAACAGAGGCAGGAAGAGGAGGACTTCCTTCCCTCTCAAGGCCCCCTTTACCCAGACAGTGTTCCTTCTGTCCCACCCATCGCACAGGAAGAGGAGGAGGAGGAGGAGGAGGAGGAGGAGGAGGAGGAGGAGGAGGAGGAGGAGGAGGAGGAGGAGGAGGAGGAGGAGGATTGTGTCAGCGTGGAGGTGGAGGCTGGCACTCAGCATCATCAGCAGCAGTCTTTTAGGGATGATTTGCAGTCCCAAGAAACCAGTGGACTTGTACGTGGCTGGGAGGAGGTGGCTGCGGATCATGTCGTCCTTAGTGACCCAGAGGACTCTGGACTGAATGCCTCAGCTAACCTACGCTGCATGGCCTCCCTGATCCTGCAAAGTCTGTGGAAGGATCCTCGTATTCTTCGGATCAAGGAGAGGGACCATTACTGGCTGGCCACTCTCCTTGATCCACGGTACAAGGGTAAGGTTGCGGACCTTATGTTACCGTCGCAGAGGGAGCAGAGGATGAGACAACTCCGGGAGGCCTTGCAGAAAGGTCTGTGCAACGCGTTCCCAGAGACTGGGAGGTTACAAACTCCTGGTCCTGGACAACGAGTTGCTGAGGCTTCGGGCAGTCAAAGAAGGAGCGGTGGGGAAGGTGGCCGTCTGACCGATGCGTTCAGACAATTCTTTAGTCCGCAGCCCCAAAGTATGATCGGTTCCAGCAACCATCGCCAGCGTCTGATATACATGGTGCAGGAATACCTAGGGGCAAGGTCAGACTTGGACACCTTCCCCACCGAAAATCCTCTGGCTTACTGGGTCTTGAGGATGGATCACTGGCCAGAGCTTGCACAGTATGCGATTGAGCTACTGGCCTGTCCTGCATCCAGCGTTCTTTCAGAACGCACATTCAGTGCTGCTGGAGGATTTGTCACGGATCACAGGGTGCGCCTGTCCACCGACTCGGTTGATCGACTGACTTTCATCAAGATGAACCAGTCTTGGATCACCACCAGCTACCACACACCTGATGCTGATATAACAGACTAATTGATTTTAAAATGTCACATCCCTTCAAGACTGATGCTGATGCTGAGTGCCTGTGCTGTTATGTTGACTGGCTATCCTCCTCCTCCTCCATGATCCGATTAATGATGATAGCTTGGAAGATCATTTTGGTTTATGGGTGCCGCCACCAGTGGCTAAGGCCCAATTTTTCAGCCCCTGTTTTACAGGGGCGTGTAATTACAATTTTTGATGCAATACTTTGCAACAGGCCTCATTGCTGTGCTCCAAGTACAGTATCTGTGAGGGGTTGCAGTGTTGTGCCACCAGTGCCTAAGGCCCAATTTTTCAGCCCCTGTTCAACAGGGGCATGCAATTATAATTATTGATCTAATAATTCACAGCAGGGCCCATTGCTGCGCCCACCAAGAGTAACTGTCAGGCCTTACAGTGTTGTGTCAACACCACCACCACCACCAAAGGCCCAATTTTTCAGCCCCTGTTCAACAGGGGCATGCAATTGTAATTATTGATCTAATAATTCACAGCAGGGCCCATTGCTGCGCCCACCAAGAGTAACTGTCAGGCCTTACAGTGTTGTGGCACCAGCACCACCATCAAAGGCCCAATTTTTACTACCACTGTTCAACAATTATATGTTATTACAATTCCTGATATAATAGTTGACAGCAGGGCGTTCCAGCACCCACCAAGAGTAACTGTGAGTGCTTACAGTGTTGTGCCAACACCAACACCTAAGGGGACAATTTCTGCTGAGTATATACGGCAGGTCCCTACTTTCAAACATCCAACTTACAAACGACGCCTACTTGCAAACGGAAGAAGACAACAGGAAGTGAGAGGAAATCTACCCCTAGGAAGGAAAATTCTCTCCTGTAAGAATTAATATGGGAGAAAGGTGTCTCCTCTCTACTGATGCTTTATCACCAATCCTTGTTTCAATAAAAACACCACATTTCAAAAACAGTTGTCATTGGGACGCAAAGTGAGGTGAAATGTTCTGAACAGGGGCACAGACAGCAAAACAAATGTTACAGGGGTGATAACCCTTCCCTATGTTTTCCAAAAAGCTTAAAAATAGATTTTTTGGCTGGAGCTACACTTAAACAATGTACCTGTTCAAAATTACAAACAGATTCTACATAAGAACAAACCTACAGTCCCTGTCTTGTATGCACCGCCTGTATACGGCTGTTCAGAGTATATAGGGCCTTTTTTATTTTGTGTGCGGGGTTCCCCTTAATATCCATACAAGACCCAAAGGGGCTGGTAATGGGCTGGGGTAAGGGGGGGGGGGGGTGATGGGGTAGCTATGCCATTTTTCTTAAAGATTTTCATCCATATTACCGGGACCAGACATTACATTAAAGCCGCAAGCAGTTTTAAATGGCTTTTTTTTCCTTTAGAAATGTAATCTTGTGCAGGGACAGTTCTAAACACGGGAAACACGTGGCACTTCACAGGCATACTTTAGACACCCCCCAGGTACAATATTTAAAGGAATATTTGACTTTTTTTTTTCACTTTATGCATCATTAAAATGACTGCTCCCGAAAAACGGCCGTTTTTAAAACTTCTTTTTGCATTGATACATGTCCCCTGGTGCAGAACCCGGGTTCCCAAACTCTGTTTAGGACAATAACATGGATAATAGTCATTATAATTAGCACTTTAGAATTCGAACGTTCGCATCCATTGTATTTAATAGGGTTCTAATGTTCGTGCGAACTTTCGGTCCGTTCGCGGGTTCTGGTGCGAACCGAACCCGGGGGTGTTCGGCTCATCACTAGCCTTGAGCTAGTTTTAAGTGCAGTGCTCTAAATCAGTGCTTCTCAAGTACCCCCAACAGGCAATGTTTGCAGGTTTTCCTTCATCTTGCACATGTGCTTTAAATCACAGTCAATGGTTTTGATTTTTGGACAGCAATTCGATGAGATAAATTCACAAAACATGTCCTGTTGGGGGTACTTGAGAACTGAGGCTGAGAACCACTGCAGTAAAAAGGAAAATTGAATACTTACCGCTCTGCATTTTTCATTTCCTGGTGACGCTCCATGGCAGCACACAATCCATGCATATACTACCATGAAGGCACCAGGGTAGACAAATCACACCAGTTTTGTTTTGACATGCCAATCAGCTGTCACATTTGTTGCAAAAGAAAACACAAAACAAACATCAAAATTTTGCATCTAATTTTCTTGTTCAACAAAACAAAAGGGAAGGCAAAATAAAAAACATGGTCAATTTGAAACAGTTACAGACTCAACATCTTGAGCAATTTTTGGCCAAAAAAAATGCAGCAGACAATTAAATCAAAGTGAACAAACAACACACATTAACAACATCAGAATTATTTCAGAGGAACATTTCCCCCACACAAAAAATATACAATCCACAAAATAAACCAAACACCTGTTTTGCAAAGACATAACAAATAAAATACATGTGTTACAAACTCGATAAGGACACCAACATGTACATTTTACCCCCCACACACACTTGCCTCTTCTCAAGGCAAGCGAACGAATGCTCTGTGAGCTTTATATAACATATGTTTGTGTGCTAATGAGGCAATTGAAAACACATGCACAGTCCATGAAACACCCAAAATGCAAGTTCACTCAATGTAGAGACTGAAATTCAAAGTGGGTACACCTGTTAAGGATGTCCTTCAATTTCTAACCCATAAAAACACTCTCTGAGTGAGCATGCCCAGAAATATCCAAGCGCTGTTCACACGCAAAAAGCACGCCAAAAAAAAACTAACTGGCTGGGCATGTGCAGAACAACACCAATGCAGCTAGCAAAAAATAACCCCCCCCCCTCCCCCCGTCCAAAATTAAGCACATCATCCAGCATGCTACAAAATTAGAGATGGGACAATCACCCCTCCCCCCCACCAACAAATACTATTGCAGTCTATGGGAACTGACTTGTTAATTTTGCTAGTCCCCACTTGGCTGGCTTATCTTCTAGTTATTGGCCTTAAAATGGGGGCCCAGGTCCCACCCTAAGGGACATATATCAATGTCACCAATTTGTAAAACATCAAAAACAAAACAAGGAGAAGGAAGTGCCTTTAAATATGCCAAATTGCTTAAGGGCCATTTCACACCACATGCAGTGCATTGCGTTTTTTATGCATCCAAAATGCATGGAAAGTTGGTTATATGGTTCTAAATGGCAGTGTTTGTTCCAGTGCGTTCCAGTTCCACCAAAAAAGTAGAACATGCTGCATTTTACCTGCACTGGACTGTACTGGAACGCATCAAAACACATCATAAACGCACAGGAAGACACCTAAATGCACCAAAAACGCACTGGAACACACTTGTCCTTATCTATGGTTAATAAAAAAGAGGGGTGAAAAAAAAGCACTGGACTGCATCAAAAACTTACCAAAAATGCACTGGAACGCATGAAAAATGTGCATGCAGAAAAGCACCTGGAACGCATCCGGATTGTGTTTCTATGGTGTGAACTGGCCCTAGTTCACACTATAGAAACGCAGTCTGGTTGCGTTTCAGGTGCTTTTCTGCATGCACGTTTTTGACACATTCCAGTGCATTTTTGATGCGTTTTTGATGCAGTCCAGTGTTTTTTTCCCCCTCTTTTCACTTAGGACAAGTGTGTTGCAGTGCGTCTTTGGTGCATTTAGGTGCGTTGCGGTGCATTCCAGTGCATTTTTGGTACGTTTCGTTGCGTTTTTGATGTGTTTTACTGGGGTCCAGTACAGTTTTGTACCTAAAAAATGCAGCATGACCAATTATTTTTTGGCTTTCTGAAATGCACTGGAACGGACTGCAGTGGTGTGAACTATGCCATTGGCATTAATGTGATCAACTTTCTTTGCGTTTTTCAGGCATCAAAAAAACGCACTGCACTGCATCCGGTGTGAACTGGCCCTAAATATCATCTCCGGGGGCGTCTATAGTATGCCTGTAAAGTAGCACATGTTTTCCATGTTTATAACAGTTGGAGAGCAAAATGTCATTTCTAAAGTAATTTAATAGTAATTTAAAAGTCCTTGCGGCTGTAATGAATTGCTGGTTCCCGTCAATACAGATAAAAGTCATTGAAAGTCTTTGCTAACCCCCAAAAAAATGCGTGGGGGTCCCCCAAATTCCATAACCAGGCCCTTCAGGTCTGGAATGGATATTAAGGGGAACCCCGCTGCAAATTTTTTATAAAAATTACGTGGGGTTCCCCCCAAATATCCATACCAGGCCCTTCAGATCTGGCATGGATTTTAAGGGGAACTCCACCCCAAATTTAAAAAAAAATGGCGTGGAGTCCCCCCAAAAATCTACACCAGACCCTTATCCGAGCACATAACTTGGCCGGCCGCAGGGGAAAAGGGGGGGACGAGAGCGGCCCCCCTCCCTCCTGAACCGTACCAAGCCACATGCCCTCAACATGGGGAGGATGTCCCCATGTTGATGGGGACAAGGGCCTCATCCCCACAACCCTTGCCCGGTGGTTGTGGGGGTCTGCGGGCAGGGGGCTTATCGGAATCTGGAAGACCCCTTTAACAAAGGGGACCCCCAGATCCCGCCCCCCATGTGAAATGGTAATGGGGTACAAATGTACCCCTACCATTTCACGAAGAAAGCGTAAAAAATGTAAAAAATGACAAGAGCCGGTTTTTGACAATTCCTTTATTAATGTCTTCTCTTTTCTTCCAACTTCTTCCATCTTCTTCTTCCATCTTCTTCTTTTTTCCATTCGGGTTTCTTCCTCCATCTTCCTCTTCATCTTTATCTTCATCTTCATCTTCCTTCTTCCTTCGGTCTTCTCGTCCGCATCTTGCTCCGGCGTCTTCCCTTCTTCTTTCTTCTCCGCCGCTCCGTTTGAATTGGAGGTTCCCGCTGTGCGACGCTTCAGTTCTTCCGTTCCCCATCGGGTCCGCTTACACCCGGTGACCCCGCCCCCCTCTGACGCACATGGATTTCACGGGGACTTTCCCCGTGGTGACAGAGGGGGGCGGAGCCACCGGGTGGTTTGCGGACCAAGTGGAGAACTGAAGCGTCGCACAGCGGGAACCTCCAATTCAAACGGAGCGGCCGGAGAAGAAAGAAGAAGGGAAGACGCCGGAGCAAGATGCGGACGAGAAGACCGAAAGATGAAGATGAAGATAAAGATGAAGAGGAAGATGAAGATGGAGAAAGAAACCCGATTGGAGAAAAGAAGAAGGAAGAAGATGGAAGAAAGGAAAAGACATTAATAAAGGAATTGTCAAAAACCGGCTCTTGTCATTTTTTTAATTTTTTACACTTTCTTTGTGAAATGGTAGGGGTACATTTGTACCCCATTACCATTTCACACAGGGGGGGGGCGGGATCTGGGGGTCCCCTTTGTTAAAGGGGTCTTCCAGATTCCGATAAGCCCCCCGCCCGCAGACCCCCACAACCAACGGGCAAGGGTTGTGGAGATGAGGCCCTTGTCCCCATCAACATGGGGACATCCTCCCCATGTTGAGGGCATGTGGCCTGGTACGGTTCAGGAGGGAGGGGGGGCCACTCTCGTCCCCCCCTCTTCCCCTGCGGCCGGCCAGGTTATGTGCTCAGATAAGGGTCTGGTATGGATTTTTGGGGGGACTCCACGCCATTTTTTATGAAAATTTGGGGTGGAGTTCCCCTTAAAATCCATGCCAGATCTGAAGGGCCTGGTTTGGATATTTGGGGGGAACCCGCACGTCATTTTTTTTAAAAATTTGCAGCGGGGTTCCCCTTAATATCCATTCCAGACCTGAAGGGCCTGGTTATGGAATTTGGGGGGACCCCCACGCTTTTTTTTTCTGGTTAGCAATGACTTTCTAAGACTTTTCTCTATATTGCCGGGAGCCGACAATTCATTATAGCCGCGGCTGCTTTTAAATGCCTTTTTTTTCCTTTAGAAATGTCATTTTGCTGGTGCACTGGGAAGTTCAGGGCTGCGCCTGTTCAACTTATGCAAATTAGTTTACGTGACTTGACATTTACTAAGATTTTGCCGGCGCAGTGAACCGGCGCATTTAAAGCATTGAAATTCCCGCGCTGAGCTCAAAAAAACCTCCCGCAGCTCGAATCGTACTTGCCGGCACAGCGGGCTGGTTTTGAAAAAGTTACTTTCTCACTCTATTTTGGGCATATTAGTTATTTGGGCAGGTGTCCCTACACTTCCTCACATCACCCCACATCACCCCCATTATATTCTCACTTCCAGCTTCTTTATATTTAGATTTTAACATGCTGTGCGCCAGGTCCATAGTAGCGCACTGAGCGCCTCCTCCCGGGCGCAGAGAACACTATAGTAAATGGGAAATAGGGCTGCGCTACCGGCGCTAATGTTTTGTAAATACCAAAACAGCCATTGCGCACGCAGATGCGCCAATACTCAGGGCGCAAACGTTTGGTAAATCAGCCCCATTGGGTCCTATTGCTAATATTCTCACCCATTGTTCCTGTGACAGTGGGCCCACTTCTTTCTCCCATTTACTCTTGTTTTTATTATCTGGTGTTTCCCTCCAATCAGCTTTTACTACATCTCGGAGATTGCTCCTCTAGTGGCCTCTATATTTACTAATTTTTGGAGAAGAGGCATATCGTTCCACTCCGGTGTGATCTGTCCAAAGTGTGCATGCAACGCATGCCTGATTTGTAAATATCTGTAAAAGGATTTATTTGGGACCGCATAATCCTCCCTTATTTCTTGGAATGATTTTATTCTTCCTGCCTTAAAGAGTTGTGCCAATAGGTGTATTCCTAATCCATCCCACTCTTCTACCTTCCCCATAACTTTAAGTTCCTGCAGGTTGCTGTTATGCCATATAGGAGAGAATTCAGAGAATCCCTTGTATCCTAGGACTTTCTTAACCTCTTTCCAACATTTAACCATTAATTGGGCCGTCATGCATCTAGAACTAAAGGAGTCTGCCTCCACTGCCTCCACCTCTGTATCATGGCATGTGTCGTTTTACATAAGCCCTTCTTTTCCTACTATTCGGTTACTACCCCTCATATACTGCACCTGAGTGGCCAAAAAGTAGTATCTGGGATTCGGGAGGGCCAATCCTCCTTTCTCTTTGGGTTGTTGTAGGACTCGGAGGCTAATCCTTGCTACTCCGTTCCTCCAAATTAATTCTCTAAACACCCCCTCTATTTTTTTAAACCACTGTTTTGGTATCCATACCGGGGAGTTATGGAGAATATATAAAATTTGTGGCATCCATATCATTTTTACCAGGTTACTCCTACCGGCCACAGAAAGAGGAAGCCTATTCCAGACCCGACATTTTTTTGTCAACAATGGCACTAGATTTCTGTCTATATACTGCCCTGGATCCCTTGTTATATTTACTCCCAAATATCTCATTTGAGTAACCACCTTTACTTGAGCAATCTGTCCTATCAATGGGTCTATCGGCAAAAGTGCAGATTTATCCCAATTAATTGTCAGCCCAGAGAACTTGCCAAATTCCCCTATCATATCTATTGCGTTCTCCAATGAGGTTTGGGTATCCCCCAAAAAAAGCAGGACATCGTCCGCATACATGGCTACCTTCTCTTCCCTCAGTCTCCTCTTGAAACCCTTTATACCCGGGGATTCCCTTATAGTGATGGCCAATGGTTCCATGGCGAGGGCGAAGAGCACGGGTGATAGCGGGCATCCCTGTCTTGTCCCTCTCGCCAACTGGAACCAGTCTGAACATTCACCATTTATCCTTACCTTTGCTCTGGGACTTTCGTACAGTATTTTGATCCATTGGATAAATTTAGGGCCAAACTGAAACTCTACCAGAACTTTCCAAAGGTAGTGCCACTCCAGGCTGTCAAACGCCTTGGTTGCATCTAAGGATAAAATGGCCCTTGACCCTTCTACTTCTGTTGGCAGTTGAGTATTCAAAAATGCTCTCCTTATATTAGAGCTAGTAGATCTGCCTGGGATGAATCCCGTCTGGTCCGAGTGCACCAGTTTTGAGATTATTTTATTTAACCTCATTGCCAAAATTTTTGCCAGGATTTTTACATCGGCACACAGTAAAGATATCGGTCTATACGAGGCCGTCTCCAACTGGTCTTTCCCTTCTTTCAATAATACTATAATTGTTGCTTCCGTCATGGACGCAGGTAGCTTTCCTTCCTCTGCTGCCCAATTGAACACCTCCAGGAGTCCTGGAAGCAGCACCTCACTGTATTTTTGGTATACTGAGCCTTTTGGCCTGCCATCTCCATTGTTGCTTTTTGCAACTCTTCCAGTGTAAGTGGTGCCTCCAGGCCCTCCCTATCTTCCCTTGACAACCTTGGAATCTGCAAACCTGAAAAGAATGTACTCATCTCTCCCTCCTCATTGCCATGTAGTGTACTGCTGTACAGGTTCTGAAAGTATTCCTTAAAGACTTATTTTATTTCTGATGTGCCTCTCCTAATTTCCCCCTTCTTATCAGGGACCACCGGGATGACAGATAGGGGAGCGTTGGCCCTAGCTATTAGGGCCAAAATTCTCCCCACTCTCTCCCCCTCCCCATAGAAGGTCTGTTTCTGAAATTGTTTTTTATTTTCTGCTTTTCTTAATACTATTTTTTTATACTCTTCCTGTGTCTCCGACCACTCCTTGTATTTCTCTGTAGTTGGGTTTCTTATGTAATTCATTTCTGACCTTTTCACATTTTCCCTTGCTACAATTTCTTTGGCACTTGATTGTTTTTTAATAAATGATTTATTTTTTATTTTTTATATTAAACGGTTTTTATTGAACATTGTTCAGGTGAAACATGACAGTGCAGTGTACATGACAATAAACTTAGCACGCAAAGCCATCAGAGATAGCATACAGACAACGTAATCAATTCCATACTATTCCACTGTATGCATAGTACAACATAGAGGTATTATTAAGTAAGAAGGGAGCGAACAACCGGGCTCCCGGGCTAGACAATAACAGTAAGGAGGGTAACACAGCAGACTTTAAAAAATATGTTTGTGTGCCCCTTAGGGCCAGTTCACACAAGTGCCAGCAGATTCAAGCCATCCGTCCCAGATTTTATTATACTTTTCAGGGCAACCACGGTTAATATATATGATTTTTTTATACGGGAGGGCAGCATTAATGTCGGCTTTCCACTCTGACGAACAGGGCGGTGTGGGCCTCATCCAGTGCCTGGCTATGATCCTCCGAGCCGAGAAGAGCGTCTCATGCAAAAATGTTTTCGTAAACTTATTGAGCTCGGAGTCAGGGAAAATACCCAGCAGGCACTGTTTAGGGTCCAGGGACAAGGGGGAGCCCATGTCGTCGTGTAGGAAGTCTACAACCTGTTTCCAGAGTACCTGGAGTTTGGGACACGACCAGATCAAGTGGAAGAACGTGCCCGGGTCATGCTTGCACATTGGGCAGACTGTCGGGGCATTAGGTTTAAAGCGCGCCAACCTAAGAGGGGTGAGGTACGTCCGGTGCAGAATAAACAGTTGCGATATCCTATCAGAGAGCCTGGGTGACACTAGTTTACATGCATCTAAAGCCTCACTCCACTCCTCATCCTCCAGCGGCCCCACATCTCTTTCCCACCTCGGCTTCAAGCTATATGCTAGTGTGGTGGCCTTCGGGGTGATGAGCATGTTATAGAAATCGGAGATGAGCCTATGAGGGTCTGATCCCTTGATCACTGTGATCAGTGCGTTAGAGGCTGGCTGTGGAATGTCTGCTGAGAACTGGGAGCGGGCTGCATGGACCAGCTGAAGAAACCTGAACTGCATGAAGTCAGGCAATAGGTATTGCTCCTGAAGTTTGAGGAAGGACTTGAGGAACCCACCAGATATGATATGATGCAGATAAAACATTCCCTTCTTACTCCATAACTCTGTGTCCGGGAGTAACCTAAGCTCAGGCAGAGATTTGTTATGCCACAAAGGGGTGTAATCATTAAATACAGGAGTCCCAATCAGCCCAGCAGCTATGTCCCAAATCCGTCTATATTGATATAAAAGTGATTTGCGGTTAACCTCAGACTCGTTGCCTCCTAATCCAACTGCTACCGCCGTTATGGGGTCGGCAGTGCATTGGGCCCAATGCGGACAGAGGAGGGCTAGGAATCGCCGCCTATCTGTCTTATCGATATGATACAGCTGGGATAGCTGGGACGCCAAATAATAGGAATTAAAATCAGGTAAGGCCGTACCCCCTAGATCAGTCGGATTTTTGAGGACATTCCAGGCCAGTTTATGCCTATTCTTCCCCCATATGAACGAATTCAGCAGAGTGTCTATGATTTTGAAGTATTTGAGGGGGATGTATACCGGTGCGTGCCAGAGAGTGTAGAGAATCTTAGGTAGCAGTATCATTTTTATGATGTTAATTCGGCCCCAGACCCCAAGCGGTAACTTGGCCCAGACCTGAGTCCTGGATTTAATCAGGGTAAAAAAGAGGTTCAACGTTCAGTGGGATATAATCCGCCGGGGACCTGGACACAGAAACGCCCAAATATTTAATGCAGTCAACTCTCTGTAGGGGGAAGTGTTCCCATAGTCTGGGGAAGGGGAAGCTGTCAATGGACAGGATTTGGGACTTACCCCAGTTAATTTTGAGGCCAGAAAATGATCCGAAGTATTCTATTGTCTGCAATGCTGTCTGAAGGGAGGCATCCGGGTCTGCCAAATATAGCAACGTGTCATCAGCTTACAAGCTGATTTTCTCCACGATTGCTCCCACCTGGAGGCCACGGATCCTAGGATTTTCCCTAATGGATATTGCAAGAGGTTCCGCCGCAAGGGCGTACAATAGTGGGGACAGGGGACAGCCCTGCCTAGTGCCCCTAGTGAGATCGAAGGGTTGGGAGGTATACCCATTGGACACAACTCTAGCTCTTGGGGCCTGGTAAAGTAGTTGGACCCATTTAATGAATTTTGGGCCAAACCCAAACCCCCTAAGGCATCCCCAGAGATACCGCCATTCGACTGAGTCGAATGCTTTGGCCGTATCTAGGGCAACCACCACCCGTGATCCAACTTCGTCTGGTATAGCTTGCAGGTTAATATAAAGTCTTCTAAGGTTGAATGAGGTGTTGCGGCCTGGCATAAAGCCTGCCTGGTCAGTATGTATAAGACTCAGTATCACCCGATTCAAACGAAGCGCCAAAATTTTAGCCAGGATCTTAATATCCACCTGCAAGAGTGAAATGGGCCTGTATTACTCCGGCTGGCCCGGGTCCTTACCGGGCTTAGGTATGAGAACAATGGTCGCATCTCTCATAGAAGGAGGGAGAGTAAAAGTGTCAAAGAGATCATTGTATAATTCTAAAGCCTCGTACACACGGCCGAGATTCTCGTCGAAAAAAACATGTCGTTTTTTTCGACGAGATTCTTGGACAAGAAACTTGTCCCGGCCGAGCGTACACACGCTCGATTCAAAGAACCCGCGGTTCTTTGAATGGAGCGTACGCGGTGACGTCATCGACTATGACGAGCATGCGCTCGTCACATTCGATGCCGTCGCCGCCATCTTGGTATACCCTACCTATGCCTAGGAAGCTACCGCGCATGCGTCAAATTCATTTCGAACATGCGCGGGCTTCCCGGAGGACAGGTAAGTGTACACACACTCACTTTTCTCGTCGAGAAACATGCCGACGAGAATCTCGACGAGAAAATAGAGAGCAGGTTCTCTATTTTCTCGTCGAGATTACTTGTCGGTTTTCTTGACGAGAAGCCATACACACGAACAAATTTCTCGGCAAGACATCTCTGCCAGCAAGTTTCTTGCTGGTTCTTGCCGAGAAACTCGGTCGTGTGTACGAGGCCTAACAGTTTGGGAGAAAGCATTTCTCCATATTGCAGGTAAAATTCGATAGGCAGTCCATCTGAACCCAGGGCTTTAGATTTGTGGAAGCTAGGGAGAGCTGCGGACACTTCGTCGGTCGTGAGGGGTGCATCCAGGGCCTCAACCTGTTCGTCCGTCAACTTCGGGAAGGCAATACCCGCTAGCAGGTTCTCTAAATGTTCATCAGAGTCAGTCAACTGGGAAGTATACAACTGTGAAAAAAACCCTCGTAATCGGTCAGAGACCTCCTGAGGGTCCGAAACCACGTCCCCATTCGGGCTAGTAAGGCAAATGACAGTCGGGGGCCTATCTTCGTTGTGAGCTAGATAAGCGAGTAATTTGCCTGCCTTTTCCCCATGTTCAAAGAATTTTTGTTTTGTAAAAAATAATTTACGTCTGGCTGCCTCGTATTGCAGTTGTTCTACCACCCTAGTGTGTAGCTTCAGCAAGTCTGCATTAGCAGGGGAGAGGTCTGCCAGGTAGGACTGTTCAGTATCTAACAATACTCCCAGAGCTCTATCAAGGGTAGCAGCCAAATCCGCCTTAAATCTATTGATTCGGGAGGTCAGAACCCTGCGGGCGTGCAACTTAAAGGATTCCCATACCATAGCCGGGGAGGCCGAATTGGCGTTGTCAGCAAAAAAGGTGGTCCATTCGTTCGTTAGCTCGTCATCCTCCGGTAACAGGGACAGCCAAAACGGGTTCAATCTCCACGTCTGCTGAGGTCTATTAATAGGGAAGGAAAGGGTGATCCAGTAAGGGCAGTGATCCGAAAGCAGCCTAGGAGAGAATTTTGCTTCTAGCAAGCGTGGGATAAGGGCTTTAGTTAACAGTATATAATCAATACGTGACATTGTATTGTGTGAGGCTGAAAAACAGGAATAGGCTCTGGAGAGGGGAAATTTGTGTCTCCAGGTATCAATGAGGTTAAAAGTGGAAATAAGTCTGCCGAATCGGGAACTCGATGGGACCGAACCGGGAGGTTGAATTGTCTGGGGTCTGTCTAAGGCTGGGTTGAGGGTTGCATTGAAGTCCCCCAGCCAGATCGCTTGGACCGAGGGATGACGAGCCATGAACATCAGGCCTGTAGTGATAACGGTGGAGTTAAACGGAGGAGGTACATAGAATGCCAGGATAAGAAATGACTCCCCATACAGTTTTGCAGAGAGGAGCACATATCTAACATGCGGATCAGACTCTACACTACAAATTTCAAAATGAACTGTCTTAGCGATAAGAATAGAGATGCCGTGGGCCTGGGTAGAGTGAGTGGAATGATACACCCATCCCATCCACGGCCTTTTGAGCGCCAACTGAAGTCGACCGTCCACATGGGTTTCGGTCAAAACCACCACATCAGCCCTCTGTTTTTTCAGGAAGGTAAATACAGCAGATCTCTTCACCCTATCCCCAAGGCCCCGGACATTCCAGGTAAGGAATCTCAGGCTGGTCATCCGAGAGGGGGGGAGAGATGCGGCACGCCCGGGCCCACGCAGCCCAGGAACCATAGGAGTGTGTTAATAAGTGCAGTATAAACCTCACATGTAAAGTATTTAAGCAGTAAAGTATTCAGTGGAAATAAGCATAACCCATACACCATGGATGGAATAACATTCAACCAGTAGTCATGTACATTGCCGTTTAAATATCGAACTACAACTAATCCCCCCCCACCCCACCCTGCACCTTCCCCAACTGGTGCGGGTATGACCCAAAACAGAATATAAACTAGCAACCAGGAAGGGCTCAGAGCCACGTGACTTGTGGTCAGACTGTGCTATAACAAAGGAAACAAGCAGAAAGTAGGTGTATCGAATAGTCACAGTCCCATCATGAGTGTTCAGCCCCGACCATGCCATAAACCAGAGACATGGCACAAGGCACTCACAGGCAGTCCGGATCGTAGAGGGTCCAACAAAGTTCCTGGTTGCACAAGGGGGCGAAAAATCGCTGCTCAGAGTTATTAGGAGGTAGGACGGGGTGTGCTCCCATATTAGGGCCCCAGTGGACTGTAAACTAGGATGAGAGGAAAATCGCCTTAAACCGGGCAATATAAGTGAAGGAGAGGGGAACAAGAAGTTATAAACTGTCGTTAGAGGAGGGAGAGGGGATATCCCAGTGGGGATTGAGGGTCTCCGGAGGCCAAAGACATGGCAGATGGGACAAGGGACGACAGCCTTAAGGAGGACCTGACGAAGATAATACTCCCTAGCGAGGGAAAAAAACAAACAAAAAAAAAAATAGACATACCCATGCTCCGGGTGATTAGGAGGGCTCAAACAGGATGGGGAGGCAGCCGGGACCCCGTTCGGGTGTGGGCTACTTGTCTTCCGCCTGTCGATCGGGTTCAGGCCGCTCCATCCAGGAGAGAACTTCTTCCGGATCCTCAAAAAAGTAGGCCCGGCCGTTTCTCTCCACTCGCAGGCGCGCCGGGAACAGCATGGAATATTTGAGGTGCTTAATCCGGAGTCTGCGTTTCGCCTCAGTGAAGCCCTGGCGGCGACATTGTACATCAGCGGAGAATTCTGGGAAAATAGCAACTCTGTTGTTCCCAATTTCTATGTTGCCCTTCTCCCTCGCCATCCGTAGTGCTGCATCTCTGTCCTTAAAGTTCAGTAGCTTGGCTATAAACGTGCGAGGGGGGGCTCCTTGTGGTGGGGCCTTGGCCGGGATGCGGTGTGCTCTCTCTACCGCTAGGGTCGGGGAGAAGGACTCACGACCATATGTGGAGATCAGGATTTGTTCTAGGAAGGTGGTCGGATCCTTTCCCTCTACTCCCTCAGGCAATCCAATGAAACGGAGATTACATCTCCTCTGCCTATTCTCCATTTCATCCTGCTTCCCCATAAGTTGAAGGATTTGCCGCTGCATGCGGTCGGAGCTCGTCTGTAGAGGAGGTATGGCATCCTCTATATCGCTGATGCGTGTCTCCGTCTCCGTGACCCGCTCCCGAAGCTTTTGAAAGTCCTGCCGCATGAGGGATAGGTCAATCTTGACCTCTTCAATCTGGGTGGCAAGGGATGTGCGGCAGAACGTGATGGCTTCCAGTAGTTTCTTAGTATCTCCCCCCGGCGCGGCCTGTTCTGAACTCGTGGCGCCGCCATCTTCCCCCTCAGCGTCTTTGTCTTGCCGGCGGTACTGATTTAACTTAGCAAGCGCCGCGCTGCTTCTCATCTGTGACATGGCTGGAAATATGCCCGGTTCTATTCCTCGCTGATCAGGAGTAGTTAGAAGGTCTCAGGGCAAGAGGATTAGTAGGTAGGATTAATGGCTGGAGCTCGTATCACACACGTCCTACTCCATTCACCGCCAGGCCACGCCCTTCAAATGATATTTTTTTTATTAGGATTCCCCTTAGGAACGCCTTCAAAGCATCCCAGATCACTCCCATTGAGGCTGATCCCTTATTTATTGTTAAAAATTCCATCAGACTGGTCTCTATTCCCCCCGGGTCCTCAATTACCTCCAGCCAAAATGGATTTATTTTCCAGTCCCCTTTCCTGTATCCTTCTTTCATCTTTATTTCAAAATTAACTGGGGAATGGTCTGATATACTTCTTGGTTCGTATTCCACCTCCCCACCTCACCCAGCGCCTCCTCATTGCAAAGTATGATGTCTATCCGGGACAGGGTAGTATGTGTCCTTGAATGGCAAGAGAATTGTCTCTCTCCCGGGTGCCTCCTTCTCCACACGTCTACCAGACCCACCTCCTCACAAAATTGGCGGAGAGGGCTGCCGGACGTATGTCCCCTGGAGCCACCCTCCGGGAGCCTATCCATGTTATCATCCATAGTCATGTTAAAATCCCCTGCCACTATTACGGGCACACCCTCCCTGTCCATGACAAACGCCATTAATTCCCAAAGCACCTCAGTATCAAACGGGGGGGGGGGGATATATACATTCGCCACCACATATTCCTTTGTTTCTATCCTACAATGAAGAAACACATAGCGTCCTTTAGCATCTATCTTGCTCTGTCTGCAAGAGAACACCACCCCTGAATCTATCAGGGTACTCACACCCCTTGAATAAGAAGTGTGGGTGGAGTGGTATTGTACTTTGTATTTCTTATTTCTTAATATTTTACTGGTTTCTTTATCCAGATGCGTCTCCTGCAGGCACAGCACTTTTATATTACTTATTTCTGCTGTAGAGAAGATTGACCGTCTTTTAATTGGGTCCTTTACCCCTCGCACATTCCATGAGCTCACCTTTATAATTTTCCCTTGAATTGGGGTCCCCCTCCCTTTTTCTCTATTCTCCATCATCTACCCCTATTTAATTTCATCGTTCCAGTGTATTTCCCACCTTGACAAACTGTGTATTAATAATATCTTATCCTGAAAACATATTTTGTGTGGATATTCTTCTTCTAGTGTCCCATACACACATTCCTGCCCCCCCACTACTCCCGTCCCGTCCCCCTCCCTCACACCCCCCCCCCGTGTCCCTCCCCTTCCCTTGCCCTGTTTGGGGCCCATATAGAGGGCTTCTAAAGTGACCGTTTCCTACTCTTAAGGTGGACATTCCCCCTTTCACTCCTATCATTTTTTGTTTTAGTGTTTTAATTATTTTGCATATACCCTTCCCTTTCACGCATCTCTTCCTTAGGCTTTGATACATTTTTTCCTTTCCCTTCCACCTTTGTGCCGTTTACCACAAAAAAATTACAAAAAACACATTCCCACCCCCTCCCTTCTCTCCCCCCCCTCCCATATCAAAAAAGTTAATTTCTTTGTGAGCAAAAAAAAAAAAGGGCCCCCCTCCACCCCCAAAAAGGAAGAAGAAAAGAGGACGGGGAAAGGGAGAAAATAAATAAATAAATAAATAAAATCATTTTCCCACATATAATACAAATATTTCAAAATTTTCTCCCCTCTCCCCCCCCTCTCCTCCCCCCCCCCCCTTCAGGACATGGAGAGAGAACACTGGTGTCTTTGATTTTTCTATCTTGCTATGTCTCCCCTTCTTTTGTATTCATCCAAAGTGTCAATTCCGCAGGCGTGTTGAAAAACTTGTTTTCCCCATTTACGGTTATCCGTAAACGTGCCGGATAGAACATTGCATATTTTATCCCTTTTTGTTGTAGTCTGTGTTTACACTCATTAAATTTGGCCCTTTGCCTCTGCAATTCAGGGGAAAAATCTGGATAAATTGAGATTCTTGCTCCCTTGACTTGTATATCTTTCATCTCTCTTGCTTTCTGAAGAATAGTGGTTTTGTCCGTAAAATGTAACAATTTAACAAGAATTGGTCTCGGCTGACCTCCCTCCGCAGGTGCTCTAAAGGGGATTCTGTGGGCCCGCTCTATTGAATTTTTTTTTGATAAACAGTCCTTGCCAAATACCTCTATCAACCAATTTTCCATAAATTCCGTGGGGCGGTTACCTTCGCTTTTCTCGGGGATGCCCAGTACCCTTATGTTTTTCCTTCGTAATCTATTCTCCATGTCATCGATTTTATTAAGGCACATGTTCAGCTGTTCTCTCATTGCTTTCATCTCATCTATCATAGGGTTGACATCATCCTCGACCTGACTTAATCTCTTCTCTAAAGCAGAGGTCCTCACCCCAATCCCCTGAACATCATGTTTTAGCACTGTCATGTCCTCTTTTATCCCCTTTAGTTGGTCGAATATTTCAGTCAATGAGGATTTGCAATTATTAATTGCCAAAAGAATCTCTCTCATAGAAGGCTCTTCCTCCGATGTTAACCCGGTCATTGTCCCTGTCGGTTTTCCCTGTGCTTTTTCCTGTACTTTCTCCTTTGGTCCTTGATCGCCTGACATCTTTCCCGCTGTCCCTGTGGTAGTTGTCTGTCCCTGGCTCCTTCTCTGAGTGTTCGCTTGTTGAGCCCCTTGCCCTTTTGTGGGTGTTATGCCTGTTATTTGTGCTGGTACATGTGTGTATTTTTCCAGTTTGGCTGCGGCTGTAGCCGCAGCCTGGACTGCTTTAGCCCCCCGTGTGGGCTGTGGCTGTGTCTGAGGCTGGGGGTGGGACTGTGGCTGTATTCCTGGACTAGGCCCCTCTTTAGAAGCGTTCCTCGTCATCACTGATAGTGTGCCCGGCATTTTCCAGTGGATATGTGATTATAGGGGATCAACTATCAAATATTATAATATATATATATACTATATATTATACTGCTATTTAATCAGGGGTTTCATCAGAGTCCCCGGACTCTGCCACCGAACAAATATGCCGACCAAACTTTTGTTCAGCGCAACTCACCTCAAACCCCGTAATACTATCCTAGTATGTTTTTAGCAGCTATTCCAGCTTTAATCCCAGGGAAATGCTAGATATCTGGGTATCACATTAGTTATAGCAACCTCCCCCTTACCGTAATAAAAACAGTAAGGACAGAAGGGACAGCGGTATTGGCAAAAATATTGGCAACGTTTTAGCAGGTCCATATAATAATACCGTGTTTCTGGATGTCTCCACAGAGCCGATGTGTTTACCCGTCTAATATCAGCAGCTGGCGGTTAGCAGATGGGTTGTCACAAATTTGCCTCAGGGACAGCTCCCCTGGTTTATTTCATAGTTCCTGTTTCACAGCCCTCTGCCCTGCTGCTCAGACCACCCAAACTGTCCATATATGTCAGGTTATCTCAGAAATCAATAATCAGACAGGTTTAAGCGAGTTAAGCAGGTTTGTTTGATTAATGCGACTGCTGCTACTGCACTTGTTGCTCATAGGCCCCCTTCATGTGTGTCTACAGATTCTCTTTTGTCCATACACTTTACAACACATACCGATTGTTTTGTCGCTTCCTGCAGTAAGTATGCGTCTGTCCTTCCGTGATGATCCCGGTGTCTTGGGGTCTCCTCCACTCCTCCCGTGCAAGTAGCCCTGTAGACAGCGTTTATTCCCGGCCCGCTGTCCTCCTCTCCTTCGTTCGCTCGTATCTCCCACCAAGCTGCTCGAGATCTCGCGAGACCATCCAACACACGGAGGGATGCCGCCACCTGCAGTGCTCGGTGCTCTATGCCGGGATCCCAGCACCCAACTCCCCCCACACATGCAGGAGAGAGACTGCTGGCTACAGGAAAAAAGCCTGCCAAGACTACCAAGGTAGAGATTAGTCTGATGACATAGCTGGGAGCTAAGCCGTGGGGAGGGGGATAAACCAGGCGGAGGTCACACCGGCATCTGCTCTCTCCTTCCTCACTCCACGCTCCTCACACCCTCCACCTCCATCTGCGTCCGGTCACGCCCCCGACAGTCCATGTGGGTGCAGGAATATCTAGATCAAGATCAGACTTGGACACCTTTCCCACCAAAAATCCTCTGGGTTACTGGGTCTTGAGGATGGATCACTGGCCAGAGCTTGCACAGTATGCAATTGAGATACTGGCCTGTCCTGCATCCAGCGTTCTTTCGGAATGCACATTCAGTGCTGCTGGAGGCTTTGTAACCGATCACAGGGTGCGCCTGTCAACCGACTCGGTCGATCGACTGACCTTAATAAAAATGAATCAGTCTTGGATCACCAACAGCTACCAAGCACCTGATGCTGATGTACAGAATAATTTTCTTTGAAATGTCAGATCCCTTCAAGACTGCCTATGCTCATGCAGAGTGACTATCCTGTTTTGCTGAGTGACTATCCTCTTCCTCCTCAATAATCATGCTGATAGCTTGAAAGAACATTTTTGGTTCTGGGCACCGCCACCCGTGGCTAACGCCCAATTTTTCAGCCCCTGTTTAACAGGGGTGTGTATTTACAATTTTTGATGCAATGTTTTGCAACAGGGCTCATTGCTGTGCTCCATGTACAGTATCTGTGAGGGGTTGCAGTGTTGTGGCACCAGCACCAGTGCCTAAGGCCCAATTTTTCTAGCCCTGTTCAACAGGGGCATGTAATTACAATTCTTGATCTAATATTTCACAGCTGGGCCCATTCCTGCACCCGCCAAGAGTAACTGTGAGGGCTTACATTGTTGTGGCAACACCAACACCTAAGGGGCAAATTTCTGCAGAGTATATTCGGCAGGCCCCTACTTTCAAACATTCAACTTACAAACAACTCCTACTTGCAAACGGAAGGAGACAACAGGAAGTGAGAGGAAATCTACCCCTATGAAGGGAAATTCTCTCCTGTAAGAGTTAATATGGGAAAAAGGTATCTCCTCTCTACTGATGCATCATCACCAATCCTTGTTTCAATAAAAAACCCACATTTTCAAAAAACATTTGTCATTGGGACAGAAAGTGAGGTGAAATTTTCTGAACAGGTGCACAGACAGCAAAACAAATGTTACAGGGGTGATAACCCTTCCCTATGTTCTCCAAAAAGCTTAAAAATAGATTTTTTGGCTGGAGCTACATTTAAAAAACGTACCTGTTCCAAATTACAAACAGATTCTACTTGAGAACAAACCTACAGTCCCTGTCTTGTTTGCACCGCCTGTATACTGCTGTTCAGAGTATATAGGGCCTTTTTTTATTTTGGGTGCGGGCATAGGCGTGCGCACAGGGTGTGCCAGGTGTGCCCAGACACACCCTAATCACCCCATGTGGTTCCGGAAACCCTTACCGCAGGGCTGTCAGCTTTCCTTCTCTCCCACAGATGATGTTTCAGGATGAGTGGGGGAAGTGGTAATGTAATTTTCCGGCCCCTTACCTTTGTGAATGAACACAGTGATTGGTACCAGGTGTTTGAGCTTTATGGTGCACGCCCTAATACAATAGGCTGTGCACACCTATGGGTGCAGGGTCACCCTTAATATCCATACAAGACTCAAAGGGGCTGGTAATGGGCTGGGATAGGGGGGGGGGGGGGTGATGGGGTAGCCATGCCATTTTTCTCAATGATTTTCATCCATATTGCCCGGACCAGACATTACATTAAAGCCGCAAGCAGTTTTAAATTATTTTTTTTCCTTTAGAAATGTCATTTTGTGCAGGGACAGTTCTAAACACGGGAAACACGTGCCACTTCACAGGCATACTTTAGACACCCCCCAGGTATGATATTTAAAGGAATATTTTCCTTTTTTTTTCACTTTATGCATCATTAAAATCACTGCTCCCAAAAAACTGCAGTTTTTAAAACCTCTTTTTGCATTGATACATGTCCCCTGGGACAGAACCCGGGTCCCCAAACACTTTTTTATGACAATTACTTTCATATTAGCCGTTATAATTAGCACTTTAGATTTCAATCGTTCGCGTTCATTGTATTTAATAGGGTTCTAAAGTTTGCGCGAACTTTCGGTCCGTTCGCAGGTTCTGGTGCGAACCGAACAGGGGGGTGTTCGGATCATCCTTTGTTGTGAAGCCACTCCTTCGTTATTTTAGCTGTGTGCTTAGGGTCATTGTCTTGTTGGAAGGTAAACCTTCGGCCCAGTCTGAGGTCCTGAGCACTCTGGAGAAGGTTTTCATCCAGGATATCCCTGTACTTCGCCGCATTCATCTTTTCCTCGATTGCAACCAGTCGTCCTGTCCCTGCAGCTGAAAAACACCCCCACAGCATGATGCTGCCACCACCATGCTTCACTGTTGGGACTGTATTGAACAGGTAATGAGCAGTGCCTGGTTTTCTCCACACATACCGCTTAGAATTAAGGCCAAAAAGTTCTATCTTGGTCTCATCAGACCAGAGAATCTTATTTCTCACCATCTTGGAGTCCTTCAGATGTTTTTTAGCAAACTCCATGCAGGCTTTCGTGTGTCTTGCACTAAGGAGAGGCTTCCATCGGGCCACTCTGCCATAAAGTCCCGACTGGTGGAGGGCTGCAGTGATGGTTGACTTTCTACAACTTTCTCCCATCTCCCATCTCCCGACTGCATCTCTGGAGCTCAGCCACAGTGATTTTTGAGTTCTTCTTTACCTCTCTCACCAAGGCTCTTCTTCCCCGATAGCTCAGGTTGGCCAGACGGCCAGCTCTAGGAAGGGTCCTGGTTGTCCCAAACGTCTTCCATTTAAGGATTATGGAGGCCACTGTGCTCTTAGTGCAGCAGAATTTTTTTTGTAACCTTGGCCAGATCTGTGCCTTGCCACAATTCTGTCTCTGAGCTCTTCAGGCAGTTCCTTTTGACCTCATGATTCTCATTTGCTCTGACATGCGCTGTGAGCTGTAAGGTCTTATATAGACAGGTGTGTGGCTTTCCTAATCAAGTCCAATCAGTATAATCAAACACAGCTGGACTCAAATGAAGGTGGAGAACCATCTCAAGGATGATCAGAAGAAATGGACAGCACCTGAGTTAAATATATGAGTGTCACAGCAAAGGGCCTGAATACTTAGGACTAGGGATGAGCCGAACACCTCCGGGTTCGGTTCGCACCAGAACCCGCGAACGGACCGTAAGTTCGCACGAACGTTAGAACCCTATTAAATACAATGGATGCGAACGTTCGAAATCTGAAGTGCTAATTATAACGACTATTATGCATGTTATTGTCTTAAAAAGGGTTTGGGAACCCGAGTTCTGCACCAGGGGACATGTATCAATGCAAAAAGGAGTTTTAAAAACGGCAGTTTTTCGGGAGCAGTCATTTTAACGACTTAACGACCGCTCAATGTATATATACGTCGGCAGAATGGCACCGAAAGGCACAATCACGTAGAGCATACGTGATTGCCTTTGTATAGTTGGGGGGTCCAATCGGACCCCCCTCCTATACAGTGAGCGGTGGCTAAGTGTCCGGGAGCGTTCCGGGATGAGGGGGCAGCCATTCGTTTCTGGCCACCCCCTCGCGATCGCTCCCGGCGAATGGAAATGCCCCCTCTGTCTGTGTCAGACAGAGGGAGCAGGAGGAAGTGATGTCATCTCTGGTGCGGCGCTCACATATACCGAGTGCCGTACAAGAGAAGACATCAGGTCAGTGCACACAACACTACACTGACACCAGGACACATAGGGACATAAATCGCCCCCCCAGGCCCCCCCAGATCACCCCCCAGATCACCCCCCAGCCCCCAGTCACAGTGTCACTGATTGCAGTGACCATTTATTTAGTGATCACTGCAATCAGTGACATTTGTGACTGTAAAAGTGTCACCAAAGTTTAGTCTTAGGTCCAGTGTAGCCCCCTAACCCCCCTAATAAAGGTTTAACCCCCTGATCACCCCCCAGATAACCCTTTCACCCCCTATCACCACTGTCGCTAAGCGATCATTTTTCTGATCGCTGTCTTAGCGTCAGTGATGCCGATCGGCAGCCAGTAATTTTTTTTAGGTTCGCCGCATGTTTTTATAGCGTCAGGTACCCCAATATATTATCTAATAAAGGTTTAACCCCTGTGACAGCAGGAAGGTAAAGTCACCTGGTTGCATCCAGGGGGGTAGATATATTTCGCCCAGATTCAGGCTTTACGCCGACTTATACAACTAGGTGGAGAGTTGTATAAGCCCAGCTGAGGCTAGTGGGCTCATGGATGACTCATACCTCTAGGGAGAGTGTGGGGCGTCGTGCAGACAGGGAGTTGATGAGACCAGCTGAAGCTTGTCAGCTCATTTAGGCCTCTATAAGAACTCCCAGATTCATTAGGTGTTTGCTCATGCCTGGACCCAGACCTGTGTGGACTGTCTAGGGAGAGTGAACCCCTGTGCGGTGAGACAAAGCCTGTGTGGCTATTTGCTTGGACATTTAAAACCAGGGACTTAGGGACTAGGACAGCACTAGGCTGATCCCAGTTGTTAGTTAGGAAACCTGTATGTTTAGTCAGAGGTCAAGTTGACCAGGATTTATTTTATTTATGTTTCTTTTGCTTTGCTGTGTTTTGTCACTGTAAATAGAAAATAAACCGCACCTTTTTGATTTTGAAAACCACAACCTCCATTTGCTGGGCCTGTTTTTGTGTGGGGAGCCCATCCCGGGGGTCACACACACCCGCTGCCGAGCTAACCCCCTCACAGTTGGTGGAGAATGCGGGCAGTTTTTTTTAAGCCAGCATGGAGGAGATACTGAAACAGCTGGCTCTAGCAAATGCCAATCAACAGCAGACAAATGCAGGTTTGCAAAGGAGCCTTGAAGCCCAGCAGCAAGCTCACCAACAGAGTCTGGAAGCTCAGCAACAAGCCCAGCAGCAATCTGAGGCCCGCTTCATAGACCTGTTACAGAAGCAAGAGCAGAGACTACAACAAATGGAAGCAGTAATGCAGCAACGTCCGCAGATCAGTGAGGAAAGCCGTCCCACTAATACCGCGTCCTTTGGGGTGAGTCGTTTATTGACAAAAATGACTGGAGAGGATGATCCAGAGGTATTTTTGACCACATTTGAAAGGACCGCTGAAAGAGAAAAGTGGCCTGAGGTGCAGTGGGCTGGACTGGTGGCTCCTCTGTTAACTGGTGAATCGCAGAAAGCTTACTATGACCTAGAGCCTGACCAAGCAAAAGACTATGTGATGCTAAAAGCTGAAATATTGGCAAGGCTGGGTGTCACCCTGGCTGTCCGGGCTCAGCGTGTGCATAACTGGACTTTCCAGCTTGGAAAACCCCCCAGGTCTCAAATGTATGATCTCATTCACCTGAGCAGAAAGTGGCTACAGCCAGAGACTTTGTCCGCACCAAAGATTGTGGAACGTGTTGTAATGGATCGGTTTTTGAGAGCTCTTCCTACTGCCATCCAAAAGTGGGTAAGCCATGGAGACCCAGAGACGGCCGATGGTCTTGTGGATCGTGTGGAGAAATACTTGGCTACAGAGAACCTGACGGCCTCTTCCAGAGACACTCGGACTTTCCACCCTAAGACCAGACCATCCCCAGGGGCGGATAAGAGGATTCCAAGGGGTGAGGGTGGAGAGAGTGAGAGGGTGGGAGCTCTACCCCAAGTTTGGCGAGAACAGCCTGGGAAATCAGCGGCTCAAGAGGCGGCAAGAAGGATCGTTTGCTACCGCTGCCGGCAAGCGGGACATATTGCAGCCAATTGCCCGGTTGTGGAGGAACCCATGCAGTGTGACTTTCTGACGGGCAGACGTCAGTTGCTGTGTGCGACAGTCGCATGCACTGCCATTCGAGGAACTGAGAAACATTTATGCAAAATGTGTGTTAATGGTAGAAATGTTGTGGTATTGCTGGATTCAGGTAGCCTCGTAAAGGCTGAGTTAGTTAAAACAGAGGTCTTTGGGAATAGCAAGGTAGCTGTTATTTGTGTGCATGGGGACACCCGAGAGTATCCAGTGACTACAGTGTGTTTCGAGACCCCCAAAGGTACCCTCTCTCATCCAGTGGGCTTAGTATCTCAGTTACCGCATGACGCCATTGTGGGAAGGGATTTTCCGAAGTTCTGGGAACTGTGGGATGATCCTGAGCCCCCCACTGGTGCCCCTATGTACCAGGAATGTGATAGCCAGAACTCCCCTGAGAGTGGTGAGGACTCTCCGGAATTTCCCTTATCAGTATTGGCAGGGGAGACTCAAGAAACTGGAGAGGAGCCCACCTCCTCAGACGAAAACCTACCGTCTGTGGAGTTTTCTGATCTTGAGGTTCACAGGGAAAACTTTGCCACAGAACAGTTGAAAGACCCCGCCCTAATAAAGGCACGGGAAAACGTAGTGAAAATAGATGGCGAGTTAGTGAACCCAGATAATACCTGCACTTACCCATACTTCAGTGTAGAGAAGGACCTACTGTATCGGGTGGCAAAAAGGGCAGAAGAAACCGTTGAGCAGCTTGTGGTGCCCAAACCTTACAGGAAGTTGGTGTTGGAGTTGGCCCATGGGGACATTCTTGGAGGTCATCTGGGGACAGAGAAAACCCGAGAGAGGGTATTACAGAGATTCTATTGGCCGGGGGTGATGAAGGACATAGAAAATTATTGTTCCTCCTGCCCTGTGTGTCAGAGGTCGGCCCCGATGCCACATTTCCGTAGCCCGCTGGTCCCTCTACCCATCATTGAGGTCCCGTTTGAGAGGATCGCCATGGATTTGGTAGGGCCTATAATCAATTCCGCTAGGGGGCACCAGTACATATTAGTTATAATGGACTATGCCACCCGTTATCCAGAAGCGATCCCTCTCCGAAATACCTCGGCCAAAACCATAGCCAAAGAGCTATCTCTTGTGTTTAGCCGGGTGGGTATTTGTAAAGAACTGCTTACGGACCAAGGTACACCCTTTATGTCCCGGGTTATGAAGGAGCTGTGTAAATTGTTCAAAGTGACGCAATTACGTACATCTGTGTATCACCCCCAAACCGATGGGCTGGTTGAAAGATTCAACAAAACCCTAAAACAAATGTTGAAGAAAGTGGTGGATAGAGATGGAAAGGATTGGGACTGTCTACTTCCTTATCTGATGTTTGCTATTAGGGAGGTGCCCCAATCCTCTACGGGATTCTCCCCCTTTGAGTTACTGTATGGGAGACACCCAAGAGGGCTGTTGGATATTGCCAAGGAAACTTGGGAAAGTGAGAGTTCTCCCCACAGGAGTGTGATTGAGCATGTCGCCCTGATGCAAGACCGAATTGCACAGGTAATGCCCATCGTGAAGGAACATTTGGCCCAAGCGCAGTTAGCACAGCAGAGAGTGTACAACCGTGGAGCCAAGACCCGTACCTTTTCCCCGGGGGATAGGATACTGGTACTTGTCCCTACGGTTGAAAGTAAATTCCTTGCCAAATGGCAAGGCCCCTATGAGATAATGGAAAAAGTGAGCGAAGTGAATTACAAGGTCAGACAACCAGGAAGGCGAAAGCCCGAACAGATCTATCACGTTAATCTGTTGAAAGCCTGGAGGGATAGAGAGTCCCTAGTCGCAGACACTTGGTCACCAGCTCAAACTGGTTGCGTGATTCCTGAGGTTGGAATAGCAGCCACCTTGTCACAACCCCAACAACAGGAGGTTAAGGAGTTTGTGCTTCGCAACAAGGAGGTATTCTCTGAGCTGCCGGGACAAACATCTGGGGTAGAGCATGACATCATTACCCCGCCCGGTGAAAGGGTGAAGTTAAAACCCTATCGGATCCCAGAGGCCCGACGGGAGGCAATACGGGAGGAAGTACAGAAAATGCTGAACTTAGGGGTGATAGAGGAGTCCCAAAGTGATTGGTCTAGTCCCATTGTGTTGGTGCCTAAACCGGATGGGAGCTGGCGATTTTGTAACGATTTTCGTCAGTTGAACAAAGTTACAAAATTTGACACCTACCCCATGCCACGTATAGATGAGTTGATCGACCGGCTGGGAACAGCCCGATACATGACGACTCTTGACCTCACAAAAGGGTATTGGCAAATCCCCCTGGCCAAGTCGGCCAAAGAGAAAACCGCATTTGTAACCCCAGACGGGGCGTTCCAATATAAAAGAATGCCGTTCGGGTTACAGAATGCGCCGGCCACATTCCAGCGGAAAATGGACCAGATGCTGAGGCCCCATCGGAAGTATGCTGCGGCTTACCTGGATGACGTAATTGTCCATAGCACAGATTGGGCCTCACATCTGCCAAAAGTGCAAGCAGTCCTGGACTCTGTTCGGGAAGCGGGGTTTACGGCTAACCCCAAGAAGTGTACCATTGGGCAGGAGGAGGCCAAATATCTTGGGTACACCATTGGGAGGGGAGTAATAAAACCCCAACTCAACAAAGACGAGGCCATCCAGAGTTGGCCACGTCCCAACAGCAAGAAGCAGGTACGAGCCTTTCTGGGAATCGCTGGGTATTATCGGCGATTCATTCCCCACTTTGCTTCTAAGGCTGTGCCCCTAACCAACCTGACGAAGGGGAAAGGGTCGGTCATGATTAAATGGACCCCCGAGGCTGAGGCAGCATTCCAATTCTTGAAACAAGCCTTATGTAGCCAGCCAGTGTTGTACTCACCCGACTTCTCTAAAGACTTTGTCGTACAAAGTGATGCGTCAGATGTGGGGTTAGGAGCAGTATTGTCCCAGGTCTGGAACGGGGAAGAGCACCCAGTCATTTACCTCAGCAGGAAGTTGAAGTCCCATGAGGTAAATTACGCCACCGTTGAAAAGGAGTGTTTAGCGGTGAAGTGGGCTCTAGATTCCCTTCGGTACTACCTGCTAGGTAGGCACTTTGACATGGTTACGGATCACGATCCGTTAAAGTGGATGGCTCAAAACAAGGAAACAAATAGAAGAGTGAATAGGTGGTTCCTGGCCCTCCAGGAATTCAACTTCACAGTAAAGCATCGCCCTGGCGTTCAAATGGGGAATGTGGATGCTTTGTCTCGAGTACATGAATGCCTGATTGCTGGTGTTCCAACCCCGAGGTTAAAACAAGAGGGGGGGTATGTGACAGCAGGAAGGTAAAGTCACCTGGTTGCATCCAGGGGGGTAGATATATTTCGCCCAGATTCAGGCTTTACGCCGACTTATACAACTAGGTGGAGAGTTGTATAAGCCCAGCTGAGGCTAGTGGGCTCATGGATGACTCATACCTCTAGGGAGAGTGTGGGGCGTCGTGCAGACAGGGAGTTGATGAGACCAGCTGAAGCTTGTCAGCTCATTTAGGCCTCTATAAGAACTCCCAGATTCATTAGGTGTTTGCTCATGCCTGGACCCAGACCTGTGTGGACTGTCTAGGGAGAGTGAACCCCTGTGCGGTGAGACAAAGCCTGTGTGGCTATTTGCTTGGACATTTAAAACCAGGGACTTAGGGACTAGGACAGCACTAGGCTGATCCCAGTTGTTAGTTAGGAAACCTGTATGTTTAGTCAGAGGTCAAGTTGACCAGGATTTATTTTATTTATGTTTCTTTTGCTTTGCTGTGTTTTGTCACTGTAAATAGAAAATAAACCGCACCTTTTTGATTTTGAAAACCACAACCTCCATTTGCTGGGCCTGTTTTTGTGTGGGGAGCCCATCCCGGGGGTCACACACACCCGCTGCCGAGCTAACCCCCTCACACCCCCTTGATCGCCCCCCAGGTAACCCTTTCACCCCCTATCACCCCTGTCACTAAGCAATCGTTTTTCTAAACGCTGTCTTAGTGTCTGTGATGCAGATCGGTAGCCGGTTATTTTTTTTTAGGTTCGCCGCAGGTTTTTATAGCGTCAGGTACCCCAATATATTATCTAATAAAGGTTTTAACCCCCTGATTGCCCCTAGTTAACCCTTTCACCAGTGATCACCATATAAGTGTTACGGGTGACGCTGGTTAGTTAGTTTGCTTTTTATAGTGTCAGGGCACCCGCCGTGTATATAACCCAATAAAGGTTTAACCCCCTGATCGCCCGGCGGGTGATATCAATTAGGTTTTAGCGTCAGAGAGGGTCTGAGTCACACCCCAGGCAGCGTCAGGTTAGTGCCAGTAACGCTAACACCCACGCGTGAAGCATACACCCCCCTTAGTGGTATAGTATCTGAACAGATCAATATCTGATCTGATCAGATCTATACTAGCGTCCCCAGCAGTTTAGGGTTCCCAAAAACGCAGTGTTAGCAGGATCAGCCCAGATACCTGCTGGCACCTGCGTTTTGCCATTCCGTCCAGCCCAGGCCACCCAAGTGCAGTATCGATCGATCACTGTCACTTACAAAACAAAAACACACATAACTGCAGCGTTCGCAGAGACAGGCCTGATCCCTGCGACTCCAGTGCTGTAGGAGGTGATTTCACCACCACAGTTAAAAAAAAAAGCAAATATGCCGAAGCATTGGGGCAGCAGGGGCGGAGGAGCGATTTTGCTGAGCGATTTTGCTCCTAATGCCGCGTACATACGGTCGAAATTCCGACGGAGGCTTGCCCGGGGAAAAGTCCGACCATGTGTGTGCGGCATAACTTTTTTGCGGGAGGATGCCCCCATGCTTCGGCATATATAAATGGTGCGTGTATGCCCATCATTGGAAGTGGGTGGATGAAGGGCGGTATTCTAATGGTGGGCATACCCACCGATCAATCTCTTTTTTCGTTCAGCCAACTGGCTGCATGAAAAAAAAAGATTACAATACATGTCCAACAAGGACCAGCAACGTACTGGTATGTTGCTGGACTTTGAATGTTTATACCAGAATGATGCCTGCGGGTTTAGGTATCATCTTGGTATCATTCTTTTCAGCCTGCGGCCGGCTTTCATGTAAAAGCAATCCTAGCGGCTAATTAGCCTCTGGACTGCTTTTACAAGCAGTGGGAGGGAATGCCCCCCCCCCAATATAAAAAGCGCCATTGGGAAATTGGGAAAGCATTTTATCACACCGATCTTGGTGTGGTCAGATGCTTTGAGGGCAGAGGAAAAATCTAGGGTCCAATAGACCCCAGTTTTTTCAAAAAAAGAGTACCTGTCACTACCTATTGCTATCATAGGGGATATTTACATTCCCTGAGATAACAATAAAAATGATAAAAAAAAAAAAATACTTGGAAGGAACAATTTAAAAATGAAATAAAAAAGCAAAATAATAAGAAAAAAAAAGAAAAAAAAAAAAAAAGCACCCCTGTCCTGCCCTGCTCTTGCCCAATGGCGAACGCAAGCGTCGGTCTGGCGTCATATGTAAACAGCAATTGCACCATGCATGTGAGGTATCACCGCGAAGGTCAGATCGAGGGCAATCATTTTAGCAGTAGACCTCCTCTGTAAATCTACTGGGGTAACCTGTAAAGGCTTTTAAAGGCTTTTAAAAATGTATGTAGTTTGTCGCCAATGCGCGTTTGTGCGAAATTTTAAAGCATGTCGTGTTTGGTATCTATGTACTCGGCCCAAGATCATCTTTTTTATTTCATCAAACATTTGGGCAATATAGTGTGTTTTAGTGCATTAAAATTAAAAAAAGTGTATTTTTTAACCCAAAAAATGCGTTTGAAAAATCGCTGCGCAAATACTGTGTAGAAAAAAAAATGCAACACCCACCATTTTAATCTGTAGGGCCTTTGCTTTAAAAATATATATAATGTTTGGGGGTTCAACATAATTTTCTTGCAAAAAAAAAAATGTTTTCATGTAAACAAAAAGTTAGACACACTTCAGTTGTGCACACTGAAATATTTCGTTTCGGAATTTCGTTTTTGTCCGAAAAATTAATTTATTTAGTTACTCCCGAAATTCGTTTTTATTTATTTTGTTTTTCGTTAGAAATTGCATTCGTCCGAAAATCTGAATTAATTAAGGTCGAATCTGTCATTGAAGGCTTATGGTGTCTGTCGAATGTTCAAAGAAGATTCGACGGAGCAGTGAAACTGTACGACGCTGCAATCATACATTTCCGGTCGAATGTTCCGCCCACAAGCTATAGAAGAATTCTAATGTTGTATGACTAGTAATAATTATATTTATTCATTACTATTACTAGTCAACCAACATTAGAATTCTTCTATAGCCTATGGGCGGATGCATTTGACCGGAAATGTACGATTGCAGCGTCGTACAGTTTAGCTGCACCATCGAATCTTCTAACTTTCGATGCTTTGTCGAATCTTCGTCATTCTAGCTATTTTACTGCTCCTCCTCTTTGGTTACAATCAGCCAATAACATTCATCATCAACTTTATTTTTATTTTACTTCCCCCACCCAATTCCAGCAGTGATCTTTTCTCTCCTATGTCGAATCTTTTCTCTCTATAATAACAAATCTTTTCTCTCCTATGTCGAATCTTTTCTCTCCTATGTCAAATCTTTTCTCTCCTATGTCGAATCTTTCCTCTCCTATGTCGAATCTTTCCTCTCTATAATGTCGAATTTTTTCTCTCCTATGTCGAATCTTTTCTCTCCTATGTCGAATCTTTTCTCTCCTATGTCGAATCTTTTCTCTCCTATGTCGAATCTTTTCTCTCCTATGTCGAATCTTTTCTCTCTATAATGTCGAATCTTTTCTCTCCTATGTCGAATCTTTTCTCTCCTATGTCGAATCTTTCTCTCCTATGTCGAATCTTTTCTCTCTATAATGTCGAATCTTTTCTCTCCTATGTAGAATAATCTTGGACTAATAGAGTTAAGGTTAGGCACATTCGACCACAGGTTCGATAGACACAGATTGTTATTGTCAGCGTCACGTCGAATCTCCTATCTATATCGAACTGTTGTAGCAACGAAAACGAAAATAAAGCATTTGTTTATGTCGGATCTTTCGGTTTTCGGATTCTGTGCTTTCGTTTTCGTTTGTTAAAACGATAACGAAAATAGCTGAAATTCGGACGAAAATGCATTCGGACGAAAACGAATGCACATGTCTACAAAAAGTGTCAAAAAGGGCTTTGTCTTCAAGTGGTTAGAAGAGTGGATGTAAGCTTCCTAATGTTGTGTATAAAATGCCAGAACAGTTCAAAACCCCCCCAAATGACCCCATTTTGGAAAGTAGACACCCCAAGCTATATACTGAGAGGCATGTCGAGTCCATGGAATATTTTATATGTTGACACAAGTTGCAGAAAAACGACAATTTTTTTTTTTTGCACAAAGTTGTCACTAAATGATATATTGCTCAAACATGCCATGGGCATATGTGGAATTACACCCCAAAATACATTCTGTTGCTTCTCCTGAGTACGGGGATACCACATGTGTGAGACTTTTTGGGAGCCTAGCCACGTACGGGACCCCAAAAACCAAGCACCGCCTTCAGGCTTTCTAAGGGTGTAAATTTTTGATTTCACTTCTCACTGCCTATCACAGTTTCGGAGGCCATGGAATGCCCAGATAGCACAAAACCCCCCCAAATGACCCCATTTTGGAAAGTAGACACCCCAAGCTATTTGCTGAGAGATATTGTGAGTATTTTGCAGCTCTCGCTTTTTGTCACAAAGTTTTGAAAATTGAAAAAAAATATATATATATATATATATTTTCTTTCTTCAATTTCAAAAACAAATGAGAGCTGTAAAATACTCGCCATTCCTCTCAGCAAATAGCTTGGGGTGTCTATATTCCAAAATGGGGTCATTTGGGGGGGTTTTGTGCTATTTTGGCATTTTATGGCCTTCGAAACTGTGATAGGTAGTGAGGAGTGAAATCAAAAATTTGCGCCCTTAGAAATCCTGAAGGCGGTGCTTGGTTTCCGGGGTCCCGTACGCGGCTAGGCTCCCAAAAAGTCCCACACATGTGGTATCCCCGTACTTAGGAGAAGCAGCAAAATGTATTTTGGGGTGAAATTCCACATATAACCATGGCATGTGTGAGCAATATATCATTTAGTGACAACTTTTTGTAATTTTTTTTTTTAGTCATTATTCAATCACTTGGGATAAAAAAAAAAAAATTCAATGGGTTCAACATGCCTCTCAGCAATTTCCTTGGGGTGTCTACTTTCCAAAATGGGGTAATTTGGGGGGGTTTTGTACTGCCCTGTCATTTTAGCACCTCAAGAAATGAGATAGGCAGTCATAAATTTAAAGCTGTGTAAATTTCAGAAAATGTACCCTAGTTTGTAAACTCTATAACTTTTGCGCAAACCAATAAATATACGCTTATTGACATTTTTTTTACTACAAACATGTGGCTGAATACATTTTGGCCTAAATGTATGACTACAATTGAGTTTATTCGATTTTTCTTATAACAAAAATTAGAAAATATCATTTTTTTTAAAAAAATTCGGTCTTTTTCCGTTTATATCGCAAAAAATAAAAATCGCAGAGGCAATCAAATACCATTAAAAGAAAGCTCTATTTGTGGGAAGAAAAGGACGCAAATTTCGTTTGGGTACAACATTGCATGTCCGCACAATTTACAGTTAAAGCAGCGCAGTGCAAAATTCTGAATTCACCTCTGGTCCTTTAGCTACCAAATGGTCCGGGGCTTAAGTGGTTAACCACTTAACGACCGCCCACCGCCGATTTACGTCGGCAGAATGGCACCGACAGGCAGAATCACGTAGATCTACGTGATCGCCTTTGTGCAGTTGGGGGGTCCATCCGGACCCCCCTTCACTGCAGTGAGCGGCCGTTAAGTGTTCGGGAGCGATCAGGCATGAGGGGGCGGCCGCTCGATTTCGCCCCCCCCTCGCGATCGCTCCCGGCCAATGAAAATGCTTCCTCCGCCATGTGATGTAAACAGAGGCTGGAGGAAGTGATGTCATCTCCCTCGCCGCGGTCTTTTCGTTCCCGGCGCCGAGGAGAGAAGACAGAGGTTAGTGCTCCAACAGTCCACTGACACGTAGGTACACATAGGCACACAAATCACCCCCCAGTCACCCCCAGATCACCCCCCAGGTCACCCCAAAGCCCCCAATCACAGTGTCACTGATTGCAGTGATCATTTATTTTACTGATCACTGCATTTAGTGTCATCTGTGATTGTAAAAAGTTGCAGGGCAGTTAGGATTAGGCCCCTTTAGGTCCAGGGTAGCCCCCTAACCCCCCCTAATAAAGGTTTAACCCCTTGATCACCCCCCAGGTAACCCTTTCACCCCCTAACTTCAGCGTCACTAAGCAATTGTTTTTCCGATCGCTGTATTCGTGTCGCTGGTGTTTTAGATAGGCAGTTATTTTTTTTTAGGTTCGCCGCAGGTTTTTATTAGTGTCAGGTACCCCCATATATTATTTTAACCCCCTGATTGCCCCTAGAGTTAACCCTTTCACCAGTGATCGCCGTATAAGCGTCACTGGTGTCACTGGTTAGCCAGTAAGTTATTTAGTTATTTAGGTTACCCGTCAGGTTTTTATATAGCGTCGGGTACCCCCATATTTAACCTAATAAAGGTTTTAACCCCCTGATTGCCCCTAGTTAACCCTTTCACCAGTGATCACCATATAAAGGTTACGGGTGACGCTGGTTGATTAGTTTGCTTTTTATAGCATCAGGGCACCCGCCGTATATAACCCAATAAAGGTTTAACCCCCCTGATCGCCCGGCGGGTGAGATCAATTAGGTTTTAGCGCCAGAGAGGGTCTGCGTCGCCCCAGGCAGTGTTAGGTTAGTGCCAGTAACGCTAACACCCACGCGCAAAGCATACACCCCCCTTAGTGGTATAGTATCTGATCAGATCTATACTAGCATCCCCAGCGGTTTAGGGTTCCCAAAAACGCAGTGTTAGCGGGATCAGCCCAGATACCTGCTAGCGCCTGCGTTTAGCCCCTCCGCCCAGCCCAGCCCAGCCCACCCAAGTGCAGTATCGATCGATCACTGTCACTTACCAAACACAACACACATAACTGCAGCGTTCGCAGAGACAGGCCTGATCCCTGCGATCGCTAACAGTTTTTTTGTAGCGTTTGATATATTTGCTGACGACAGTCAGGTGCTTTTTTTCCTGTGAATCTTACTAGTGTACCCCTAAATTTAGAGCCCAAAATGGCAAGACGAAGGTACACTAGTAAAGAGGCCTACGAGATTCTGAGCATGACAGATAGTGAAGAGGAGGTCACGTATCTGTCAGATTCAGGCTCAGAATATCTTCCCGTAGAAGACAGTGACGTCAGCGGCCCCACGTCAGATAGCTCTGACGACGAAGTTGAGGTCCCTGCTAAGGTCAGGTGTACCCGATCCCGATCTTCTGAGGTTGTTGAGGAGCAAGAACCGCAGGTCTCTCGTATCATGGAGCAGAGTAGTACTAGCGCCGCTATTCCTTCTGGTGAACTGGCAAGCACCAGCGGCCTAGTACAGCCTGGACGTACATCCAGCACTGCAGTAACACTTGGTGACGTGGCGAGTCCCATAAGTGCAGTTCAAGCTGGCGAGGTGGCAAGCACAAGTAGTGTCCCGCTGCCACCAAGAAGACAAAGGCAGGCCCGTCGTGCCCATACTGCCCTTCCTACAGAATTCGCCTATCCCGATTGGGTCCCCACCACTTCTGCAGAACCCGTACTTCCCCCATTCACTGCCCAACCCGGTATTCAGGTGGAAACAGCTGATTTTATTCCAATTGATTTTTATTCGCTGTTTTTCACGGAAGATCTCTATAGATCTATTGTGGACCAGAGTAATTTATATGCTGGTCAATTTATCGCCGCTAACCCCCAGTTGCCTAAAATTGCCAGAAATTGGAAACCAATTACGGTTTCCGAATTTAAGACCTTTCTGGGCCTTTCCCTCAACATGGGCACACATAAATTTCCGTCATTGCGTGCTTATTGGTCCACGCACCCAATTGACCACATGCCCGTGTTCTCTGCCTCCATGTCCAGGGCACGATACGAGCAGATTTTGCGGTTCATGCACTTCAACGACAATGAACTTTGTCGTCCACGTGGGGACCCTGAATACGACCGGCTCTATAAAATTCGGCCCCTCATAAACCACTTCAACGAACGTTTTGCAGCCTTGTTTACTCCCGATCAAGTTGTCTGCGTTGATGAGTCCCTGATTAAATTTTCTGGCCGCTTGTCTTTCAAGCAGTACCTTCCCAGCAAGCGTGCCAGATACGGGGTCAAGCTCTACAAGTTCTGTGACAGGGCAACAGGCTATGTAGTGAACTTTACGGTTTATGAGGGAAAAGATAGTCAGATTGAGTCGGTCAACTGCCCGGATTACATAGGGAGCGCTGGCAAGATAGTGTGGAACTTGGTGTCACCCTTATTCGGAAAGGGGTACCACTTGTATGTGGACAATTATTACACGAGCGTGCCACTGTTTAGTCACTTGTTTGATCATCAGATTGGAGCATGTGGCACCGTGCGACCTAATCACCGGGGCTTTCCCCAGCGGCTTGTAGATGCCCGTCTTAGGCTGGGGGAGAGAGCCTGCTTGAAGTGTAATAACTTGCTCGCTATGAAGTGGAGGGACAATAAGAATGTTTTCCTTCTTACCTCCCTTCATGCAGACACGACAGTCCAAATTCGTACGGCGACTGGTGTTGTGGAGAAACCCCTCTGTGTCCACGAATATAACCAAAATATGGGAGGGGTGGACCTCAACGACCAGTTGATGGCGCCGTATCTAATTGACCGTAAGGCGAGACGCTGGTACAAAAAAAGTGTCTCTATCATTATTCCAATTGGCTTTGCTGAACGCTCATGTGCTATACAGAGCTTCAGGCGGGACGTTATCTCTTCTAAAATTCCAGAATGAGATAGTCACAGAACTCCTGTATCCAGGCGGTTCTGCACCTCACCATCCCCAACCAAATGCAGTAAGCCGGCTGCATGAGAGGCATTATTCGTATGTCCTCCCGAGTACCCCTACCCAAAGCCACCCCCAAAAAAGATGTTGTGTCTGTAGCAAGCGCGGATTTAGGCGTGACACCCGTAGTTTTTGTCCACTCTGTCCTGACAAGCCTGGTCTTTGCCAAGGTGAATGTTTTGAACGCTACCACTCAAAAGTGAAGTTTTAGCGTAGGGTACAGCATTTCACAGACAAGGACACACTTACACAGGGTCTCCCAAGATGCCATTACATTTTGAGAGACCCGAACCATTACAGTTGTAAAGTTACAAAAAAAAGTGTAAAAAAGAAAAAAAAAAACGTAAAAAACAAAACACAAAAAAAATATAAAATAAAAAAACCAAAAATAGTTGTCGTTTTATTGTTCTCTCTCTCTCTCTATTTTCTCTCTATTGTTCTGCTCTTTTTTACTGTATTCTATTCTGCAATGTTTTATCATGCTTGCTTTTCAGGTATGTAATTTTTTGTTTTCAGGTGCGCCATTCAACTGCAGCGCGGAATTATTTATCTTGACAGCAACAGCGTTTGCTCCCACGATACATAAAGCCGTGACTCCAGTGCTGTAGGAGGTGATTTCACCACCACAGTTAAAAAAAAGAGCATATATGCCGAAGCATGGGGGCAGCAGGGGCGGAGGAGCGATTTTGCTCCTAATGCCGCGTACATACGGTCGAAATTCCGACGGAGGCCTGCCCGTGGAAAATTCCGACCGTGTGTACGCGGCATAACTTTTTTGCGGGAGGATGCCCCCATGCTTCGGCATATATATATTTTAGGCACAGGTTGCGTTAAAACATTTTTTTATTTTTTACTAGGTTTTGTTTTGGTATTTGCTTTGCAGGTATGGCATGGTAAGGTCTTACTGTTGTACTGTAATGTTACTTTGTTTTAATGTTAACCACCATTTGCTTAGCAGGTACGCCATTCAGTTGCAGCGCGGATCTATTTATCTTGACAGCAACAGCGTTTGCTCCCACGATACATAAAGCCGTGACTCCAACGCTGTAGGAGGTGATTTCACCACCACAGTTAAAAAAAAGAGCATATATGCCGAAGCATGGGGGCAGCAGGGGCGGAGGAGCGATTTTGCTCCTAATGCCGCGTATATACGGTCGAAATTCCAACGGAGGCTTGCCCGTGGAAAAGTCCGACCGTGTGTACGCGGCATAACCTTTTATGCCGCGTACATACGGTCAAAATTCCGACGAAGGCTTGACCGTGTGTACGCGGCATAACTTTTTTGCGGGAGGATGCCCCCATGCTTCGGCATATATGCCCATCATTAGAAGTGGGTGGATGAAGGGAGGTATTCTAATGGTGGGCATACCCACCAATCAATCTCTTTTTTTCATTCAGCCAATAGGCTGTATGAAAAAAAAGATTACAATACATGTCCAACAAGGACCAGCAACGTACTGGTATGTTGCTGGACTTTGAATGTTTATACCAGAATGATGCCTGCGGGTTTAGGTATCATCTTGGTATCATTCTTTTCAGCCAGCAGCCGGCTTTCATGTAAAAGCAATTCTAGCAGATAATTAGCCTCTAGACTGCTTTTACAAGCAGTGGGAGGGAATGTCCCCCCCCCGGATATAAAAAGCGCCATTGGGAAATTGGGAAAGCATTTTATCACACCGATCTTGGTGTGGTCAGATGCTTTGAGGGCAGAGGAAAGATCTAGGGTCTAACCCCCCAATTTTTTTCAAAAAAAGAGTACCTGTCACTACCTATTGCTATCATAGGGGATATTTACATTCCCTGAGATAACGATAAAAATGGTAAAAAAATAAAATATGGAAGGCACAGTTTAAAAATAAAATAAAAAAGCCAAATAAATAATAAAAAAAAAAAAAAAAAAAAAAAAAAAGCACCGCTGTCCCCCCCTGCTCTTGCGCAAAGGCGAACGCAAGCGTCGGTCTAGCGTCATATGTAAACAGCAATTGCATCATGCATGTGAGGTATCACCGCGAAGGTCAGATCGAGGGCAGTCATTTTAGCAGTAGACCTCCTCTGTAAATCTAACGTGGTAACCTGTAAAGGCTTTTAAATGCTTTTTAAAAATGAATGTAGTTTGTCGCCGCTGCGCATTTGTGCGCAATTTTAAAGCATGTCGTGTTTGGTATCCATGTACTCGGCCTATGATCATCTTTTTTATTTCATCAAACATTTGGGCAATATAGTGTTTTTTAGTGCATTAAAAATAAAAAAAGTGTGTTTTTCCCCCAAAAAATGCGTTTGAAAAATCGCTGCGCAAATACTGTGTGGAAAAAAAAAATGCAACACCCACTATTTTAATCTGTAGGGCCTTTGCTTTAAAAAAATATATAATGTTTGGGGGTTCAACATAATTTTCTTGCAAAAAAAATTTTTTTTTCATGTAAACAAAAAGTGTCAGAAAGGGCTTTGTCTTCAAGTGGTTAGAAGAGTGGATGATGTGTGACATAAGCTTCCTAATGTTGTGCATAAAATGCCAGGACAGTTCAAAACCCCCCCCAAATGACCCCATTTTGTAAAGTAGACACCACAAGCTATTTGCTGAGAGGCATGTTGAGCCCATTGAATATTTTTTTTTTTTGTCCCAAGTGATTGAATAATGACCAAAAAAAAAAAATGTACAAAAAGTTGTCACTAAATTATACATTGCTCAAACATGCCATGGGCATATGTGGAATTACACCCCAAAATACATTCTGTTGCTTCTCCTGAGTACGGGGATACCACATGTGTGGGACTTTTTGGGAGCCTAGTCGCGTACGGGACCCCAAAAACGAAGCACCGCCTTCAGGATTTCTATGGGTGTAAATTTTTGATTTCACTCCTCACTGCCTATCACAGTTTCGGAGGCCATGGAATGCCCAGATGGCACAAACCCCCCCAAATGACCCCATTTTGGAAAGTAGACACCCCAAGCTATTTGCTGAGAGGTATGTTGAGTATTTTGCAGATCTCGCTTTTTGTCACAAAGTTTTGAAAATGTAAAAAAAAAAAAAAGAAAAGAAAAAAAAATGTCTTTCTTAATTTTCAAAAACAAATGAGAGCTGTAAAATACTCACCATGCCTCTCAGCAAATAGCTTGGGGTGTCTACTTTCCAAAATGGGGTCATTTGTGGGGGTTTTGGGCTATTTTGACATTTTATGGCCTTCAAAACTGTGATAGGTAGTGAGGAGTGAAATCAAAAATTTATGCCCTTAGAAACCTTGAAGGCGGTGCTTGGTTTTTGGGGTCCCGTACGCGGCTAGGCTCCCAAAAAGTCCCACACATGTGGTATCCCCGTACTCAGGAGAAGCAGCAGAATGTATTTTGGGGTGTAATTTCACATATAACCATGGCATGTGTGAGCAATATATCATTTAGTGACAACTTTTTGTACATTTTTTTTTTCTTTTTGTCATTATTCAATCATTTGGGACAAAAAAAAAATATTCAATGGGCTCAACATGCCTCTCAGCAAATAGCTTGGGGTGTCTACTTTCCAAAATGGGGTCATTTGGGGGGGTTTTGTGCCATCTTGGCATTTTATGGCCTTCAAAACTGTGATAGGTAGTGAGGAGCGAAATCAAAAATTTATGCCCTTAGAAACCTTGAAGGCGGTGCTTGGTTTTTGGGGTCCCGTACGCGGCTAGGCTCCCAAAAAGTCCCACACATGTGGTATCCCCGTACTCAGGAGAAGCAGCAGAATGTATTTTGGGGTGTAATTTCACATATGCCCATGGCATGTGTGAGCAATATATCATTTAGTGACAACTTTTTGTAATTTTTTTTTTTTTTGTCATTATTCAATCACTTGGGACAAAAAAAAAAAATATTCAATGGGCTCAACATGCCTCTCAGCAATTTCCTTGGGGTGTCTACTTTCCAAAATGGGGTCATTTGGGGGGGTTTTGTACTGCCCTGCCATTTTAGCACCTCAAGAAATGAGATAGGCAGTCATAAATTTAAAGCTGTGTAAATTTCAGAAAATGTACCCTAGTTTGTAAACGCTATAACTTTTGCGCAAACCAATAAATATATGCTTATTGACATTTTTTTTACTAAAGACATGTGGCTGAATACATTTTGGCCTAAATGTATGACTAAAATTGAGTTTATTCGATTTTTCTTATAACAAAAAGTAGAAAATATCATTTTTTTACAAAATTTTCGGTCTTTTTCTGTTTATATCGCAAAAAATAAAAATCACAGAGGCAATCAAATACCATTAAAAGAAAGCTCTATTTGTGGGAAGAAAAGGACGCAAATTTCATTTGGGTACAACATTGCATGTCCGCACAATTTACAGTTAAAGCAGCGCAGTGCCGAATCCCAAAAACAGGCCTGGTCCTAATGGCCCGAAATGGTCCGGGGCTTAAGTGGTTAATGATGCATAAAGTGAAAAAAAAAAGTCAAATATTCCTTTAAATATCGTACCTGGGGGGTGTCTAAAGTATGCCTGTGAAGTGCCACGTGTTTCCCGTGTTTAGAACTGTCCCTGCACAAAATGACATTTCTAAAGGAAACAAAAGCCATTTAAAACTGCTTGCGGCTTTAATGTAATGTCTGGTCCCGGTAATATGGATGAAAATCTTTAACAAAAATGGCATAGCTACCCCATCACTGCCCCCCCCCCCCCTTACCCCAGCCCATTACCAGCCCCTTTGGGTCTTGTATGGATATTAAGAAGAACCCCACACACAAAATAAAAAAGGCCCTATATACTCTGAACAGCCGTATACAGGCGGTGCATACAAGACAGGGACTGTAGGTTTGTTCTTATGTAGAATCTGTTTGTAATTTTGAACAGGTACATTGTTCAAGTGTAGCTCCAGCCCAAAAATCTATTTTTAAGCTTTTTGGAAAACATAGGGAAGGGTTATCCCCCCTGTAACATTTGTTTTGCTTTCTGTGCCCCTGTTCAGAACACTTCACCTCACTTTCCGTCCCAATAACAAATGTTTTTGAAAAGTGGGGTTTTTATTGAAACAAGGACTGGTGATAAAGCATCAGTAGAGAGGAGATACCTTTTTCCCATATTAACTCTTACAGGAGAGAATTTCCCTTCCTAGGGGTAGATTTCCTCTCACTTCCTGTTGTCTCCTTCCGTTTGCAAGTAGGAGTCGTTTGTAAGTTGGAAGTTTGAAAGTAGGGGCATGCCCTATATACTCTGCTGAAATTTGCCCCTTACATGTTGGTGTTGCCACAACACTGTAAGCCCTCACAGTTACTCTTGGTGGGCGCATGAATGGGCCCTGCTGTGAATTATTAGATCAAGAATTGTAATTGCATGCCCCTGTTGAACAGGGGCTGAAAAATTGGGCCTTTGGTGGTGGTGGTGTTGCCACAACACTGTAAGCCCTCACAGTTACTCTTGGTGGGCGCATGAATGGGCCCTGCTGTGAATTATTAGATCAAGAATTGTAATTGCATGCCCCTGTTGAACAGGGGCTGAAAAATTGGGCCTTTGGTGGTGGTGGTGGTGGTGTTGACACAACACTGTAAGCCCTCACAGTTACTCTTGGTAGGCGCATGACTGGGCCCTGCTGTGAATTATTAGATCAAGAATTGTAATTGCATGCCCCTGTTGAACAGGGGCTGAAAAATTGGGCCTTTGGTGGTGTTGGTGGTGGTGTTGACACAACACTGTAAGCCCTCACAGCTACTCTTGGTGGGCGCATGAATGGGACCTGCTGTGAATTATTAGATCAAGAATTGTAATTGCATGCCCCTGTTGAACAGGGGCTGACAAATTGGGCCTTTGGTGGTGGTGGTGGTGTTGACACAACACTGTAAGGCCTCACAGTTACTCTTGGTGGGCGCAGGAATGGGCCCTGCTGTGAATTATTAGATCAAAAAATGTAATTACACGCCCCTGTTAAACAGGGGCTAAAAATTTGGGCCTTAGGCACTGGTGCTGGTCCCACGACACTGCAACCTGTCCCAGATACTCTAGTTGGAGTGCAGGAATGAGCCCTGCTGCAAAGCATTGCATAAAAAAATTGTAATTACATGCCCCTGTCAAACAGGGGCTGAAAAATTGGGCCTTAGGCACTGGTGGCGGCACCCAGAAACAAAAATGTTCTTCCAAGCTATCATCATCATCAATCGGATCATTGAGGAGGAGGAGGATAGTCAGTCAACAGAACAGGACAGTCACTCAGCATCAGCATCAGTCTTGAAGGGATGTGACATTTGAAAATAAATTAGTCTGTTATATTAGCTTCAGGTGTTTGGTAGCTGGTGGTGATCCAAGACTGGTTCATCTTTATGAAAGTCAGTCGATCAACCGAGTCGGTGGACAGGCACACCCTGTGATCCGTGACAAATCCTCCAGCAGCACTGAATGTGCGTTCTGAAAGAACGCTGGATGCAGGACAGGCCAGTAGCTCAGTTGCATACTGTGCAAGCTCTGGCCAGTGATCCATCCTCAAGACCCAGTAAGCCAGAGGATTTTCGGTGGGGAAGGTGTCCAAGTCTGACCTTGCCCCTAGGTATTCCTGCACCATGTATATCAGACGCTGGCGATGGTTGCTGGAACCGATCATACCTTGGGGCTGCGGACTAAAGAATTGTCTGAACGCATCAGTCAGACGGCCACCTTCCCCACCGCTCCTTCTTTGACTGGCCGAAGCCTCAGCAACTCGTTGTCCAGGACCAGGAGTTTGTAACCTCCCAGTCTCTGGGAACGCGTTGCACAGACCTTTCTGCAAGGCCTTCCGGAGTTGTCTCATCCTCTGCTCCCTCTGCGACGGTAAGATAAGGTCCGCAACCTTACCCTTGTACCGTGGATCAAGGAGAGTGGCCAGCCAGTAATGGTCCCTCTAATTGATCCGAAGAATACGAGGATCCTTCCGCAGACTTTGCAGGATCAGGGAGGCCATGCAGTGTAGGTAAGCTGAGGCATTCGGTCCGGAGTCCTCTAGGTCACTAAGGACGACATGATCCGCAGCCACCTCCTCCCAGCCACGTACAAGTCCACTGGTTTCTTGGGACTGTAAATCATCCCTAAAAGACTGCTGCTGATGATGCTGAGTGCCAGGCTCCACCTCCATGCTGACACAATCCTCTTCCTCCTCCTCTTCCTCCTCTTCCTCCTCCTCTTCCTGTGCGATGGGTGGGACAGAAGAAACACTGTCTGGGTAAACGGGGCCTTGAGAGGCAAGGAAGTCCTCCTCTTCCTGCCTCTGTTCTGCCTCAAGTGCCCTGTCCATTATTCCACGCAGCGTATGTTCCAACAGGTGGACAAGAGGTACAGTGTCACTGATGCATGCACTGTCACTGCTCACCATCCTCGTGGCCTCCTCAAATGGTGCCAGGACAGTGCATGCATCCCTGATCATGCCCCACTGGCGTGGTGAAAAAAACCCGAGCTCCCCTGACCCTGTCCTGGTGCCGTAGTCGCACAGGTACTCATTGATGGCCCTCTGCTGCGTGTGCAGCCGCTGCAGCATGGCCAACGTTGAGTTCCACCTGTTGGGCATGTCACATATAAGGCGGTTCTTGGGCAGGTTCCACTCCTTTTGCAGCTCAGCCAGGCGAGCACTGGCATTATAAGATCTGCGGAAATGCACACAGACTTTCCTGGCCTGCCTCAGGACATCTTGTAAGCCCGGGTACCTGCCCAAAAACCGCTGCACCACCAGGTTAAGGACGTGAGCCACACAGGGCACATGGGTCAGTTGTCCCTGTCGGAGGGCGGAGAGGAGGTTGGTGCCATTGTTGCAAACCACCATTCCTGGCTTAAGCTGGCGTGGCGTCAACCACCTCTCGGCCTGCCCCTGCAGAGCAGACAGAACCTCTGCCCCAGTGTGGCTCCTGTCCCCCAAACACACCAGCGCAAGCACGGCATGGCATCTTTTTGCTTGCGTAGCCTCTTGAACGCCTACGGAGCACCGCTGGTTCCGAGGACAAAGCACAGGAAGAGGCCATGGAGGAAGAAGAAGAGGAGGGGGTGGAGGAGAGAGGTGTGTCACAACCAGTAGTAGCATTTTGGAGGCGTGGCGGCGGAACAACCTCCAACACTACTGCACCTTGTCCTGCATCCTTCCCAGCTGCCAAAAGAGTGACCCAATGGCCCGTGAAAGAAAGGTAACGTCCCTGTCCATGCCTGCTGGACCATGAGTCAGCGGTAATATGCACCTTACCGCTGACTGCCCTGTCCAGTGAGGCCAAGACATTGCCTTCCACATGCCGGTAGAGAGCCGGAATCGCCTTCCTTGAGAAAAAGTGGCGTTTGGGAACCTGCCACTGAGGAACCGCACATTGCACAAACTCACGGAAGGGGGCCGAGTCTACCAACTGAAAAGGCAGCAGTTGAAGCGCTAGCAATTTAGCCAAGCTAGCATTCAACCGCTGGGCATGTGAATGGCTGGGAGTGAACTTCTTTCGACAGTCCAGCAGCTGGGGCAGGGAAATTTGCCTGCTAGAATCGGACGTCGGTGTACTGCTAGCAGAGTGCCCGCAAGTACTTGGCTGTGACACACCTAATTCTACACCTTCATTCCTCTCAGTGCAGGTTTCAGAGAGGACTGAAGGTATAGTGGGGTTGGAGATCCCAGCTGATGCGGTGCAAGGAGAGGTCCGCTTCGTTCTTTGATGTGGGTCTTTAAGGTAGGCTTACCAACGAGCTGCATGGCAGGTCAACATATGTCTGGTCAAGCATGTGGTGCCCAAGCGGCTGATGTTTTGGCCACGCGATATACGCTTGTGACATATGTTGCAAACAGCAGCTGTGCGATCTGATGCACTCGACTCAAAAAAGGCCCACACCAAAGAACTTTTTGAATAACGGGCAGAGGCAGCGCCCTGCACAGGCGGAGCTCTGCGGTGTGATTCAGTCAGTGTGCTGCCCTTACGCTGGCCCCCCGAGGGCATCCTGCCTCGTTGGAGATGGGCCTCCTCCTCATCCTCCTCCTCTCTCCTATTAGGCACCCACGTGGAGTCAGTGACCTCATCATCCCCTCCCTCCTCATCCCTGGAGCCAATCTGGCAGTATGCTGCAGCTGCTGGAACATGACTGCCAAATTGGTGTCCTTCTTGAGCATCCCCTCTCTCTGCTCTCACGCTACTGCCTTCCTCTAGCTGGGTATCATCATCAGACCCTTCGAAATGCTGGGCAACCTCCTGGAGCATGTACCCAACACTGTGCTCAAACAGTTCGGGGGACTCCTCAGGAGGACATGGTGGGTCTAGGGAAGGAGTGACTGATGATGACATTGATACCAGGGAAGAGGACGCTTTGGCAGCTGCTTTGCCAGTACCCTGAGCCTGGGTGAGAGAGGATGAGGAGGATGAGGAGGGCTTGGTCATCCACTCTACCAAGTCTTCGGCATGATGCGGCTCAACACGTCCAGCTGCCGAAAAGAAGGACAAGCGTGTCCCATGGCCACGTGCTGATGACGATGCACCGCGTCCACGACCAGCACTGTTGTCTCTAGACACAGAGCCTGCTTGCCCTCTTTTATTGGCTCCTGACTGTCTGCCTCTCCTTTCAGACATTCTAATGGCCTGCAGGGAGATGGGAAAACCAGCAATAAAGGGTAGCTTCAGGTGTATATTTTGCAGGAATCACACTACGCCTGCTGTAAGTGCTGCAAATGCCTGTTAGTGTAACACACCAGGAAAACACAGCAATACGGGCTAGCTTCAGGTGTATAATGTGCAGGAGGCACACTCCGCCCGCTGTAAGTGCTGCAAATGCCTGTTAGTGTAACACACCAGGAAAACACAGCAATACGGGCTAGCTTCAGGTGTATATTTTGCAGGAATCACACTACGCCTGCTTTAAGTGCTGCAAATTCATGTTAGTGTAACACACCAGGAAAACACAGCAATACGGGCTAGCTTCAGGTGTATATTTTGCAGGAATCACTCTACGCCTGCTGTAAGTGCTGCAAATGCCTGTTAGTGTAACACACTAGGAAAACACAGCAATAAGGCCTAGCTTCAGGAGTATATTTTGCAGGAATCACACTACGCCTGCTGTAAGTGCTGCAAATGCCTGTTAGTGTAACACACCAGGAAAACACAGCAAAACGGGCTAGCTTCAGGTGTATATTTTGCAGGAATCACTCTACGCCTGCTGTAAGTGCTGCAAATGCCTGTTAGTGTAACACACCAGGAAAACACAGCAATACGGGCTAGCTTCAGGTGTATAATGTGCAGGAGGCTTAGCAACAATGACACTGACACTATCCCCTGCCTATCCTTCTCTCTCCCTGCACACAAGGTTTATCAAAGAATATGACACTGACACTCTCCCTGCCTATCCTTCTCTCTCCCTGCACACAAGGTTTATCAAAGAATATGACACTGACACTCTCCCTGCCTATCCTTCTCTCTCCCTGCACACAAGGTTTAGCAAAGAATATGACACTGTCACTGTCCCCTGCCTATCCTTCGCTCTCCCTGCACACAAGGTTTAGCAAAGAATATGACACTGACACTCTCCCTGCCTATCCTTCTCTCTCCCTACACACAAGAATAGCACAAAGAATAGCACACTGTCCCTGCCTATCCTTCTCTTTCCCTGTGCCAGAACACACTACACAAGGCTGCCGCGCTGGCGGCCTTTTATAGTGTGGGGCGTGTGCTAAACCCCCTGAGCCATAATTGGCCTGTGGCAACCTGCCTGTGGCCAATTATGGCTCTCCTAGCTGCCGGCGCTGTGATTGGCCAAGCATGCGGGGTCACAGTGCATGCTTGGCCAATTACAGCGCCGGGATTGCACTGCGATGGCGCAGTGTATTGTGGGCCGTTCGCGTCACTCTAATTTGGCGCGAACGGCCCAAATCGTTCAATGTTCACCGAACGATCGAACAGGCGATTTTCGAGTCGAACGTATGTTCGACTCGAACACCGAGCTCATCCCTACTTAGGACCATGTGATATTTCAGTTTTTCTCTTTTAATAAATCTGCAAAAATGTCAACAATTCTGTGTTTTTCTGTAAATATGGGGTGCTGTGTGTACATTAATGAGGAAAAAAAATGAACTTAAATGATTTTAGCAAATGGCTGCAATATAACAAAAGTGAAAAATTTAAGGGGATCTGAATACTTTCCGTACCCACTGTGTGTGTATGTGTATATGTGTGTATATATATATATATATATATATATATATATATATGTAGCGGAGTGCTATATTTAAGGGAAGTATCTGAGTGGTAATAAGGCTCAGATACACAAATTGTTAGGGTTCTTGGACCATTTCTGTCCCTGGAAGATAGTATTGGTGTGCAGTTCCCTGGGGCCTATAGGTGGCGCTGTTGCCATGGGCCCGGGTTGAACCACAATACAAGGTTGTGCCTTTTCTTGTCCCCTCTCAGCAGCAGTGCGGCGGGGCGGGAAACCTGCTGTGCCTGTCGGGAGAGGGTATAAAAAGGGGCGGCCATCTTCCAGAGTCGTCCTCGTTCGTTCCGCGCCTAGGCCCGGAGGCGGAGCTGCTGTTCCATCCCAGACACCTTCAGTCTGTGGTGAGGTACTTAATAGGAGGCCCGGGGCCCAGCAACCTTCTGGTGGGGTCCGCTAAGGATCGAGAGCTCCCAGGGTACCGCCTTGCGAGGGGACCCGTATCTTGGATCGAGGACGCCAGGGAGGTGACCCTTTCTGAAGACCCAGCGCAGAGTCGTGGTGACAGTGAGGGCCTCTGGTAACTCTCCGGAAGGACGTTTTCTCTTTGACATGGGCCAAGTTCTCCAAGAAGGCAGTGCATGTTCTGTAGGTCATAGTGGCAGTGACTCTACGCACACCAGGTCAGTGGCAGTGACCATCCTCAACAAGTCAGAGGCAGTGACTTTCATATTCACTAGGTCGGTGGCAGAGATCGTATGTCCAAACCTGTTTGTGCATATCAGAACAGTAAGAGAACCAAGATTTAAGTTTGTGCCTGGACCTCCTTCCCACCTTATCTGACCTGTGTCTCGTCTCAACCTGTCTGCTCTTAAAGGGACTATTTATTATCCATGTGAAATAAATACAGAAGTTGGACTTTCAGTTGGTGTGGACAGTTACTTTACTGGGGAGAATTAAGGACTTAGGCAGAAGTGCAGATCAGCTCAGGAGGATTTCTAACACCAGCCGCAGGCAGCCCCGAGAAATCTAACACAGCTCAACCTCCCCATCCAGGAGGGTACGGGCTTGTAGTGTGGTGTGCCTCAGTCTTTCCTGCGGAGGAGCCAAGTTAATAAAAGCAGGTAAAGTCTGGGGTGGGTGCACTAAATATATATATATATTGTACAGGACGCCGTGGCTGTGTCCTGGAAGGACGCTATATTTCCCCTCTGTTTGGGCTGTGGTTCCTTTAAGGGAACAGAAAGGGTTAACACACCTGTCCAAGGAAGTGGTTTAAGAGAGACAGGAAGTTTTAGGAGAGAGGAAGGAGTGTAGTGATGTCTGTGCATGGTGAATGGTGGACACTGCAAAAGCTGTGGAGGCTGTGAAAAGCTCTGGAAAGCTGTAAATGTACATGGCAGTGGCCTGCATGGAAGCCTGCTAGCTGGGAAACTTACCTGCAACACCAAGTAAGGACTGTTTAACTGCAACAGCAGTTATAAGCTCTACAAGTCGGTGAGACTGTTATTTCTTTTTGTTTTGCTGCTGTGAAGCCATTTAAGTTTAATAAACATCCTTTTGTTTGAAAAGCCTGTGTCCTGCGATCTAGCTGGTTCCCCGAACGCTACAATATATATATATATATATATATATATATTGTGAGGGGGTTAGCTCGGCAGCGGGTGTGTGTGACCCCCGGGATGGGCTCCCCACACAAAACAGGCCCAGCAAACGGAGGTTGTGGTTTTCAAAATCAAAAAAAGGTGCGGTTTATTTTCTATTTACAGTGACAAAACACAGCAAAGCAAAAGAAACATAACCAAAATAAATCCTGGTCAAGTTGACCTCTGACTAAACATACAGGTTTCCTAACTAACAACTGGGATCAGCCTAGTGCTGTCCTAGTCCCTAAGTCCCTGGTTTAGTAAAAGTCCAAACAAATAGCCACACAGGCTTTGCCTCACCGCACAGGGGTTCACTCTCCCTAGACAGTCCACACAGGTCTGGTTCCAGGCATGAGCTAACATCTAATGAAGCTGGGAGTTCTTATAGAGGCCTAAATGAGCTGACAAGCTTCAGCTGGCCTCATCAACTCCCTGTCTGTACGACGCCCCCACACTCTCCCTAGAGGTATGAGTCATCCATGAGCCTACTAGCCTCAGCTGGGCCCATACAACTCTCCACCCTAGTTGTATAAGTCAGCATAAAGCCTGAATCTGGGAGAAATATATCTACCCCCCTGGATGCAACCAGGTGACTTTACCTTCCTGCTGTCACATACCCCCCCCTCTTGTTTTAACCTCGGGGTTGGAACACCAGCAATCAGGCATTCATGTACTCGAGACAAAGCATCCACATTCCCCATTTGAACGCCAGGGCGATGCTTTACTGTGAAGTTGAATTCCTGGAGGGCCAGGAACCACCTATTCACTCTTCTATTTGTTTCCTTGTTTTGAGCCATCCACTTTAACGGAGCGTGATCCGTAACCATGTCAAAGTGCCTACCTAGCAGGTAGTACCGAAGGGAATCTAGAGCCCACTTCACCGCTAAACACTCCTTTTCAACGGTGGCGTAATTTACCTCATGGGACTTCAACTTCCTGCTGAGGTAAATGACTGGGTGCTCTTCCCCGTTCCAGACCTGGGACAATACTGCTCCTAACCCCACATCTGACGCATCACTTTGTACGACAAAGTCTTTAGAGAAGTCGGGTGAGTACAACACTGGCTGGCTACATAAGGCTTGTTTCAAGAATTGGAATGCTGCCTCAGCCTCGGGGGTCCATTTAATCATGACCGACCCTTTCCCCTTCGTTAGGTTGGTTAGGGGCACAGCCTTAGAGGCAAAGTGGGGAATGAATCGCCGATAATACCCAGCGATTCCCAGAAAGGCTCGTACCTGCTTCTTGCTGTTGGGACGTGGCCAACTCTGGATGGCCTCGACTTTGTTGAGTTGGGGTTTTATTACTCCCCTCCCAATGGTGTACCCAAGATATTTGGCCTCCTCCTGCCCAATGGTACACTTCTTGGGGTTAGCCGTAAACCCCGCTTCCCGAACAGAGTCCAGGACTGCTTGCACTTTTGGCAGATGTGAGGCCCAATCTGTGCTATGGACAATTACGTCATCCAGGTAAGCCGCAGCATACTTCCGATGGGGCCTCAGCATCTGGTCCATTTTCCGCTGGAACGTGGCCGGCGCATTCTGTAACCCGAACGGCATTCTTTTATATTGGAACGCCCCGTCTGGGGTTACAAATGCGGTTTTCTCTTTGGCCAATTTGGCCAGGGGGATTTGCCAATACCCTTTTGTGAGGTCAAGAGTCGTCATGTATCGGGCTGTTCCCAGACGGTCGATCAACTCATCTATACGTGGCATGGGGTAGGTGTCAAATTTTGTAACTTTGTTCAACTGACGAAAATCGTTACAAAATCGCCAGCTCCCATCCGGTTTAGGCACCAACACAATGGGACTAGACCAATCACTTTGGGACTCCTCTATCACCCCTAAGTTCAGCATTTTCTGTACTTCCTCCCGTATTGCCTCCCGTCGGGCCTCTGGGATCCGATAGGGTTTTAACTTCACCCTTTCACCGGGCGGGGTAATGATGTCATGCTCTACCCCAGATGTTTGTCCCGGCAGCTCAGAGAATACCTCCTTGTTGCGAAGCACAAACTCCTTAACCTCCTGTTGTTGGGGTTGTGACAAGGTGGCTGCTATTCCAACCTCAGGAATCACGCAACCAGTTTGAGCTGGTGACCAAGTGTCTGCGACTAGGGACTCTCTATCCCTCCAGGCTTTCAACAGATTAACGTGATAGATCTGTTCGGGCTTTCGCCTTCCTGGTTGTCTGACCTTGTAATTCACTTCGCTCACTTTTTCCATTATCTCGTAGGGGCCTTGCCATTTGGCAAGGAATTTACTTTCAACCGTAGGGACAAGTACCAGTATCCTATCCCCCGGGGAAAAGGTACGGGTCTTGGCTCCACGGTTGTACACTCTCTGCTGTGCTAACTGCGCTTGGGCCAAATGTTCCTTCACGATGGGCATTACCTGTGCAATTCGGTCTTGCATCAGGGCGACATGCTCAATCACACTCCTGTGGGGAGAACTCTCACTTTCCCAAGTTTCCTTGGCAATATCCAACAGCCCTCTTGGGTGTCTCCCATACAGTAACTCAAAGGGGGAGAATCCCGTAGAGGATTGGGGCACCTCCCTAATAGCAAACATCAGATAAGGAAGTAGACAGTCCCAATCCTTTCCATCTCTATCCACCACTTTCTTCAACATTTGCTTTAGGGTTTTGTTGAATCTTTCAACCAGCCCATCGGTTTGGGGGTGATACACAGATGTACGTAATTGCGTCACTTTGAACAATTTACACAGCTCCTTCATAACCCGGGACATAAAGGGTGTACCTTGGTCCGTAAGCAGTTCTCTACAAATACCCACCCGGCTAAACACAAGAGATAGCTCTTTGGCTATGGTTTTGGCCGAGGTATTTCGGAGAGGGATCGCTTCTGGATAACGGGTGGCATAGTCCATTATAACTAATATGTACTGGTGCCCCCTAGCGGACTTGATTATAGGACCTACCAAATCCATGGCGATCCTCTCAAACGGGACCTCAATGATGGGTAGAGGGACCAGCGGGCTACGGAAATGTGGCATCGGGGCCGACCTCTGACACACAGGGCAGGAGGAACAATAATTTTCTATGTCCATTATCACCCCCGGCCAATAGAATCTCTGTAATACCCTCTCTCCGGTTTTCTCTGTCCCCAGATGACCTCCAAGAATGTGCCCATGGGCCAACTCCAACACCAACTTCCTGTAAGGTTTGGGCACCACAAGCTGCTCAACGGTTTCTTCTGCCCTTTTTGCCACCCGATACAGTAGGTCCTTCTCTACGCTGAAGTATGGGTAAATGCAGGTATTATCTGGGTTCACTAACTCGCCATCTATTTTCACTACGTTTTCCCGTGCCTTTATTAGGGCGGGGTCTTTCAACTGTTCTGTGGCAAAGTTTTCCCTGTGAACCTCAAGATCAGAAAACTCCACAGACGGTAGGTTTTCGTCTGAGGAGGTGGGCTCCTCTCCAGTTTCTTGAGTCTCCCCTGCCAATACTGATAAGGGAAATTCCGGAGAGTCCTCACCACTCTCAGGGGAGTTCTGGCTATCCCATTCCTGGTACATAGGGGCACCAGTGGGGGGCTCAGGATCATCCCACAGTTCCCAGAACTTCGGAAAATCCCTTCCCACAATGGCGTCATGCGGTAACTGAGATACTAAGCCCACTGGATGAGAGAGGGTACCTTTGGGGGTCTCGAAACACACTGTAGTCACTGGATACTCTCGGGTGTCCCCATGCACACAAATAACAGCTACCTTGCTATTCCCAGAGACCTCTGTTTTAACTAACTCAGCCTTTATCAGGGTCACAAGGCTACCTGAATCCAGCAATACCACAACATTTCTACCATTAACACACATTTTGCATAAATGTTTCTCAGTTCCTCGAATGGCAGTGCATGCGACTGTCGCACACAGCGACTGACGTCTGCCCATCAGAAAGTCACACTGCATGGGTTCCTCCACAACCGGGCAATTGGCTGCAATATGTCCCGCTTGCCGGCAGCGGTAGCAAACGATCCTTCTTGCCGCCTCTTGAGCCGCTGATTTCCCAGGCTGTTCTCGCCAAACTTGGGGTAGAGCTCCCACCCTCTCACTCTCTCCACCCTCACCCCTTGGAATCCTCTTATCCGCCCCTGGGGATGGTCTGGTCTTAGGGTGGAAAGTCCGAGTGTCTCTGGAAGAGGCCGTCAGGTTCTCTGTAGCCAAGTATTTCTCCACACGATCCACAAGACCATCGGCCGTCTCTGGGTCTCCATGGCTTACCCACTTTTGGATGGCAGTAGGAAGAGCTCTCAAAAACCGATCCATTACAACACGTTCCACAATATTTGGTGCGGACAAAGTCTCTGGCTGTAGCCACTTTCTGCTTAGGTGAATGAGATCATACATTTGAGACCTGGGGGGTTTTCCAAGCTGGAAAGTCCAGTTATGCACACGCTGAGCCCGGACAGCCTGGGTGACACCCAGCCTTGCCAATATTTCAGCTTTTAGCATCACATAGTCTTTTGCTTGGTCAGGCTCTAGGTCATAGTAAGCCTTCTGCGATTCACCAGTTAACAGAGGAGCCACCAGTCCAGCCCACTGCTCCTCAGGCCACTTTTCTCTTTCAGCAGTCCTTTCAAATGTGGTCAAAAATACCTCTGGATCATCCTCTCCAGTCATTTTTGTCAATAAACGACTCACCCCAAAGGACGCGGTATTAGTGGGACGGCTTTCCTCACTGGTCTGCGGACGTTGCTGCATTACTGCTTCCATTTGTTGTAGTCTCTGCTCTTGCTTCTGTAACAGGTCTATGAAGCGGGCCTCAGATTGCTGCTGGGCTTGTTGCTGAGCTGCAAGGCTCTGTTGATGAGCTTGCTGCTGGGCTGCGAAGTTCTGTTGTTGAGCTGCAAGGCTCTTTTGCAAACCTGCATTTGTCTGCTGTTGATTGGCATTTGCTAGAGCCAGCTGCTTCAGTATCTCCTCCATGCTGGCTTAAAAAAAAAAACTGCCTGTATTCTCCACCAACTGTGAGGGGGTTAGCTCGGCAGCGGGTGTGTGTGACCCCCGGGATGGGCTCCCCACACAAAACAGGCCCAGCAAACGGAGGTTGTGGTTTTCAAAATCAAAAAAAGGTGCGGTTTATTTTCTATTTACAGTGACAAAACACAGCAAAGCAAAAGAAACATAACCAAAATAAATCCTGGTCAAGTTGACCTCTGACTAAACATACAGGTTTCCTAACTAACAACTGGGATCAGCCTAGTGCTGTCCTAGTCCCTAAGTCCCTGGTTTAGTAAAAGTCCAAACAAATAGCCACACAGGCTTTGCCTCACCGCACAGGGGTTCACTCTCCCTAGACAGTCCACACAGGTCTGGTTCCAGGCATGAGCTAACATCTAATGAAGCTGGGAGTTCTTATAGAGGCCTAAATGAGCTGACAAGCTTCAGCTGGCCTCATCAACTCCCTGTCTGTACGACGCCCCACACTCTCCCTAGAGGTATGAGTCATCCATGAGCCTACTAGCCTCAGCTGGGCCCATACAACTCTCCACCCTAGTTGTATAAGTCAGCATAAAGCCTGAATCTGGGAGAAATATATCTACCCCCCTGGATGCAACCAGGTGACTTTACCTTCCTGCTGTCACAATATATATATATATATATATATATATATATATATATATATATATATATATATATATTGTGACAGCAGGAAGGTAAAGTCACCTGGTTGCATCCAGGGGGGTAGATATATTTCGCCCAGATTCAGGCTTTACGCCGACTTATACAACTAGGTGGAGAGTTGTATAAGCCCAGCTGAGGCTAGTGGGCTCATGGATGACTCATACCTCTAGGGAGAGTGTGGGGCGTCGTGCAGACAGGGAGTTGAGGAGACCAGCTGAAGCTTGTCAGCTCATTTAGGCCTCTATAAGAACTCCCAGATTCATTAGGTGTTTGCTCATGCCTGGAACCAGACCTGTGTGGACTGTCTAGGGAGAGTGAACCCCTGTGCGGTGAGACAAAGCCTGTGTGGCTATTTGCTTGGACATTTAAAACCAGGGACTTAGGGACTAGGACAGCACTAGGCTGATCCCAGTTGTTAGTTAGGAAACCTGTATGTTTACTCAGAGGTCAAGTTGACCAGGATTTATTTTATTTATGTTTCTTTTGCTTTGCTGTGTTTTGTCACTGTAAATAGAGAATAAACCGCACCTTTTTGATTTTGAAAACCACAACCTCTGTTTGCTGGGCCTGTTTTTGTGTGGGGAGCCCATCCCGGGGGTCACACACACCCGCTGCCGAGCTAACCCCCTCACAGTTGGTGGAGAACCAGTGGCAGTTTTTTTTTAAACCAGCATGGAGGAGATACTGAAACAGCTGGCTCTAGCAAATGCCAATCAACAGCAGACAAATGCAGGTTTGCAAAGGAGCCTTGCAGCTCAACAACAGAACTTCGCAGCCCAGCAGCAAGCTCATCAACAGAGCCTTGCAGCCCAGCAGCAAGCTCACCAACAGAGTCTGGAAGCTCAGCAACAAGCCCAGCAGCAATCTGAGGCCCGCTTCATAGACCTGTTCAGAAGCAAGAGCAGAGACTACAACAAATGGAAGCAGTAATGCAGCAACGTCCGCAGACCAGTGAGGAAAGCCGTCCCACTAATACCGCGTCCTTTGGGGTGAGTCGTTTATTGACAAAAATGACTGGAGAGGATGATCCAGAGGTATTTTTGACCACATTTGAAAGGACCGTTGAAAGAGAAAAGTGGCCTGAGGAGCAGTGGGCTGGACTGGTGGCTCCTCTGTTAACTGGTGAATCGCAGAAAGCTTACTATGACCTAGAGCCTAACCAAGCAAAAGACTATGTGATGCTAAAAGCTGAAATTTTGGCAAGGCTGGGTGTCACCCAGGCTGTCCGGGCTCAGCGTGTGCATAACTGGACTTTCCAGCTTGGAAAACCCCCCAGGTCTCAAATGTATGATCTCATTCACCTGAGCAGAAAGTGGCTACAGCCAGAGACTTTGTCCGCACCAAAGATTGTGGAACGTGTTGTAATGGATCGGTTTTTGAGAGCTCTTCCTACTGCCATCCAAAAGTGGGTAAGCCATGGAGACCCAGAGACGGCCGATGGTCTTGTGGATCGTGTGGAGAAATACTTGGCTACAGAGAACCTGACGGCCTCTTCCAGAGACACTCGGACTTTCCACCCTAAGACCAGACCATCCCCAGGGGCGGATAAGAGGATTCCAAGGGGTGAGGGTGGAGAGAGTGAGAGGGTGGGAGCTCTACCCCAAGTTTGGCGAGAACAGCCTGGGAAATCAGCGGCTCAAGAGGCGGCAAGAAGGATCGTTTGCTACCGCTGCCGGCAAGCGGGACATATTGCAGCCAATTGCCCGGTTGTGGAGGAACCCATGCAGTGTGACTTTCTGACGGGCAGACGTCAGTCGCTGTGTGCGACAGTCGCATGCACTGCCATTCGAGGAACTGAGAAACATTTATGCAAAATGTGTGTTAATGGTAGAAATGTTGTGGTATTGCTGGATTCAGGTAGCCTTGTGACCCTGATAAAGGCTGAATTAGTTAAAACAGAGGTCTCTGGGAATAGCAAGGTAGCTGTTATTTGTGTGCATGGGGACACCCGAGAGTATCCAGTGACTACAGTGTGTTTCGAGACCCCCAAAGGTACCCTCTCTCATCCAGTGGGGTTAGTATCTCAATTACCGCATGATGCCATTGTGGGAAGGGATTTTCCGAAGTTCTGGGAACTGTGGGATGATCCTGAGCCCCCCACTGGTGCCCCTATGTACCAGGAATGTGATAGCCAGAACTCCTCTGAGAGTGGTGAGGACTCTCCAGAATTTCCCTTGTCAGTATTGGCAGGGGAGACTCAAGAAACTGGAGAGGAGCCCACCTCCTCAGACGAAAACCTACCGTCTGTGGAGTTTTCTGATCTGGAGGTTCACAGGGAAAATTTTGCCACAGAACAGTTAAAAGACCCCGCCCTAATAAAGGCACGGGAAAACGTAGTGGAAATAGATGGCGAGTTAGTGAACCCAGATAATACCCGCACTTACCCATACTTCAGCGTAGAGAAGGACCTACTGTATCGGGTGGCAAAAAGGGCAGAAGAAACCGTTGAGCAGCTTGTGGTGCCCAAACCTTACAGGAAGTTGGTGTTGGAGTTGGCCCATGGGCACATTCTTGGAGGTCATCTGGGGACAGAGAAAACCCGAGAGAGGGTATTACAGAGATTCTATTGGCCTGGGGTGATGAAGGACATAGAAAATTATTGTTCCTCCTGCCCTGTGTGTCAGAGGTCGGCCCCGATGCCACATTTCCGTAGCCCGCTGGTCCCTCTACCCATCATTGAGGTCCCGTTTGAGAGAATCGCAATGGATTTGGTAGGTCCTATAATCAAGTCCGCTAGGGGGCACCAGTACATATTGGTTATAATGGACTATGCCACCCGTTATCCAGAAGCGATCCCTCTCAGAAATACCTCGGCCAAAACCATAGCCAAAGAGCTATCTCTTGTTTTTAGCCGGGTGGGTATTTGTAAAGAACTGCTTACGGACCAAGGTACACCCTTTATGTCCCGGGTTATGAAAGAGCTGTGTAAATTGTTCAAAGTGACGCAATTGCGTACATCTGTGTATCACCCCCAAACCGATGGGCTGGTCGAAAGATTCAACAAAACCCTAAAACAAATGTTGAAGAAAGTGGTGGATAGAGATGGAAAGGATTGGGACTGTCTACTTCCTTATTTGATGTTTGCTATTAGGGAGGTGCCCCAATCCTCTACGGGATTCTCCCCCTTTGAGTTACTGTATGGGAGACACCCAAGAGGGCTGTTGGATATTGCCAAGGAAACTTGGGAAAGTGAGAGTTCTCCCCACAGGAGTGTGATTGAGCATGTCGCCCTGATGCAAGACCGAATTGCACAGGTAATGCCCATCGTGAAGGAACATTTGGCCCAAGCGCAGTTAGCACAGCAGAGAGTGTACAACCGTGGAGCCAAGACCCGTACCTTTTCCCCGGGGGATAGGATACTGGTACTTGTCCCTACGGTTGAAAGTAAATTCCTTGCCAAATGGCAAGGCCCCTATGAGATAATGGAAAAAGTGAGCGAAGTGAATTACAAGGTCAGACAACCAGGAAGGCGAAAGCCCGAACAGATCTATCACGTTAATCTGTTGAAAGCCTGGAGGGATAGAGAGTCCCTAGTCGCAGACACTTGGTCACCAGCTCAAACTGGTTGCGTGATTCCTGAGGTTGGAATAGCAGCCACCTTGTCACAACCCCAACAACAGGAGGTTAAGGAGTTTGTGCTTCGCAACAAGGAGGTATTCTCTGAGCTGCCGGGACAAACATCTGGGGTAGAGCATGACATCATTACCCCGCCCGGTGAAAGGGTGAAGTTAAAACCCTATCGGATCCCAGAGGCCCGACGGGAGGCAATACGGGAGGAAGTACAGAAAATGCTGAACTTAGGGGTGATAGAGGAGTCCCAAAGTGATTGGTCTAGTCCCATTGTGTTGGTGCCTAAACCGGATGGGAGCTGGCGATTTTGTAACGATTTTCGTCAGTTGAACAAAGTTACAAAATTTGACACCTACCCCATGCCACGTATAGATGAGTTGATCGACCGTCTGGGAACAGCCCGATACATGACGACTCTTGACCTCACAAAAGGGTATTGGCAAATCCCCCTGGCCAAGTCGGCCAAAGAGAAAACCGCATTTGTAACCCCAGACGGGGCGTTCCAATATAAAAGAATGCCGTTCGGGTTACAGAATGCGCCGGCCACATTCCAGCGGAAAATGGACCAGATGCTGAGGCCCCATCGGAAGTATGCTGCGGCTTACCTGGATGACGTAATTGTCCATAGCACAGATTGGGCCTCACATCTGCCAAAAGTGCAAGCAGTCCTGGACTCTGTTCGGGAAGCGGGGTTTACGGCTAACCCCAAGAAGTGTACCATTGGGCAGGAGGAGGCCAAATATCTTGGGTACACCATTGGGAGGGGAGTAATAAAACCCCAACTCAACAAAGTCGAGGCCATCCAGAGTTGGCCACGTCCCAACAGCAAGAAGCAGGTACGAGCCTTTCTGGGAATCGCTGGGTATTATCGGCGATTCATTCCCCACTTTGCTTCTAAGGCTGTGCCCCTAACCAACCTGACGAAGGGGAAAGGGTCGGTCATGATTAAATGGACCCCCGAGGCTGAGGCAGCATTCCAATTCTTGAAACAAGCCTTATGTAGCCAGCCAGTGTTGTACTCACCCGACTTCTCTAAAGACTTTGTCGTACAAAGTGATGCGTCAGATGTGGGGTTAGGAGCAGTATTGTCCCAGGTCTGGAACGGGGAAGAGCACCCAGTCATTTACCTCAGCAGGAAGTTGAAGTCCCATGAGGTAAATTACGCCACAGTTGAAAAGGAGTGTTTAGCGGTGAAGTGGGCTCTAGATTCCCTTCGGTACTACCTGCTAGGTAGGCACTTTGACATGGTTACGGATCACGCTCCGTTAAAGTGGATGGCTCAAAACAAGGAAACAAATAGAAGAGTGAATAGGTGGTTCCTGGCCCTCCAGGAATTCAACTTCACAGTAAAGCATCGCCCTGGCGTTCAAATGGGGAATGTGGATGCTTTGTCTCGAGTACATGAATGCCTGATTGCTGGTGTTCCAACCCCGAGGTTAAAACAAGAGGGGGGGGTATGTGACAGCAGGAAGGTAAAGTCACCTGGTTGCATCCAGGGGGGTAGATATATTTCGCCCAGATTCAGGCTTTACGCCGACTTATACAACTAGGTGGAGAGTTGTATAAGCCCAGCTGAGGCTAGTGGGCTCATGGATGACTCATACCTCTAGGGAGAGTGTGGGGCGTCGTGCAGACAGGGAGTTGATGAGACCAGCTGAAGCTTGTCAGCTCATTTAGGCCTCTATAAGAACTCCCAGATTCATTAGGTGTTTGCTCATGCCTGGAACCAGACCTGTGTGGACTGTCTAGGGAGAGTGAACCCCTGTGCGGTGAGACAAAGCCTGTGTGGCTATTTGCTTGGACATTTAAAACCAGGGACTTAGGGACTAGGACAGCACTAGGCTGATCCCAGTTGTTAGTTAGGAAACCTGTATGTTTACTCAGAGGTCAAGTTGACCAGGATTTATTTTATTTATGTTTCTTTTGCTTTGCTGTGTTTTGTCACTGTAAATAGAGAATAAACCGCACCTTTTTGATTTTGAAAACCACAACCTCCGTTTGCTGGGCCTGTTTTTGTGTGGGGAGCCCATCCCGGGGGTCACACACACCCGCTGCCGAGCTAACCCCCTCACAATATATATATATTGTGAGGGGGTTAGCTGGGCAGCGGGTGTGTGTGACCCCCGGGATGGGCTCCCCACACAAAAACAGGCCCAGCAAACGGAGGTTGTGGTTTTCAAAATCAAAAAGGTGCGGTTTATTTTCTATTTACAGTGACAAAACACAGCAAAGCAAAAGAAACATAAATAAAATAAATCCTGGTCAACTTGACCTCTGACTAAACATACAGGTTTCCTAACTAACAACTGGGATCAACCTAGTGCTGTCCTAGTCCCTAAGTCCCTGGTTTTAAATGTCCAAGCAAATAGCCACACAGGCTTTGTCTCACCGCACAGGGGTTCACTCTCCCTAGACAGTCCACACAGGTCTGGTTCCAGGCATGAGCAAACACCTAATGAATCTGGGAGTTCTTATAGAGGCCTAAATGAGCTGACAAGCTTCAGCTGGTCTCATCAACTCCCTGTCTGCACGACGCCCCACACTCTCCCTAGAGGTATGAGTCATCCATGAGCCCACTAGCCTCAGCTGGGCTTATACAACTCTCCACCTAGTTGTATAAGTTGGCGTAAAGCCTGAATCTGGGCGAAATATATCTACCCCCCTGGATGCAACCAGGTGACTTTACCTTCCTGCTGTCACATACCCCCCCCCCTCTTGTTTTAACCTCGGGGTTGGAACACCAGCAATCAGGCATTCATGTACTCGAGACAAAGCATCCACATTCCCCATTTGAACGCCAGGGCGATGCTTTACTGTGAAGTTGAATTCCTGGAGGGCCAGGAACCACCTATTCACTCTTCTATTTGTTTCCTTGTTTTGAGCCATCCACTTTAACGGAGCGTGATCCGTAACCATGTCAAAGTGCCTACCTAGCAGGTAGTACCGAAGGGAATCTAGAGCCCACTTCACCGCTAAACACTCCTTTTCAACGGTGGCGTAATTTACCTCATGGGACTTCAACTTCCTGCTGAGGTAAATGACTGGGTGCTCTTCCCCGTTCCAGACCTGGGACAATACTGCTCCTAACCCCACATCTGACGCATCACTTTGTACGACAAAGTCTTTAGAGAAGTCGGGTGAGTACAACACTGGCTGGCTACATAAGGCTTGTTTCAAGAATTGGAATGCTGCCTCAGCCTCGGGGGTCCATTTAATCATGACCGACCCTTTCCCCTTCGTCAGGTTGGTTAGGGGCACAGCCTTAGAAGCAAAGTGGGGAATGAATCGCCGATAATACCCAGCGATTCCCAGAAAGGCTCGTACCTGCTTCTTGCTGTTGGGACGTGGCCAACTCTGGATGGCCTCGACTTTGTTGAGTTGGGGTTTTATTACTCCCCTCCCAATGGTGTACCCAAGATATTTGGCCTCCTCCTGCCCAATGGTACACTTCTTGGGGTTAGCCGTAAACCCCGCTTCCCGAACAGAGTCCAGGACTGCTTGCACTTTTGGCAGATGTGAGGCCCAATCTGTGCTATGGACAATTACGTCATCCAGGTAAGCCGCAGCATACTTCCGATGGGGCCTCAGCATCTGGTCCATTTTCCGCTGGAATGTGGCCGGCGCATTCTGTAACCCGAACGGCATTCTTTTATATTGGAACGCCCCGTCTGGGGTTACAAATGCGGTTTTCTCTTTGGCCGACTTGGCCAGGGGGATTTGCCAATACCCTTTTGTGAGGTCAAGAGTCGTCATGTATCGGGCTGTTCCCAGCCGGTCGATCAACTCATCTATACGTGGCATGGGGTAGGTGTCAAATTTTGTAACTTTGTTCAACTGACGAAAATCGTTACAAAATCGCCAGCTCCCATCCGGTTTAGGCACCAACACAATGGGACTAGACCAATCACTTTGGGACTCCTCTATCACCCCTAAGTTCAGCATTTTCTGTACTTCCTCCCGTATTGCCTCCCGTCGGGCCTCTGGGATCCGATAGGGTTTTAACTTCACCCTTTCACCGGGCGGGGTAATGATGTCATGCTCTACCCCAGATGTTTGTCCCGGCAGCTCAGAGAATACCTCCTTGTTGCGAAGCACAAACTCCTTAACCTCCTGTTGTTGGGGTTGTGACAAGGTGGCTGCTATTCCAACCTCAGGAATCACGCAACCAGTTTGAGCTGGTGACCAAGTGTCTGCGACTAGGGACTCTCTATCCCTCCAGGCTTTCAACAGATTAACGTGATAGATCTGTTCGGGCTTTCGCCTTCCTGGTTGTCTGACCTTGTAATTCACTTCGCTCACTTTTTCCATTATCTCATAGGGGCCTTGCCATTTGGCAAGGAATTTACTTTCAACCGTAGGGACAAGTACCAGTATCCTATCCCCCGGGGAAAAGGTACGGGTCTTGGCCCCACGGTTGTACACTCTCTGCTGTGCTAACTGCGCTTGGGCCAAATGTTCCTTCACGATGGGCATTACCTGTGCAATTCGGTCTTGCATCAGGGCGACATGCTCAATCACACTCCTGTGGGGAGAACTCTCACTTTCCCAAGTTTCCTTGGCAATATCCAACAGCCCTCTTGGGTGTCTCCCATACAGTAACTCAAAGGGGGAGAATCCCGTAGAGGATTGGGGCACCTCCCTAATAGCAAACATCAGATAAGGAAGTAGACAGTCCCAATCCTTTCCATCTCTATCCACCACTTTCTTCAACATTTGTTTTAGGGTTTTGTTGAATCTTTCAACCAGCCCATCGGTTTGGGGGTGATACACAGATGTACGTAATTGCGTCACTTTGAACAATTTACACAGCTCCTTCATAACCCGGGACATAAAGGGTGTACCTTGGTCCGTAAGCAGTTCTTTACAAATACCCACCCGGCTAAACACAAGAGATAGCTCTTTGGCTATGGTTTTGGCCGAGGTATTTCGGAGAGGGATCGCTTCTGAATAACGGGTGGCATAGTCCATTATAACTAATATGTACTGGTGCCCCCTAGCGGACTTGATTATGGGCCCTACCAAATCCATGGCGATCCTCTCAAACGGGACCTCAATGATGGGTAGAGGGACCAGCGGGCTACGGAAATGTGGCATCGGGGCCGACCTCTGACACACAGGGCAGGAGGAACAATAATTTTCTATGTCCTTCATCACCCCCGGCCAATAGAATCTCTGTAATACCCTCTCTCGGGTTTTCTCTGTCCCCAGATGACCTCCAAGAATGTGCCCATGGGCCAACTCCAACACCAACTTCCTGTAAGGTTTGGGCACCACAAGCTGCTCAACGGTTTCTTCTGCCCTTTTTGCCACCCGATACAGTAGGTCCTTCTCTACGCTGAAGTATGGGTAAGTGCAGGTATTATCTGGGTTCACTAACTCGCCATCTATTTTCACTACGTTTTCCCGTGCCTTTATTAGGGCGGGGTCTTTCAACTGTTCTGTGGCAAAGTTTTCCCTGTGAACCTCAAGATCAGAAAACTCCACAGACGGTAGGTTTTCGTCTGAGGAGGTGGGCTCCTCTCCAGTTTCTTGAGTCTCCCCTGCCAATACTGATAAGGGAAATTCCGGAGAGTCCTCACCACTCTCAGGGGAGTTCTGGCTATCACATTCCTGGTACATAGGGGCACCAGTGGGGGGCTCAGGATCATCCCACAGTTCCCAGAACTTCGGAAAATCCCTTCCCACAATGGCGTCATGCGGTAACTGAGATACTAAGCCCACTGGATGAGAGAGGGTACCTTTGGGGGTCTCGAAACACACTGTAGTCACTGGATACTCTCGGGTGTCCCCATGCACACAAATAACAGCTACCTTGCTATTCCCAAAGACCTCTGTTTTAACTAACTCAGCCTTTATCAGGGTCACAAGGCTACCTGAATCCAGTAATACCACAACATTTCTACCATTAATACACATTTTGCATAAATGTTTCTCAGTTCCTCGAATGGCAGTGCATGCGACTGTCGCACACAGCGACTGACGTCTGCCCGTCAGAAAGTCACACTGCATGGGTTCCTCCATAACCGGGCAATTGGCTGCAATATGTCCCGCTTGCCGGCAGCGGTAGCAAACGATCCTTCTTGCCGCCTCTTGAGCCGCTGATTTCCCAGGCTGTTCTCGCCAAACTTGGGGTAGAGCTCCCACCCTCTCACTCTCTCCACCCTCACCCCTTGGAATCCTCTTATCCGCCCCTGGGGATGGTCTGGTCTTAGGGTGGAAAGTCCGAGTGTCTCTGGAAGAGGCCGTCAGGTTCTCTGTAGCCAAGTATTTCTCCACACGATCCACAAGACCATCGGCCGTCTCTGGGTCTCCATGGCTTACCCACTTTTGGATGGCAGTAGGAAGAGCTCTCAAAAACCGATCCATTACAACACGTTCCACAATCTTTGGTGCGGACAAAGTCTCTGGCTGTAGCCACTTTCTGCTCAGGTGAATGAGATCATACATTTGAGACCTGGGGGGTTTTCCAAGCTGGAAAGTCCAGTTATGCACACGCTGAGCCCGGACAGCCTGGGTGACACCCAGCCTTGCCAAAATTTCAGCTTTTAGCATCACATAGTCTTTTGCTTGGTTAGGCTCTAGGTCATAGTAAGCTTTCTGCGATTCACCAGTTAACAGAGGAGCCACCAGTCCAGCCCACTGCTCCTCAGGCCACTTTTCTCTTTCAGCGGTCCTTTCAAATGTGGTCAAAAATACCTCTGGATCATCCTCTCCAGTCATTTTTGTCAATAAACGACTCACCCCAAAGGACGCGGTATTAGTGGGACGGCTTTCCTCACTGGTCTGCGGACGTTGCTGCATTACTGCTTCCATTTGTTGTAGTCTCTGCTTCTGTAACAGGTCTATGAAGCGGGCCTCAGATTGCTGCTGGGCTTGTTGCTGAGCTGCAAGGCTCTGTTGATGAGCTTGCTGCTGGGCTGCAAGGCTCCTTTGCAAACCTGCATTTGTCTGCTGTTGATTGGCATTTGCTAGAGCCAGCTGTTTCAGTATCTCCTCCATGCTGGCTTAAAAAAAAACTGCCTGCATTCTCCACCAACTGTGAGGGGGTTAGCTCGGCAGCGGGTGTGTGTGACCCCCGGGATGGGCTCCCCACACAAAAACAGGCCCAGCAAACGGAGGTTGTGGTTTTCAAAATCAAAAAGGTGCGGTTTATTTTCTATTTACAGTGACAAAACACAGCAAAGCAAAAGAAACATAAATAAAATAAATCCTGGTCAACTTGACCTCTGACTAAACATACAGGTTTCCTAACTAACAACTGGGATCAGCCTAGTGCTGTCCTAGTCCCTAAGTCCCTGGTTTTAAATGTCCAAGCAAATAGCCACACAGGCTTTGTCTCACCGCACAGGGGTTCACTCTCCCTAGACAGTCCACACAGGTCTGGTTCCAGGCATGAGCAAACACCTAATGAATCTGGGAGTTCTTATAGAGGCCTAAATGAGCTGACAAGCTTCAGCTGGTCTCATCAACTCCCTGTCTGCACGACGCCCCACACTCTCCCTAGAGGTATGAGTCATCCATGAGCCCACTAGCCTCAGCTGGGCTTATACAACTCTCCACCTAGTTGTATAAGTCGGCGTAAAGCCTGAATCTGGGCGAAATATATCTACCCCCCTGGATGCAACCAGGTGACTTTACCTTCCTGCTGTCACAATATATATATATGTAGCGCTACCCCCAGTTAAGAGAGCCGCTGGATTTGTTTTGGGCCCTGTGTACAGCACCGCCAACCCCCGGCAATTTACTCGACCTACTCTGTCACAGTTAGTCTAGGGATTTCTCTAATATCACAATCTAACAGTGTAAGCACACAATCTATCTGTATTGCATGGGTAACCTCCCTGCATAAAGGTAACACACTGATAGCAAGAGACAAGATATAACGTTTCTTTACTTTGAGCAAAAGGCATAAGGTTAACACATAACACATATATTTTTGTATAGCACTGCAGCAGAAAATCTAACACAGGCGATTACCCGCCAAATACTGCTACCTCTATCTATGCGCCCTTATGGCGCAGCAACTTAAGTTCTAACTACAGATCAGGCCTGATCCAGATTTTAAACTCAGTCTCTAGAAGAACAGCTTCTTCGCATGCAACTTGACTGGTGGTGCACAACAGGAACAGTAATTTGTAATCCAAAGGGTAGAAAAATGAAAAGGGCAGAACGAACCCCTCACAGGAGACTAACTCAACTCAGTTCCGCCACCAGTCTCCTGCGGGACAGTAAAGTAGAACCCGGAGGGCCAAGGCAGTCTCTAGGCCTAGTCAAGTACTGTTTATATGAATGAGCAGGTGCTCACTCACCACTCTGGATGCGATCCCAGTCCGGGACTTCCACCTACTGTGTCTCCGCACACAGCGTCTGCAACGGTTGGGTCTCCAGTCCAACTGATGTCCAAACTCGATAAAGTCAGGTGCCACCCAGGCTCCGCAGTAGGGTGAAAGGCTCTCTGGAAGTTGTGCAAGGCCCTGGCTTCAGGCCCTGCACTGCAGCAGATCCACACAGGAAGACCTGTTGATTGCAGCGCGGTGTCCAAAGAGGCCGAGCTCAACCTCGCCCCCTTCCTATATAGCCCCTCCCATGAGTCTCTGCGGTGGCTCCATGCACCCTGGGTGCCGAACGGGGTTCTGGGTGACGTAGTCCCGGGGCCTTAAAGGAGACCCCGCTATATTATTTATATATATATATTTATATTTATTGTGAGGGGGTTAAGCTCAGCAGCGGGTGTGTGTGACCCCCTGGATAGGTTCACCACACAAAAACAGGCACAGCAGACAGTGGTAGGAGAAAACAAAAGGGTGTGGTTTTATTTTAACTATATACAGACAAAAAAATACAGCAAAAACAAAAGAAACATGAAAAGAAATCCTGTTCAACTTGACCGCTCACTACACACGTTGGTGTCCCTAACTAACAACTAGGCACAGCCTTGTGCTGTCCCAGTCCCTAGCTCCCTGTTTTTAGAAGTTCTTAGCTATAACCACACAGGCTTTGGCTCACCGCATAGAGATCACACTCCCCAGACTATCCACACAGATCTGGTTCCAGGTTGGAGCATCTCCCTTTGCATTCTGGGATTTCTTGTAGAGGCCCTAATGAGCCCACTTACTTCAGCTGGGCTCATTAACTCTTCCCCTGCAAGACTCCCAGCACCCTCCCTAGTGGTATAAATCGGTATAAAGCCTGTGTAACGGCACCCCAATCTAAAGGGGTATTAACGCCGTTTACGATGTTCCCTCTCCTAGACACACATCCACTCGCTACCGATATCCACAGCTAAACGACCCTTTCCTATAGGAGCCGACCCCTCTGGAAGAAGACGAGACGCACTCTGTCTCTTCTGTAGTAGGAATGAATTTATTATTGACAAACATTGTAACTTTATACACAATTCAGGGCACATGATTTAACATGAACAAGGGCCCAGCTCCACCCACACATCCCAAAACTCAACACATCATCCTGACGTCTGCTAGGCTTCAAAAGATCCCAACACAATAGAATATACGATCTCCAATACACATCTTCCCACAAAGGGTTGGCAGCCAGTCTGTCTGGCGACAACAGGTTCTAAACCCTTTACATCTTAAATCCCTTTGTATTGTAAATCCCAGTCTGCCTTTACAATACACACAAGTATAGGGTTAATTACTTCTATTCACACCAGACCTTCCCAAGTCATACTGAACAATAGAATGCAAATTACCTTAATTCCTCACAGCCATGATTACACAAAGTCAGGGCTGTCGGTGATGATATTAGCATCTAAGAGTATGTGTCTAAACATCATGAAGGCGTCACTTTCCAATTAACCTGTTGAGGTCATAATCAAACAGTAGAGAGTTCTTTGCAGGTATCCTGGGGAATATGGTGGATGAATATTACAGACCCAATCTAGATAAAATGTATGTACAGCATTGAATATGGCCATCATAGACCATATTGGGGTTTTCATTCACCCTGTGCCCCTAATAGAGACACAGGGTGATTGACACATAAGAGCTATTGGGGAAGCTGGCGCAAGGGTATTTCATACTTCCTAAGCGATTCTGAGTTCCCCGGGCCTTCCCGTTACAGCCTGAATCTAGGACATATATACCTTCCATCTGGATGCAACCTGGTGATTTTACCTGCCTGCTGTCACATACCCCCCCCCTCTTGTTTTAACCTTGGGGTTGGAACACAAGCAATCAGACATGCATGTAATCGAGACAAAGCATCCACATTCCCCATTTGAACGCCAGGGCGATGCTTTACCGTAAAGTTGAATTCCTGTAGGGCCAGGAATCACCTATTTACTCTTCTATTTGTCTCTTTGTTTTGAGCCATTTACTTTAAAGGAGCGTGATCAGTAATCATGTCAAAGTGCCTACCTAGCAGATAGTACCGAAGAGAATCTAGAGCCCACTTCACCGCTAAACACTCCTTCTCAATCGTGGCGTAATTTACCTCATGGGACTTCAATTTCCTGCTGAGGTAAATGACTGGGTGCTCTTCCCCGTTCCAGACCTGGGACAATACTGCTCCTAACCCAACGTCGGATGCATCACTTTGTACGACAAAGTCCCTAGAGAAGTCTGGTGAGTACAACACTGGCTGGCTACATAAGGCTTTTTTTAAGAATTGAAATGCTGCCTCAGCCTCTGGGGTCCATTTAACCATGACAGACTCTTTCCCTTTTGTCAGGTTTGTTAGGGGCACAGCCTGAGAAGCAAAGTGAGGAATAAATCGCCGATAATAACCAGCGATTCCCAGAAAAGCTCGTACCTGCTTCTTGCTGTTGGGACGTGGCCAATTCTGTATGGCCTCGACTTTATTGACTTGGGGTTTTAATACTCCCCTCCCAATGGTGTACCCAAGATACTTGGCCTCCTCCTGTCCAATGGTACACTTCTTGGGGTTGGCCGTTGTAACGACACCCCAAATATGAAAGGGGTTTAACGCCGTTTAGATATCTTCCCTCTCCTGGACACAAATTCACTGTCGATCCTCCACAGCCAGACGACCACTTCCCATAGGAATTAATCCTTCTGAAAGAACGAGACGCACTCTGTATCTTCCTAGGATAGACTCCCTTTATTGCCAAAAACATTGTAACATTTATACACATCCAATACTGCATTAATCTAAAATGAACAATGGTCCAGCTCCACCCACAACATAACAAGACCCAATACACATTTGACAGTAGGCTAGCTTTTGTCTCACAATACCCATCTCTTAGAAGGCAACAGCTAATCCCTTTTATGTTTAAATAACTATGCATGACCTTTATATTCACCAGACTGTCTGTTACTTTACAATACACACAAGGACAGACTTAATTTCCCCAATCCACATCACCACAAACAATGAACAGATCTTTTAGAATCTGGGATTCATTAGCATTACACTAGGCAGACAGGTGATTGAGGCTGAACACATCAGTATATCTCAATTAACCTGTTGAGTTCAGAATCAGTAAATAGTCCTTTACAGATATCCTTGGGAATATGGTGGATAAATATTACAGACCCATTTTAGGTAGTCCAAGATATATTTCTTAATGTCCATTATTTCCTGGCACACCCTATGTCCAAAGTGACCCTCCTGTCACACATCTCCCCTTTCGGCAGGAGACTAACACAGGAGGTGATCCCAGACGGGTTGACTCCGAAGTTAGTCCATAGGTCCATTCTTCTAATGCTGGTATCCACACAGTACCCCAAATAAATTGCTTCAAACAGAGCATTACTTACCCAGCCAACCTCTGCCTCTCTCAGAGAACATACCCGCCGCTGGGGAGAAAACAGGGTGACTGGGCTCAGTCCGTCATGCTGTTGGGGATCTGGGCCGACTGCCCAGCATCCCTGGGGTATACAAGTGGAGATTGAAGTCCCATCCACTTGTGGTAGGTGAAAATCCCCCAGTGCTTGCAAAGCAAGGCTGACATCCTCCTGTCCCAGTGTCACACCATTTTCTGGGGTTGTGTCAGTGAGGACCGAAGTCCCATCCGGTATCACAGGAACTCCCTCTTCTGTTAGTTGAGAGCAGAGGCCCGCGGCCCTCTGCTCTGTTGCCAGCTCTTCTGCTGGGTTGCTGTGAGTGGAGACCGCAGTCCCATCCACCGATATCAGCTCAAGTTGCAGTTGTGTGCAGAGGCCAGTAGCATTCTGCCCTGCTGCCAGTGATTCAGCTGGGGGTAAAAGCTTTACCACCTCAGCTTGTTGCTGGAGAAGGGGGCCAACTGCCCCGGCTCCCTGAAACTCCACAGTTGTTTCCGGTGCTGGGCAGAGGTTGCTATCACTCTGCCCTGTTGCCAGCACTTTTGCTGGGGACTCCACACCATCTGCTCTGGCTAACTGTTGGGGAGGGAAAAGGGCTGCTTCTCCTCCCTGCATCTCTGAAATCCCCTGGGAAAGAGGAACCATCACCTTCTCACCTCGGGCCTCCAAAACTGCCACAAGTGTAGAGCAGGGGTCTGTAGCACTCTGTCCTGCTGCCAGTACTTGAGCAGGCGATGCATAATCCATAACATCCTCTGAACAGTCCTTTAAGTCCATACCTTCTGTAATCTGTGGCTGGGGAGATGAGCCCACTGCCCTAGCTCCCTGGAACTCCATATCATCCACTTCGGCTTTAGGGATGGCAATCTTTAGATTTTCCATTGCCGATTCTTCAGCCAGGCTAGCTCCCTGGAACTCCATATCATCTACTTCGGCTTTAGGGATGGCAATCTTCAGATTTTCCACTGCCGATTCTTCAGCCAGGCTAGCTCCCTGGAACTCCATATCATCTACTTCGGCTTTAGGGATGGCAATCTTCAGATTTTCCACTGCCGATTCTTCAGCCAGGATTTCGGAGTTGTCCACTGGTATTTCCTGATAGTCCCCGGCAAAGGTAGCCCCACCCTGCTGCTGAGCAGGTTCTAGCAGCTGTCTGTAGGCGATCTCCGATTGTCGTATTACCGCCATTCTCCACTCATGTTGCCGCTCTAGTTCTCTCTTTTGTCGCGCATCCTGCAGCTGGATGCCTCTAATGGCTTCCTGTATGGCGGTCTCTGATGGGTTAGCATCATATAATGCCAACCGCTGTCGCACTCGTTGCTGAAACAAATATTCAACTGACCGGGGTCTTGCATCACCATCTCTCTGGTCCATCTCGGCTAGCTCCCTGATCAAGGTGGCCTTGTTCTTTGTCCCACTGGTTCCTTCACGGCTCTTAAGTAGGTCTTTCAGCGTGGCTTTCCTGCAGGCTGCATAGCTGGTCATTCACTGTGGTGGTTTGGAGTGTCCCAGGAACTGGAGGGAAAATCCCGCTGCTGCCAACCAATGTAACGACACCCCAAATATGAAAGGGGTTTAACGCCGTTTAGATATCTTCCCTCTCCTGGACACAAATTCACTGTCGATCCTCCACAGCCAGACGACCACTTCCCATAGGAATTAATCCTTCTGAAAGAACGAGACGCACTCTGTATCTTTCTAGGATAGACTCCCTTTATTGCCAAAAACATTGTAACTTTTATACACATCCAATACTGCATTAATCTAAAATGAACAATGGTCCAGCTCCACCCACAACATAACAAGACCCAATACCCATTTGACAGTAGGCTAGCTTTTGTCTTCCAATACCCATCTCTTAGAAGGCAACAGCTAATCCCTTTATGTTTAAATAACTATGCATGACCTTTATATTCACCAGACTGTCTGTTACTTTACAATACATACAAGAATAGAAAGGGGGAGTCAGGACTTTAAATGAGGTGTGCGTGGAGGGACCAATCAACTTCACATAAGTCCAAACATATGTATGTTTATTGAGACAGATGATCGACAAAGCATAAAAACTGTATTGCATGTACAATGTAACCAGTAGGTGAGAGTATATAACAAGTAACATATATAACAACATGGCATGAGACAAATATAAAAATAAAACAGTACATCCCACTACTCCATATATCGGGGTACATCATTGCACAAGGGGAGAAAGGAGGCGGTAAAACCATCTAAAACCGGTCAGTTTGTATTGGATGCATCCAGAACGGCTCGACGCGTTTCATGGAATAGTATCCATTCATCAGGAGCCAGATGCATCATGTTCTATGAACAAAAATTATGACCCAATTGGTCTAATTAGTGTACCCTTATAGAAACAGAGAGAAAAAAAATGTGTGTAGTAGGTATAAATTAGGCCATGCCAAAATTGTACTCACATAACACCCCAGTGTGCACCATGCAGAACCACAAATCGGAGGCCGATCAATTGAGCCTGGCCCGGGAACTGAGGGGGGGAAAAGAAATGACAGCAAATCGGGAACACGCACGCCAACCACCAAGGGAACCGAGACCTCTAAAGTATATGAATTTGAAAATAGTATATAACTCTCTGTGACATTGTAGGTCAAGGGAGTAGTCAAATATAGGTTGGTGACCCAGATAAAGATAGGTACTAAGGGGGTTACTTTGGTTGATCCAAATTGGGATGGAAAACCAAATGAAGATAAAACAGGAATCTGGATATAACGCCGCTGTACTGGCTTGGCGGTGAAGGGCATTGGACGTAGAAGGGTCTGCAACCAAGGGAACCAGGACCTCTAAAGTGTATTAAATTAAAAATGGTATATAAGTCTCTATGACATTGTAGGTCAGGGAAGTAATCAGATATAGGTCAATAACCCAGATGTAGATGGGTAATAAGGGGGTTACCTTGGTTGATCCAATTGGGATGGAAAGCCCAGTAGAGATGGAACATGAATCTGACTGTTAAAGCCACTATGCTGGCTTGGCGGTGAAGGGTGTTGGACGTGGAGTGGTGGAGTGCGGACCCAACAGGACAGGCACCATTCCCCCCCAGCGCCACGCTGGAGCAGACACAGGAGAGACATCCCGGCAGACCGCCAGAGTGACTTCTCCCGCGTCCAACCACGGTGTTATACACCAGCGTGCATGCGACAACCGCCCATTGCGGCGTCACACGCACAGCATGGGAAGCGTGGCACCGACGCACGGTGGGGACACCCCCCAAAAATCCACCCGACCAATGAAAAAAGGAAGGGAGGGAAAAGGGGGAGGAGCCACAGCGCGCGTCACAGCTCCCGGAGAAACAGACACAAGCCGGCTCTCTGGCCGCAGATCAGAGGCACACAACCAGGCTGCAGTGAGACAGGATTGAGGGAGTAGTAAAAAATAACAGTAATGATAGGACATGTCAATGCAAATTGCGTTCTATGTCTAACATGTTGGATCAGGGTCTGATCCACTGAAGGTCAGTCCTAAGAAGATGGGGTGTCCCCACCGTGCGTCGGCGCCACGCTTCCCATGCTGTGCGTGCGACGCCGCAATGGGCGGTTGTCGCATGCGCGCTGGTGTATAACACTGTGGTCGGACGCGGGAGAAGTCACTCTGGCGGTCTGCCGGGATGTCTCTCCTGTGTCTGCTCCAGCGTGGTGCTGGGGGGGAATGGTGCCTGTCCTGTTGGGTCCGCACTCCACCACTCCACGTCCAACACCCTTCACCGCCAAGCCAGCATAGCGGCTTTAACAGTCAGATTCCTGTTCCATCTCTACTGGGCTTTCCATCCCAATTGGATCAGCCAAGGTAACCCCCTTATTACCCATCTACATCTGGGTTATTGACCTATATCTGATTACTTCCCTGACCTACAATGTCACAGAGACTTATATACCATTTTTAATTTTATACACTTTAGAGGTCCTGGTTCCCTTGGTTGCAGACCCTTCTACGTCCAATGCCCTTCACCACCAAGCCAGTACAGCGGCGTTATATCCAGATTCCTGTTTTATCTTCATTTGGTTTTCCATCCCAATTTGGATCAACCAAGGTAACCCCCTTAGTACCTATCTTTATCTGGGTCACCGACCTATATTTGACTACTCCCTTGACCTACAATGTCATAGAGACTTGTATATGAATTTGAAAATAGTATATTTTAGAGGTCTCGGTTCCCTTGGTGGTTGGCGTGCGTGTTCCCGATTTGCTGTCATTTCTTTCCCCCCCCTCAGTTCCCGGGCCAGGCTCAATTGATCGGCCTCCGATCTGTGGTTCTGCATGGTACACACTGGGGTGTTATGTGAGTACAATTTTGGCATGGCCTAATTTATACCTACTACACACATTTTTTTTCTCTCCGTTTCTATAAGGGTACACTAATTAGACCAATTGGGTCATATTTTTTGTTCATAGAACATGATGCATCTGGCTCCTGATGAATGGATACTATTCCATGAAACGCGTCAAGCCCTTCTGGATGCATCCAATACAAACTGACCGGTTTTAGATGGTTTTACCGCCTCCTTTCTCCCCTTGTGCAATGATGTACCCCGATATATGGAGTAGTGGGATGTACTGTTTTATTTTTATATTTGTCTCATGCCATGTTGTTATATATGTTACTTGTTATAAACTCTCACCTACTGGTTACATTGTACATGCAATACAGTTTTTATGCTTTGTCGATCATCTGTCTCAATAAACATACATATGTTTGGACTTATGTGAAGTTGATTGGTCCCTCCACGCACACCTCATTTAAAGTCCCGACTCCCCCTTTCTATTCACGCATATTAGGATGGGGGCGTGAATATATCCTCACGTCCCATTTAAAGTCCCAGGTTCGTCTTTCCCCCCAGTTGTTTACAATACACACAAGGACAGACTTAATTTCCCCAATCCACATCACCACAAACAATGAACAGGTCTTTTAGAAGCTGGGATTCATTAGCATTACACTAGGCAGACAGGTGAATGAGGCTGAACACATCAGTATATCTCAATTAACCTGTTGAGTTCAGAATCAGTAAATAGTCCTTTACAGATATCCTTGGGAATATGGTGGATAAATATTACAGACCCATTTTAGGTGGTCCAAGATATATTTCTTAATGTCCATTATTTCCTGGCTCACCCTGTGTCCAAAGTGACCATCCTGTCACAGCCGTAAACCCAGCTTCCCGGATAGAGTCTGGGACTGCTTGCACTTTTGGCAGATGTGAGGCCCAATCTGTGCTATAGATAATTACATCATCTAGGTAAGCCGCAGCATACTTCTGATGGGGCCTCAGTATCTGGTCCATTTTCCGCTGGAATGTTGCCGGCGCATTCTGTAAACCAAACGGCATTCTTTTATATTGGAACGCCCCGTCTGGGGTTACAAATGCGGTTTTCTCCTTGGCCGACTTGGCCAGGGGAATTTGCCAATACCCTTTGGTGATATCAAGAGTTGTCATGTATCGGGCTGTTCCCAACCGGTCGACCAACTCATCTATACGTGGCATGGGGTAGGTGTCAAATTTTGTAACTTTGTTCAGTTGTCGGAAATCGTTACAAAATCGCCAGCTCCCATCCGGTTTAGGCACTAACACTATGGGACTGGACCAATCACTTTGGGATTCTTCTATCACCCTCAACTCAAGCATTTTCTGTGCTTCCTCACGTATTGCCTCCCGCCGGGCCTCTGGGATCCGATAGGGTTTTAGCTTCACCCTTTCACCGGGCGGGGTAATAATATCATGCTCTACCCCATACGTTTGTCCCGGCAGCTCAGAGAAAACCTCCTTGTTGCGAAGCACAAACTCCTTAACCTCCTGTTGTTGGGGGTTTGACAAGGTGACTGCTATTCCAACCTCAGGAATCACGCAGACTGAGCTGGTGACAACGTTTCTGCGACTAGGGATTCCCTATCCCTCCAGGCTTTCAACAGATTAATGTGATAGATCTGTTCGGGCTTTCGCCTTCCTGGTTGTCTGACCTTGTAATTCACTTCGCTCACTTTTTCCATTATCTCGTAGGGGCCTTGCCATTTGGCGAGGAACTTGCTTTCAACCGTAGGGACAAGTACCAATATCTTATCCCCCGGGGAAAAGGTACGGGTCTTGCTCCACGGTTGTACACTCTCTGCTGTGCCAACTGCGCTTGGGCCAAATGTTCCTTTACGATTGGCATTACCTGTGCAATTCTATCTTGCATCAGGGCGACATGCTCAATCACACTCCTGTGGGGAGAAGAACTCTCACTTTCCCAAGTTTACTTGGCGATATCCAACAGCCCTCTTGGGTGTCTCCCATAGAGTAACTCAAAGGGTGAGAAACCCGTAGAGGATTGGGGTACCTCCCTAATAGCAAACATTAAATAGGGAATTAGACAGTCCCAATCCTTTTCATCTTTATCCACCACCTTCTTTAACATTTGTTTTAGAGTTTTGTTGAATCTTTTCAACCAACCCATCTGTTTGGGGGTGATACACAGATGTACGCAATTGTGTCACTTTGAACAACTTGCACAGCTCTTTCATAACCCGGGACATAAAGGGTGTGCCTTGGTCTGTAAGCAGTTCCTTACAAATACCCACACGGCTAAAAACAAGAGATAGCTCTTTGGCTATGGTTTTGGCCAAGGTATTTCGGAGAGGACTCGCTTCCGGATAACGGGTGGCATAGTCCAATATAACCAAAATGTACTGATGTCCCCTAGCGGACTTAATTATCGGACCTACCAAATCCATTGCGATCCTCTCAAAGGGAACCTCAATGATGGGAAGAGGTACCAGCGGGTTACGGAAGTGTGGCATCGGTGCCGACCTCTGACACACAGGGCAGGAGGAACAATAATTTTCTGTTTCCTTCATGACCCCAGGCCAATAGAATCTCTGCAATACTCTCTCTCGGGTTTTCTCTGTCCCCAGATGACCTCCAAGAATGTGCCCATGGGCCAAATCTAACACCAACTTCCTGTAAGGTTTGGGCACCACAAGCTGCTCAATGGTTTCTTCTGCCCTTTTAGCCACCCGATACAGTAGGTCCTTTTCCACGATGAAGTATGGGTAAGTGTAGGTCTCATCTGGGTTCACTAACTCGCCATCTATTTCCGCTACGTTTTCCCGTGCCTTTATTAGGGTGGGGTCTTTTAACTGTTCTGTGGCAAAATTTTCCTTGTGAACCTCGAGATCAGAAAACTCCACAGACGGCATGTTTTCGTCTGAGGATGTTGGCTCCTCCCCAGTTTCTCGAGTCTCCCCGGCCAATACCGACAAGGGGAATTCTGGAGAGTCCTTACCACTCTCAGAGGAATTCTGGCTATCACATTCCTGGTATATAGGGGCACCAGTGGGGTGCTCAGGATAATCCCATAGTTCCCAGAACTTTGGAAAATCCCTTCCCACAATGGCATCATGAGGCAAGTGAGACACTAACCCCACCTGATGAGAGAGGGTACCTTTGGGGGTCTCAAAACACACTGTAGTCACCGGATACTCTCGTGTATCCCCATGCACACAAATAACAGCTACCTTGTTATTCCCAGAGACCTCTGTAGTAACTAATTCAGCCTTTATCAGTGTCACCAGGCTACCTGAATCCAGCAACACAACAACATTTCTACCATTAATACACATTTTGCATAAATGTTTCTCAGTTCCCCGAATGGCAGTGCATGCGACTGTCGCAAACAGCGACTGATGTCTGTCCTTTAGAAAGTCACATTGCATGGGTTCATCCATAACCGCGCAATTTGCTGCAATATGTCCCTCTTGTCGGCAGCGGTAGCAAACAATCCTTTTTGCTGCCTCTTGAGCCCCTGACTTCCCAGGCTGTTCTCGCCAGACCTTAGGTAGAACTCCCACCCTCTCACTCTCTCCACCCTCACCCCTTGGAATCATCTTACCCGCCACTGGGGATGGTCTGGTCTTAGGGTGGAAAGTCCGTGAGTCTCTGGAAGAGGCAGTCAGCTTCTCTGTAGCCAAGTACTTCTCTACACGATCCACAAGATTATCGGCCGTTTCTGGGTCTCCATGGCTTACCCACTTTTGGATGGCAGTAGGAAGAGCTCTCAAGAAACGATCCATCACAACACGTTCCACAATCTTCGGTGCGGACAAAGTCTCTGGCTGTAGCCACTTCCTGCTCAGGTGAATGAGATCATACATTTGAGACCTGGGGGGTTCTCCAAGCCGGAAAGTCCAGTTATGCACACGCTGAGCCCGGACAGCCAGGGTGACACCCAGCCGTGCCAATATTTCAGTTTTTAGCATCATAGTCTTTTGCTTGGTCAGGCTCTAGGTCATAGTAAGCTTTCTGCGATTCACCAGTTAACAGAGGAGCCACCAGTCCAGCCCACTTTTCTCTTTCAGCAGTCCTTTCAAATGTGGTCAAAAACACCTCTGGATCATCCTCTCCAGTCATTTTTGTCAATAAACGACTCACCCCAAAGGACGCAGTATTAGTGGAACTACTTGCCTCACTGGTCTGCGGATGTTGCTGCATTAACGTTTCCATTTGTTGCTGTAGTCTCTGTTCTTGCTTCTGTAACAGGTCTATGAAGCGGGCCTCAGATTGCTGCTGGGCTTGTTGCTGAGCTTCCAGACTCTGTTGCAAAGTTGCATTTGTCTGCTGCTGGGCTGTAAGGCTCTGTTGATGAGCTTGCTGCTGGGCTGCGAGGCTCTGTTGCAAATTTGCATTTGTCTGTTGTTGAGCTACAAGGCTCTTTTGCAAACCTGCATTTGTCTGCTGCTGATTGGCATTTGCTAGAGCCAGCTGTTTCAGTATCTCTCTCCTCCATGCTGGCCTTAAAAAAACTGCCACTGGTTCTCCACCAACTGTGAGGGGGTTAAGCTCAGCAGCGGGTGTGTGTGAGACATTTTACCAGTGCCGGCCATGGACCTCTAGTGGCGGCAGAAAAAAAATGGGAAAACAACTATTTCCCGGGACATTTCCCAGGAAATGGTAAGACCTGGACAAAGGTCTACATCCCGGGAATTGGCAACTATGCATTTTATATGTTAGATTTATAGGCCTTTGAATCCCAGTTTTAGGTGGGTTATGACAAGTTAAATGACAGGCTGGGTTTCTTATAATTTTCGATCACTAATGTGAAGTATACCAGTATTCACAGTTTTGCCTGAGTCCGTCTTACTACAAACCCAAATTAAGTTGTAACACTCCTCTAGTATATTGATTGGTAATTGAGTCCAAAAGTTACCCAAAAGTGAACAGTAGATTTGGATGGATAAAAGCTGGATACACGTGTAGCGCTACCCCCAGTTAAGAGAGCCGCTGGATTTGTTTCGGGCCCTGTGTACAGCACCGCCAACCCCCGGCAATTTACTCGACCCGCTCTGGCACAGTTACTCTAGGGATTTCTCTAATATCACAATCTAACAGTGTATGCACACAATCTATCTGTATTGCATGGGTAACCTCTCTGCATAAAGGTAACACACTGATAGCAAGAGACAAGATATAACGTTTCTTTACTTTGAGCAAAAGGCATAAGGTTAACACATAACACATAGATTTTCTGCTGCAGTGCTATACAAAAATATAACACAGGCGATTACCCGCCAAATACTGCTACCTCTATCTATGCGCCCTTATGGTGCAGCAACTTAAGTTCTAACTACAGATCAGGCCTGATCCAGATTTTAAACTCAGTCTCTAGAAGAACAGTTTCTTTGCATGCAACTTGACTGGTGGTGCACAACAGGAACAGTAATTTGTAATCCAAAGGGTAGAAAAATGAAAAGGGCAGAACGAACCCCTCACAGGAGACTAACTCAACTCAGTTCCGCCACCAGTCTCCTGTGGGACAATAAAGTAGAACCCAGAGGGCCAAGGCAGTCTCTAGGCCTAGTCAAGTACTGTTTATATGAATGAGCAGGTGCTCGCTCACCACTCCGGATGCGATCCCAGTCCGGGACTTCCACCTACTGTGTCTCCGCACACAGTGTCTGCAACGGCCGGGTCTCCAGTCCAACTGATGTCCAAACTCGATAAAGTCAGGTGCCACCCAGGCTCCGCAGTAGGGCGAAAGGCTCTCTGGAAGTTGTGCAAGGTCCTGGCTTCAGGCCCTGCACTGCAGCAGATCCGCACAGGAAGACCTGTTGATTGCAGCGCGGTGTCCAAAGAGGCCGAGCTCAACCTCGCCCCCTTCCTATATAGCCCCTCCCATGAATCTCTGTGGTGGCTCCATGTACCCTGGGTGCCGAACGGGGTTCTGGGTAACGTAGTCCCGGGGCCTTAAAGGAGACCCCGCTACACACACTATACAATTTTCTGTAGATTCTTTTCCTTTAGAATTACCAAAACCATATAACATACCTCCCAACTTTTGAACTTCAGAATGAGGGACACTGGAGAAGTAAAAAGACCTGCGGCGTGTTAAGTCACAGTCAATTGTTGGTGTGGTCAAGCGTCTAGCAATGGGAGGGGCTTAAGTGATGTGGTTAAACAAAACCCATGCTTCCTTGTACCTATAAAATGTGCTTTGATTGCTTTGTCTGAGCCTTTAAAATAGTCAGAGACTGCATAGCAGAGGTATGGACATAATACAGAAGATGGTCAGAGACTGCAGACATGATATAAGAGATGGTCAGACTGCAGACATGATACAAGAGATGGTCAGAAACTGCAGATATCATACAAGAGGTGGTCAGAGACTGCGGACATGATACAAGAGACATAATACGGGAGATGGTCAGAGACTGCAGACATGCTCCAGGAGACTCATATAAAAAGCAGTGCAGCGCTAGAAAACTAAAATTTCATGAACAAGTCCAAAAAAAAACATCAAGTTGAGGCCAGAGGATGTTAATAGTGAAGGACACCAGAAGAAGAGGATTCCTTAGGCAGTGAATAGGGTGCTCAAAATAATCACTGTGCATCCATATAAATGTCTCCTTCACCAGAAGTGCAAACCGCTCACCTGAACGAATGGACCTCTGAACAAACAGAAGGTCATTCACGCTGTCCCTGAACTAGGGTAATGGTAAATGTGAGAGGTAGTATCTTCACATAAGGTCCTTCACTCAGCCTCCTCAGTCACTTAATGGCCTCCAAGATCACTCGTATGTATAAATTGGATCATGTAAAGACGCAAAGAAAATACATAGTGCTCTCTATTTGCATAAACATCACTGGTTTATTAAAAGAAAAAAACTACTCCCAAGCACGGCACTGTGTCCCAGTGCACGGAATGAAGTCATATAAAATACACATAAAAGAACCAGGTGGGTAGCTGTCCTGACATCACAAAAGCTCCCCGCACACGTATCGTCCATGGTAAAGGACTTCCTCAGCGAATAATAAGGGGCTGGTGTGTCAGTATTCCATTTATAAAGACAATACCTGTGTAGCGATACCTTCAGCTAAGAGGGCCGCAGATTTCGTTTGGGCCCTGAAGACAGCTCCGCCAACCCCCGGCAATTTACTCGACCCCTTTCTGGCACAGTTAGTCTAGGGTAATATGTGTATATCTTATGCTCTATGATTAAATTCAGACACCAATGCAGTGATAGAAGAATAACGAATTTACTTTCTACTGGCAATAAAATCAACAGTTGTAACAGATCACATGAATCTATCTGCAGAGCCCGGCAGCAATAGTCACACTATAACTATTAAGATATGGCGCACACGCGCCACGTGTAACAGTACTTCACTATGCGCCCTATGGCGCAGCAACTAAATAAACTATCTAGATGGCCAGGCCTGACCATATAACTCAGTCTCTAGGGGGAGGTAGAATTCTTCGCATGCAAGTCTTTTAACGGTGGTGCACATTCAGGAACACATTTGTAATCCAAAGGGGGGGGGTAAAAACGCCAACACAGTACACTCCACTAGAGATTCGTTTGACTCAGTTCTGCTATGGATCTCCAGTGGGGGAAAAGAACTGAAATAGGAACTGGTGGGCCACGGCAGTCTGTAGGCCTAACAATGGTATACAGTATTTGTGAATTGAGCATGTGCTCGCTCACCCCTCTGGACGCGATCCCAGTCCGGGAACTTCCACCTGCTGTGTCTCCACACACAGCGTCTGCAGCGGTCTGGTCTCCGGCTCAGCAGCGGTTGAAGAAAACCGAGTCAGATGCCACCCAGTCTCGCGATGGGGTGGAAGGCTCTTTTGGGTAGCAGCGCAAGGCCCCAGGCTTCGGGCCTTGCACCACAGCGGATCCGCACAGGAAGATCTCTCCACTGAAGTCTCGTGTCCCAAAGAGACCGAGCTCCGCCTCGCCTCTTCCTTATATAACCCCTCCCATGAGTCTCTGGGGTGAAACATTGCCGAAAGGGGTTCTAGGTAAGGTAGTCCTGGGAGTCCTAAAGGGGACCCCGCTACACCTGGTTCAGTAAGACAAAAGTCCTGCCCACTCCCAGCTAGAGACTCCCCATCACAGGACAGGTGCTGCTAATGACATTATCAATGTCTAACACTCACCTGCCTTATGTTTAACCTGCCCCTATCACCATCACGATCGGTACATTGGCGGTGATCAAGGCAACAGCTGTAACCTCCTCCACAGATCCGTCCCCGGGGGTGGTGCAGTGCACATATCACACAATGAGATGGGGGTGCAGTCACATGACCCTCCATCCCTAACAGTAGTGTCACCATCCAATAGTGAGATCCCGCCCACCACTTCTGCGTCATACAGACAGCAGGAAGAACAGCGGCGGTGATCACACGCAACAATGCCATCCTCCCCAGCTCCCATCATATGGGGCGGCGTGATCAGCGCGTCACATGACGAGATGGACGTGCGATCACGTGACCCGCCAACCCTGTAGGGAGCACCAGAATCACTCACTCAAGTCCCGCCCACCGCATCTGCAACAAGCAAATGGAGGAGGTGAGAGATGAGGATACGTCTTGGCATTACTGACTTTTGAACAGTTTTCTTATCATTCCTTGTAAATTAATTTCATTTAGAAATGCCAGTATGGATTTTTTATGTCCTATCATTCTGGCTGGCCGAGATGTTTTGTTTTTATTTTTATTTTATTTTGTCTTTACGTCCATTGAATGGCACCCTCTGAGCGCATGTCATGTGCTTTAATTCTGTGTCATTCTACTAGATGCCTCCCAGCAGCTTCCTGTATTACATGTAATATCAGTGTTTATAAGAGGCAGGGGGGCGGGACTCGCACTGCCCGGCCTTACGATTTTGTCTCCATGGTGGGAGGCATATAGTAGAAAGACACAGAATTAAAGCACATAACATGCGCTCAGAGGGTGCCATTCAATGGATGTAAAGACAAAATAAAATAAAAATAAAAAATCTCGGCCAGCCAGAAGGACAGGACATAAAAAATCCATACTAGCATTTCTAAATGAAATGAATTTACAAGGAATGATAAGAAAACTGTTCTAAAGTCAGTAATTGCCAAACATGGGCACGAAAGGCAACAACCGGTAGGCGTGGTACAATATAAGGCCCCATACCCAAGAACAAAAATTTCTCATAAATAAAAAAAAATCACACCCTTAAAGGGCCAAAGACCTAAAATAGGCCTCGCCCTCAGAATGATAAAATGAAAATGGACGTCAGCACAGCCACCCAACCTGTTTACAACAAACATAATAAAAACATGAACAATAAACACACTAGATATATAATGCCGCAAAAAAACTCAATAAAGGGATAATTTAACGATCTGAAAAAAAGCAATTGAGGTCGAACTCTACGTTCAACCCCAAAGGCACCCCAACTTTAAGTTCATAAACCCAGAAAGATTCCCGTCGACTAAGATGCCGAATGAAATTGCCTCCCCGCCAATGACTCGCAACCTTCTCAGTTGCCCAGAACTGCAACCCGGCGGGGTTACAGTTATGGAAGAGCCGGAAGTGTTTTGAAACATTGTGCGTGACGAGGCCCTTTTTAATATTGGTAACATGTTCACCAATCCTCACATGAAGAGGTCTAGAGGTCCTCCCAATGTACTGGAGCCCACACTAACACTGTAGTGCATACACCACTCCAGTGGTATGGCAAGTGATCAAATCCTTAATTTTATAACTATTCCTGGTAGTTGCTGCCACAAATTCCTTACGTTTCTTGATATTATTTTTGACTTGTCTGCATGCCGGACACCTCCCGCATGCGTGAAAGCCAGTCAGAAAATTGAAAACCCTATTTTCAACATTAATAGGAGCGTCAATAACCCCTGGGGCCAGTTTGTCCCTAAGTGAGGGTGCTCTTTTATAGACAAACTGTGGACGGTCGGGTAATAATGGATCCAAAATCCTATCATGTTTGAGGATTGGCCAATGTTTCTGCAAAATCCTTTCGAATTTTCGGTATTGGATATTGAAGTCTATAATCATCCGTATACCTGAACGGTCATTCTGATCCGCTTTGGGTGCATTAGAGACTAATATCCTTCTGTCCAGAGTACGGACTTTTTCAATTTCTTTGTCCAACAGACTCTTATCATATCCCTTTTCCATAAACCTAGAAGATAAGGTGCGTGACTGAGAGATGAAATCACTTTCCTGGGTGCAATTACGCCTCAGGCGTACAAAATTGCCCTCTCTGTATATTGCACAACCATTTAGTATGATGGCAGCTCTCGGTGGAGATAAAGGAATTACGGTCTGTAGCCTTAAAGTGAGTGGTCATTTTGATCTGGTCCCCATCCCTGGTGAGGTCCAGGTCCAGGTCAAGAAAGACCAATCTGTTAGCTTGACTTTTTGTTTCTCAAAAAAATATTTTTGGTATTGTAAGCAATTTTTTCTCCAAACGAGTTGCAATGGGGGCACGCTTTGCTCCCAGTGTAGCCAATTTATTTATGGCCCACTGGGAGAAGGCGGCTGTGTTTAAAAATAAACCCCCAGAACTAATATGCTACCAGAGGTACATAGATGACCTTGTCATGATCTGGGATGGAGATAGAGCCAGTTTGGATGTTTTTGCATCCAAATTAAATGCGAATACCAAAAATATTGTCCTTACATGGAACATAAGTTCAGATAGATTGGTCTTTCTTGACCTGGACCTCACCATGGATGGGGACCAGATCAAGATGACCACTCACTTTAAGGCTACAGACCGCAATTCCTTTATCTCAACTGAGAGCTGACATCATACTAAATGGTTGTGCAATATACAGAGAGGGCAATTTGTACGCCTGTGTAACGTACCTTAGGTGTGAGCCTGACGTGCGGAGAGGGACCTCCCGTACAACCCCGGCTCGGAGACCACTGGAGTGGGGACAGTGGTGGTAAGAGCACGGTGAGGTAAGGGTGCCTGTCTGATCCTCACTGCTTGGAGTGGTGGAGCTGAGTGGAGACTGGAACGGCTGGTTCCGGGAGCGGCGGATGCAGGTCAGCAGGTGCAGCTTGCAGAGCAGAGGATGCAGGTCAGCAGGTGCTGGTTTGCAGAGCAGGGATGCAGGTCAGCGTGTGCAGCTCGCAGAGCAGAGGATGCAGGTAAGCTGGTGCAGGTTTGCAGAGTCAGACAAGCCGGGTCATACACATCAAGGTAAACATCATAAGTGGCAGGCAGAGAGTAGTTAAAGTCCAGGCTGAATCTTGGCAACAGGCAGACTGGCAGATAACTGAGCAGGGTCAAACGAGCCGAGGTCAGGACTGGAGACAGAAGTGTGGTCAGGAAGCCGGGTCAAACACAGGAACAGGATACAAGCACAGAATCAGGGAACAGAAGCAGATCAAACCGCAAGGGGCAACATCTCTGGAATGTCTTTTATAGGAAGTACATGGGAGGAGCAAGGGGTTCAGAGTTCAACAGTAATCAAGACACCAAGCAGAGTAGTCTAATGGATCAGATAGGTTATCCAGCAGATCAGGCAGGGAACTGTCGAGCATCTCAGATAGCTCCATTGGAAGAGTCAATGCCAGACACAGAAGAGGTCCCAGGTTCAAGCCCAGTACGTCCCTGACAGCCTGAGGCATAATTGCACCCAGGAAAGTGATTTCATCTCTCAGTCACGCACCTTATCTTCTAGGTTTATGGAAAAGGGATATGATAAGAGTCTGTTGGACAAAGAAATTGAAAAAGTCAGTACTCTGGACAGAAGGATATTAGTCTCTAATGCACCCAAAGCGGATCAGAATGACCGTTCAGGTATACGGATGATTTTAGACTTCAATATCCAATACCGAAAATTCGAAAGGATTGTGCAGAAACATTGGCCAATCCTCAAACATGATAGGATTTGGGGTCCATTATTACCCGACCGTCCACAGTTTGTCTATAAAAGAGCACCCCCACTTAGGGACAAACTGGCCCCAGGGGTTATTGACCCTCCTATTAATGTTGAAAATAGGGTTTTCAATTTTCTGACTGGCTTTCACGCATGCGGGAGGTGTCCAGCATGCATACAAGCCAAAAAGAATATCAAAAAATGTAAGGAATTTGTGGCAGCAACTACCGGGAATAGTTATAAAATTAAGGATTTGATCACTTGCCATACCACTGGAGTGGTCTATGCACTACAGTGCGAGTGTGGGCTCCAGTACGTTGGGAGGACCTCTAGACCTCTTCATGTGAGGATTGGTGAACATGTTACCAATATTACCAGGTGCGCCGACCTGGTAAGTACATTGGGCACCTCCAACAGTAGGAAGTTGGATCCAGGGTTCTTCCAAACGCCTCCGGGGGTCAGGAAGGAATTTTCCCCTGATGTAGCAATTGGCCCGGCTCAGTTGGTTTTTTTTGCCTTCCTCTGAACCAACGGGGGGGTGGTTAGTGAATCGGGCCCGATGACCTATCGCCTAAACTCTTGTTCTTCCCATCATGTGCAATTTTAAATACTCAGCAGACACCCTTCAGAGGCTAAGGAATACCGCCTCAACACTACCAACCTCCACCCAAAAAATACTACAAAAAGAACAACTGCTAAGGATAAATCGACCATCAAAAACACGAAGGGACCACTGCCACTACAACACATATCATGCGCCCTGATCAACACGAGATCGGCAGTCAAGCACAGACAAGAAATCCACGATTTCATCACCCAAAACAACATAGATAGCCAGCTTTCCGTGATAAAGAGGCAAACACCCGACTGTAACACCATCCTAACAGAATTGGTGCCTGAGTACTACTCCATCCTAACCGAGCATAGAATAGGACAACGAGGAGGAGGCCTAGCAGTGATCTTCAAATCTCACCTCTCTCTCATCAAACCGAAGCTACAGAACTCAATGCCTTTCATGGAGACACTCACTCTCCATCTTCAAACAACACCTCAAGAAACCATTCACATGCTGCTATGCTACAGACCACCAGGACCAAAGACAAATCTCCTCACACCCTTCACCGAATTCATCTCGACATACACCTTGAAAACTAAAAACGTCCTATTACTCAGGGACTTCAACCTCTGGGCTAACTCCACTCAGGACCCCATCGCCACCTCCTGCATCAACCAACTGGAAGAACTAGGTCTGCAGCAACTGATAAATGCCCCCACACATGGGTCGGGTCACATTCTTGACCTCATCTTCAAATAAAATATGGACATCAACACACTGGGCAACATGCCATTACCATGGACGGACCACCACGCTATCAAATTTAAAATCACTACCAACTCCATCTCCCAGAAACCAAAACACTCAATAACAACATACTGGACAAGATCTCAGAAGAAACTACACTCGGAACTCTTCAAAACTACACTATCAAAAAAAATTGGAACACTAATTCAGAACCACTCAACGGAACAAACACTCAACTCCTTAAACAAAGCATTACTACAAACAGCAGATACAGTCGCGCCGAGACGTAGAGCACTTATCCGCAGAAACAATTCGGGCTGGTTTAATGACACTCTTACTCTACTGAAGCAAGAACGCAGAAGAGCTGAAGGAGCCTGGAGAAGAAACCCAACAAAGGAAAACCACACTAACTACAAAGCACTCACTAATAAATATCACAAAGTGAACTTCAAAAAGCAAAAAAATAACATTTCTCAAACACCATCTCAAAAGCCCTAAACCGACCTTGTGAACTCTTCAAACTAGTCGCTCAAACTATGAACCCTACCTGCCTAGAGCCCCCAGCAAATGAAACTCAAGAATTCTGCAATGAATTATCTGATTTTTTTAATCGACAAAATCAAAAACATTCGAGAAAAAATTCAACATAAAAAAACAACCAATCTCACTCAGCCTAAACAAGAAGAGGATACCAATATACAATTGATTACTTTTTCGCTGGTCCTGATCACAGTCGACACCACCAAAAACATCATCAGAAGTCTCCGAGACAGCACATCACCAAATGACATAATTTCTACAAAACTCCTGAAAGAATGTACCGACATTCTGGCACCCACCTTAACACATCTTGTAAATCAATAGTTCAAAGAAGGCATTGTTCCGAGCTCCCTCAAGCAAGGCATAGTCAAACCCCTCCTAAAGAGGCCCAACCTCGACCCAAAAGACCCAAACTACCGCAGACCGGTAACAAGCCTCAACACCATCGTAAAGATCATGGAGAAAGAAGTAGTACAACAGCTACAACTCCATTTAGACTCCCACAAACTCTTAGATACACTACAATCAGGCTTCCGCCCAGGCCATGGCACAGAAACAGCCCATCTCAAAATATGGGATGACGCCCTTGAAGCTGCAGATGACGGAGAATCATGTCTTCTGGTGCTGCTGGATCTCAGTGCAGCGTTCGACACAGTAGACCACAAAACTCTACTCATTTGTCTTAAAGAAGTAGCAGGAGTCGCAGACTCTGACCTAACCTGGTTCGCATCCTTCCTAGAAAATCGCTCTCAGACAGTGAAACTAGGAGTCTTCACCTCTGAAACCCGCGCAATTTCTTGCGGAGTCCCTCAAGGATCACCCCTGTCACCCATGCTCTTTAACATCTACCTCCGCCCACGCCTTAAAATCATCAGCAAACAGAAATTGTGCTACCACTCATATGCTGACGACACCCAACTCTACTTTCGTATCACCGGAAAAAAAGACCAATATCATGGACTGGAAAATTGACTCACACTAATCGATGATTGGATGACTGAGAGTTCCCTCAAACTCAATGGATCCAAAACAGAACTTCTCCTCCACGCAAACCGAAAGACAAAAACAAAGACGTCTTGGACACCACCCACTATTCTTGGACAGACCATTACCCCGAGCACCAAAGTCAAAAGTCTCGGAGTCGTCGATGGATGCACAAATAGGATCAGTAGTCAGTGGATCGCACCATCTCCTCCGCCTGCTACGGAGACTCATCCCCTTCATCCCGGAAGAGGACATAGCAGTAGTAGTTGGAACAATTATCAACTTCCGACTCGACTACGCAAACTCCCTCTACATAGGACTACCTAAATATCAGATTTCGCGCCTACAAGTCGTCCAGAACACGGCAGCCAGACTGGTAACAGGGAAAAAACCAGTCCAAGGACCACGGCTATGGAACGCTTTACCCACGGACATCCATATGGAAGAAAACCATCGGGCCTTCAGAAAAAAACTTAAGATCCACCTCTTCTGAAGGATCAGGACGTCACTGGATGCAAAGCACCTTGAGGCGATTTAGTTCGCATTTGTAGCGCTATACAAGTTATTCACTCACTCATTTAAAAAGGGCCTCGTCACGCACAATGTTTCAAACACTTCCGGCTCTTCCATAACCGTAACCCCGCCGGGTTGCAGTTCTGGGCGATCGAGAAGGTGGCGAGTCATTGGCGGGGAGGCAATTTCATTCGGCATCTTAGCCAACGGGAATCTTTCTGGGTTTATGAACTTAAAGTCCTTAAGGGGTGCCTTTGGGGTGTGCCTTTTGTGCCTTTGGGGTTGAATGTAGAGTTCGACCTCAATTGCTTTATTTCAGATTAGTGATGAGCCGAACACCCCCGGGTTCGGTTCGCACCAGAACCCGCGAACGGACCGAAAGTTCGAACGAACATTAGAACCCTATTAAATACAATGGATGCGAACGTTCGAATTCTAAAGTGCTAATTATAACAACTATTATGCATGTTATTGTCATAAATAGGGTTTGGGAACCCGGGTTGTGCACCAGGGGACATGTATCAATGCAAAAAGAAGTTTTAAAAACGGTCGTTTTTCGGGAGCAGTCATTTTAATGATGCATAAAGTGAAAAAAAAAAAGTCAAATATTCCTTTAAATATCGTACCTGGGGGGTGTCTAAAGTATGCCTGTGAAGTGCCACGTGTTTCCCGTGTTTAGAACTGTCCCTGCACAAAATGACACTTCTAAAGGAAAAAAAAGCCATTTAAAACTGCTTGCGGCTTTAATGTAATGTCTGGTCCCGGTAATATGGATGAAATTCTTTAAGAAAAATGGCATAGCTACCCCATGACCCCCCCCCCCTACCCCAGCCCATTACCAGCCCCTTTGGGTCTTGTATGGATATTAAGGGGAACCCCGCACATAAAATAAAAAAGGCCCTATATACTCTGAACAGCCGTATACAGGCGGTGCATACAAGACAGGGACTGTAGGTTTGTTCTTATGTAGAATCTGTTTGTAATTTTGAACAGGTACATTGTTGAAGTGTAGCTCCAGCCCAAAAATCTATTTTTAAACTTTTTGGGAAACCTAGGTAAGGGTTATCACCCCTGTAACATTTGTTTTGCTGTCTGTGCCCCTGTTCAGAACATTTCACCTCACTTTCCGTCCCAATGACAACTGTTTTTGAAATGTGGTGTTTTTCTTGAAACAAGGATTGCTGATAAAGCATCAGTACAGATGAGACCCCTTTCTCCCATATTTATTCTTACAGGAGAGAATTTTCCTTTCTAGGGGTAGATTTCCTCTCACTTCCTGTTGTCTTCTTTCGTTTGCAAGTAGGAGTCGTTTGTAAGTTGGATGTTTGAAAGTAGGGACCTGCCGTATATACTCTGCAGAAATAGGCCCCTTAGTTGTTGGTGTTGGCACAACACTGTAAGCACTCAGTTACTCTTGGTTGGTGCTGGAACGCCCTGCTGTCAACTATTATATCAGGAATTTTAATTACATATAATTGTTGAACAGTGGTAGTAAAAATTGGGGCTTTGATGGTGGTGCTGGTGCCACAACACTGTAAGCCCTGACAGTTACTCTTGGTGGGTGCAGCAATGGGCCCTGCTGTGAATTATTAGATCAAGAATTGTAATTACATGCCCCTTTTGAACAGGGGCTGAAAAATTGGGCCTTTCGTGGTGGTGGTGGTGGTGGCGTTGCCACAAGACTGTAAGCCCTCAGAGTTACTCTTGGTGGGTGCAGCAATGGACCCTGCTGTGAATTATTAGATCAAGAATTGTAATTGCATGCCCCTGTTGAACAGGGGCTGAAAAATTGGGCCTTAGGCACTGGTGGCACAACACTACAACCCCTCACAGATACTGTACTTGGAGCACAGCAATGAGCCCTGTTGCAAAGTATTGCTTCAAAAATTGTAATGACACGCCCCTGTTAAACAGGGGCTGAAAAATTGGGCCTTAGGCACTGGTGCCACAACACTCCAACCCCTCACAGATACTGTACTTGGAGCACAGCAATGAGCCCTATGGCAAATTATTGCTAAAAAAATTGTAATTACACGCCCCTGTAAAACAGGGGCTGAAAAATTGGGCCTTAGCCACTGGTGGCGGCACCCATAAACAAAAATGATCTTCCAAGCTATCATCATCAATCGTATCATTGAGGACTCGGAGGAGGAGGATAGCCAGTCAACATAACAGCACAGGCACTCAGCATCAGCATCAGTCTTGAAGGGATGTGACATGTTAAAATCAATTAGTCTGTTATATCAGCATCAGGTGTGTGGTAGCTGGTGGTGATCCAAGACTGGTTCATCTTGATGAAAGTCAGTCGATCAACCGAGTCGGTGGACAGGCGCACCCTGTGATCCGTGACAAATCCTCCAGCAGCACTGAATGTGCGTTCCGAAAGAACGCTGGATGCAGGACAGGCCAGTAGCTCAATTGCATACTGTGCAAGCTCTGGCCAGTGATCCATCCTCAAGACCCAGTAAGCCAGAGGATTTTCGGTGGGGAAGGTGTCCAAGTCTGACCTTGCCCCTAGATATTCCTGCACCATGTTTATCAGACGCTGGCGATGGTTGCTGGAACCGATCATACTTTGGGGCTGCGGACTAAAGAATTGTCTGAACGCATCGGTCAGACGGCCACCTTCCCCACCGCTCCTTCTTTGACTGGCCGAAGCCTCAGCAACTCGTTGTCCAGGACCAGGAGTTTGTAACCTCCCAGTCTCTGGGAACGCGTTGCACAGACCTTTCTGCAAGGCCTCCCGGAGTTGTCTCATCCTCTGCTCCCTCTGCGACGGTAACATAAGGTCCGCAACCTTACCCTTGTACCGTGGATCAAGGAGAGTGGCCAGCCAGTAATGGTCCCTCTCCTTGATCCGAAGAATACGAGGATCCTTCCGCAGACTTTGCAGGATCAGGGAGGCCATGCAGCGTAGGTTTGCTGAGGCATTCGCTCCGGAGTCCTCTGGGTCACTAAGGACGACATGATCCGCAGCCACCTCCTCCCAGCCACGTACAAGTCCACTGGTTTCTTGGGACTGTAAATCATCCCTAAAAGACTGCTGCTGATGATGCTGAGTGCCAGCCTCCACCTCCATGCTGACACAATCCTCCTCCTCCTCCTCCTCCTCCTCCTCCTCTTCCTGTGCGATGGGTGGGACAGAAGGAACACTGTCTGGGTAAAGGGGGCCTTGAGAGGCAAGGAAGTCCTCCTCTTCCTGCCTCTGTTCTGCCTCAAGTGCCCTGTCCATTATTCCACGCAGCGTGTGCTCCAACAGGTGGACAAGAGGTACAGTGTCACTGATGCATGCACTGTCACTGCTCACCATCCTCGTGGCCTCCTCAAATGGTGCCAGGACAGTGCATGCATCCCTGATCATGCCCCACTGGCGTGGAGAAAAAAAAACAAGCTCCCCTGACCCTGTCCTGGTGCCGTAGTCGCACAGGTACTCATTGATGGCCCTCTGCTGCGTGTGCAGCCGCTGCAGCATGGCCAACGTTGAGTTCCACCTGGTGGGCATGTCACATATAAGGCGGTTCTTGGGCAGGTTCAACTCCTTTTGCAGCTCAGCCAGGCGAGCACTGGCATTATAAGATCTGCGGAAATGCACACAGACTTTCCTGGCCTGCCTCAGGACATCCTGTAAGCCCGGGTACCTGCCCAAGAACCGCTGCACCACCAGGTTAAGGACGTGAGCCACACAGGGCACATGGGTCAGTTGTCCCTGTCGGAGGGCGGAGAGGAGGTTGGTGCCATTGTCGCAAACCACCATTCCTGGCTTAAGCTGGCGTGGCGTCAACCACCTCTCGGCCTGGCCCTGCAGAGCAGACAGGACCTCTGCCCCAGTGTGGCTTCTGTCCCCCAAACACACCAGCGCAAGCACGGCATGGCATCTTTTTGCCTGCGTACTTGCGTAGCCCCGTGAACGGCTACGGAGCACCGCTGGTTCATAGGACAAACCACAGGAAGAGGCCATGGAGGAAGAAGAAGAGGAGGGGGTGGAGGAGAGAGGTGTGTCACAACCAGTAGTAGCATTTTGGAGGCGTGGCGGTGGGACAACCTCCAACACTACTGCACCTTGTCCTGCATCCTTCCCAGCTGCCAAAAGAGTGACCCAATGGGCCGTGAAAGAAAGGTAACGTCCCTGTCCATGCCTGCTGGACCATGAGTCAGCGGTAATATGCACCTTACCGCTGACCGCCCTGTCCAGCGAGGCCAAGACATTGCCTTCCACATGCCGGTAGAGAGCCGGAATAGCCTTCCGTGAGAAAAAGTGGCGTTTGGGAACCTGCCACTGAGGAACCGCACATTGCACAAACTCACGGAAGGGGGCCGAGTCTACCAACTGAAAAGGCAGCAGTTGAAGCGCTAGCAATTTAGCCAAGCTAGCATTCAACCGCTGGGCATGTGGATGGCTGGGAGTGAACTTCTTTCGACGGTCCAGCAGCTGGGGCAGGGAAATTTGCCTGCTAGAATCGGACGTCGGTGTACTGCTAGCAGAGTGGCCGCAAGTACTTGGCTGTGACACACCTAATTCTACACCTTCATTCCTCTCAGTGCATGTTTCAGAGAGGACTGAAGTTATAGTGGGGTTGGAGATCCCAGCTGATGCGGTGCAAGGAGAGGTCCGCTTTGTTCTTTGGTGTGGGTCTTTGAGGTAGGCTTGCCAACGAGCTGCATGGCAGGTCAACATATGTCTGGTCAGGCATGTGGTACCCAAGCGGCTGATGTTTTGGCCACGCGATATACGCTTGAGACATATGTTGCAAACAGCAGCTGTGCGATCTGATGCACTAGCCTCAAAAAAGGCCCACACCAAAGAACTTTTTGAATGACGGGCAGAGGCAGCGCCCTGCACAGGCGGAGCTCTGCGGTGTGATTCCGTCGGTGTACTGCCCTTACGCTGGCCACCAAAGGGCATCCTGCCTCGTTGGAGATGTGCCTCCTCCTCATCCTCCTCCTCCTCCTCTCTCCTATTAGGCACCCACGTGGAGTCAGTGACCTCATCATCACCTCCCTCCTCATCACTGGAGGCAATCTGGCAGTATGCTGCAGCTGCTGGAACATGACTGCCAGATTGGTGTCCTTCTTGAGCATCCTCTCTGTCTGCTCTCACGCTACTGCCTTCCTCTAGCTGGGTTTCATCATCAGACCCTTCGAAACGCTGGGCATCCTCCTGGAGCATGTACCCAACACTGTGCTGAAACAGTTCGGGGGACTCCTCAGGAGGAGGACATGGTGGGTCTAGGGAAGGAGTGACTGATGATGAGTCTGACATTGATACCAGGGAAGAGGACGCTTTGGCAGCTGCTTTTCCAGTACCCTGAGCCTGGGTGAGAGAGGATGAGGAGGAGGAGGAGGGCTTGGTCATCCACTCTACCAAGTCTTCGGCATGATGTGGCTCAACATGTCCAGCTGCCGAAAAGAAGGACAAGCGTGTCCCATGGCCATGTGCTGATGACAATGCACCGCGTCCACGACCAGCACTGTTGCCCCCAGACACAGAGCCTGCTTGCCCTCTTTTATTGCCTCCTGACTGTCTGCCTCTCCTTGTTTGCCTTCCAGACATTCTAATAGATGGCCTGCAGGGAGATGGGAAAAAAGCAATAAGGGCTACCTTCAGGTGTCCTTCTCTGTCCCTTGAAACAAGGACTTTGACAGTGAAAGAAACTGACACACTCTCCCTACCTACAGTTTTCTGTCCCTAGAAAAAATGTTTTTTTTAAGCACAATTTAGCACAAGGAGAATTACCTCACTGTCCTTCCAGGTCCCTGGAAACAAGGACTTTGACAGTGAAAGAAACTGACACACTCTCCCTACCTACAGTTTTCTGTCCCTAGAAAAAATGTTTTTTTTAAGCACAATTTAGCACAAGGAGAATTACCTCACTGTCCTTCCAGGTCCCTGGAAACAAGGACTTTGACAGTGAAAGAAACTGACACACTCTCCCTACCTACAGTTTTCTGTCCCTAGAAAAAATGTTTTTTTTAAGCACAATATAGCACAAGGAGAATTCACTCACTGTCCTTCCAGGTCCCTGGAAACAAGGACTTTGACAGTGAAAGAAACTGACACACTCTCCCTACCTACAGTTTTCTGTCCCTAGAAAAAATGTTTTTTTTAAGCACAATTTAGCACAAGGAGAATTACCTCACTGTCCTTCCAGGTCCCTGGAAACAAGGACTTTGACAGTGAAAGAAACTGACACACTCTCCCTACCTACAGTTTTCTGTCCCTAGAAAAAATGTTTTTTTTAAGCACAATATAGCACAAGGAGAATTCACTCACTGTCCTTCCAGGTCCCTGGAAACAAGGACTTTGACAGTGAAAGAAACTGACACACTCTCCCTACCTACAGTTTTCTGTCCCTAGAAAAAATGTTTTTTTTAAGCACAATATAGCACAAGGAGAATTCACTCACTGTCCTTCCAGGTCCCTGGAAACAAGGACTTTGACAGTGAAAGAAACTGACACACTCTCCCTACCTACAGTTTTCTGTCCCTAGAAAAAATGTTTTTTTTAAGCACAATTTAGCACAAGGAGAATTACCTCACTGTCCTTCCAGGTCCCTGGAAACAAGGACTTTGACAGTGAAAGAAACTGACACACTCTCCCTACCTACAGTTTTCTGTCCCTAGAAAAAATGTTTTTTTTAAGCACAATTTAGCACAAGGAGAATTACCTCACTGTCCTTCCAGGTCCCTGGAAACAAGGACTTTGACAGTGAAAGAAACTGACACACTCTCCCTACCTACAGTTTTCTGTCCCTAGAAAAAATGTTTTTTTTAAGCACAATTTAGCACAAGGAGAATTACCTCACTGTCCTTCCAGGTCCCTGGAAACAAGGACTTTGACAGTGAAAGAAACTGACACACTCTCCCTACCTACAGTTTTCTGTCCCTAGAAAAAATGTTTTTTTTAAGCACAATTTAGCACAAGGAGAATTACCTCACTGTCCTTCCAGGTCCCTGGAAACAAGGACTTTGACAGTGAAAGAAACTGACACACTCTCCCTACCTACAGTTTTCTGTCCCTAGAAAAAATGTTTTTTTTAAGCACAATATAGCACAAGGAGAATTCACTCACTGTCCTTCCAGGTCCCTGGAAATAAGGACTTTGACAGTGAAAGAAACTGACACACTCTCCCTACCTACAGTTTTCTGTCCCTAGAAAAAATGTTTTTTTTAAGCACAATTTAGCACAAGGAGAATTACCTCACTGTCCTTCCAGGTCCCTGGAAACAAGGACTTTGACAGTGAAAGAAACTGACACACTCTCCCTACCTACAGTTTTCTGTCCCTAGAAAAAATGTTTTTTTTAAGCACAATTTAGCACAAGGAGAATTACCTCACTGTCCTTCCAGGTCCCTAGAAACAAGGACTTTGACAGTGAAAGAAACTGACACACTCTCCCTACCTACAGTTTTCTGTCCCTAGAAAAAATGTTTTTTTTAAGCACAATTTAGCACAAGGAGAATTACCTCACTGTCCTTCCAGGTCCCTGGAAACAAGGACTTTGACAGTGAAAGAAACTGACACACTCTCCCTACCTACAGTTTTCTGTCCCTAGAAAAAATGTTTTTTTTTAAGCACAATTTAGCACAAGGAGAATTACCTCACTGTCCTTCCAGGTCCCTGGAAACAAGGACTTTGACAGTGAAAGAAACTGACACACTCTCCCTACCTACAGTTTTCTGTCCCTAGAAAAAATGTTTTTTTTAAGCACAATTTAGCACAAGGAGAATTACCTCACTGTCCTTCCAGGTCCCTGGAAACAAGGACTTTGACAGTGAAAGAAACTGACACACTCTCCCTACCTACAGTTTTCTGTCCCTAGAAAAAATGTTTTTTTTAAGCACAATATAGCACAAGGAGAATTACCTCACTGTCCTTCCAGGTCCCTGGAAACAAGGACTTTGACAGTGAAAGAAACTGACACACTCTCCCTACCTACAGTTTTCTGTCCCTAGAAATTTTTTTTTTTTTAAGCACAATATAGCACAAGCACAAAACACACTGACACTCTCCCTACCTATCCTTCTCTTTCCCTAAACTAAAGGAATCCAGGTTAAGCAAGAAAGAAATAAAAGTCACTGTCCCTGCCTATGCTGCTCTATCCCTGCTCCGGAACACACTACACTAGGCCGCCGTGCTGGCGGCCTTTTATAGTGTGGGGCGTGTACTAAACCCCCTCAGCAATAATTGGCCACAGGCATCCTGCCTGTGGCCAATCATTGCTCTCCTCGCTGCCGGCGCTGTGATTGGCCAAGCATGCGGGGTCACAGTGCATGCTTGGCCAATCACAGCGCCTGGATGACACTGCGATGGCGTAGTGCATTGTGGGCCGTTCGCGTCACTCGAATTTGGCGCGAACGGCCCAAATCGTTCGATCTTCGTCGAACTATCGAACAGCCGATGTTCGAGTCGAACGTATGTTCGACTCGAACACGAAGCTCATCCCTATTTCAGATTGTTAAATTATCCTTTTATTTGTTGTTTTTTTAGCATCATTATATATCTAGTGTGTTTATTGTTCATGTTTTTATTATGTTTGTTGTAAACAGGTTGGGTGGCTGTGCTGACGTCCATTTTCATTTTATCATTCTGAGGGTGAGGCCTATTTTAGGTCTTTGGCCCTTTTAAGGGTGTGATTGTTTTTCATTTATGAGGAATTTTTGTTCTTGGGTATGGGGCCTTATATTGTACCACGCCTACTGGTTGTTGCCTTTCGTGCCCATGTTTGGCAATTACTGACTTATGAACAGTTTTCTTCTCATTCCTTGTAAATTAAGTTCATTTAGAAATTCCAGTATGGATTTTTTATGTCCTGTCATTCTGGCTGGTTGAGCTGTTTTATTTTTATTTTATTTTGTCTTTACGTCCATTGAATTGCAACCTCTGAGCGCATGTGCTTTAATTCTGTGTCATTCTACTAGATGCCTCCCAGCAGCTCCCTGTATTACATGTTTAGCGTTACCCCCAGACTAAGGGAGCCGCTGGTTTGCTTTTGGACCCTGTACACAGCACAACCAACCCCCGGCAATCTACTCAGCCCTTCTCTGGCACAGCTAGTCTAGGGGTGGTATTTCTATATAGCTCTATAACAGTTCATGCACAATCCCACAATGCCTTTCTAGTGATACATACACACATACATATATATATATATATATTGTGAGGGGGTTAGCTCGGCAGCGGGTGTGTGTGACCCCCGGGATGGGCTCCCCACACAAAACAGGCCCAGCAAACGGAGGTTGTGGTTTTCAAAATCAAAAAGGTGCGGTTTATTTTCTATTTACAGTGACAAAACACAGCAAAGCAAAAGAAACATAAACAAAATAAATCCTGGTCAAGTTGACCTCTGACTAAACATACAGGTTTCCTAACTAACAACTGGGATCAGCCTAGTGCTGTCCTAGTCCCTAAGTCCCTGGTTTTAAATGTCCAAGCAAATAGCCACACAGGCTTTGTCTCACCGCACAGGGGTTCACTCTCCCTAGACAGTCCACACAGGTCTGGTTCCAGGCATGAGCTAACATCTAATGAAGCTGGGAGTTCTTATAGAGGCCTAAATGAGCTGACAAGCTTCAGCTGGTCTCATCAACTCCCTGTCTGCACGACGCCCCACACTCTCCCTAGACATATGAGTCATCCATGAGCCCACTAGCCTTAGCTGGGCTTATACAACTCTCCACCTAGTCGTATAAGTCGGCGTAAAGCCTGAATCTGGGCGAAATATATCTACCCCCCTGGATGCAACCAGGTGACTTTACCTTCCTGCTGTCACATACCCCCCCCTCTTGTTTTAACCTCGGGGTTGGAACACCAGCAATCAGGCATTCATGTACTCGAGACAAAGCATCCACATTCCCCATTTGAACGCCAGGGCGATGCTTTACTGTGAAGTTGAATTCCTGGAGGGCCAGGAACCACCTATTCACTCTTCTATTTGTTTCCTTGTTTTGAGCCATCCACTTTAACGGAGCGTGATCCGTAACCATGTCAAAGTGCCTACCTAGCAGGTAGTACCGAAGGGAATCTAGAGCCCACTTCACCGCTAAACACTCCTTTTCAACGGTGGCGTAATTTACCTCATGGGACTTCAACTTCCTGCTGAGGTAAATGACTGGGTGCTCTTCCCCGTTCCAGACCTGGGACAATACTGCTCCTAACCCCACATCTGACGCATCACTTTGTACGACAAAGTCTTTAGAGAAGTCGGGTGAGTACAACACTGGCTGGCTACATAAGGCTTGTTTCAAGAATTGGAATGCTGCCTCAGCCTCGGGGGTCCATTTAATCATGACCGACCCTTTCCCCTTCGTCAGGTTGGTTAGGGGCACAGCCTTAGAAGCAAAGTGGGGAATGAATCGCCGATAATACCCAGCGATTCCCAGAAAGGCTCGTACCTGCTTCTTGCTGTTGGGACGTGGCCAACTCTGGATGGCCTCGACTTTGTTGAGTTGGGGTTTTATTACTCCCCTCCCAATGGTGTACCCAAGATATTTGGCCTCCTCCTGCCCAATGGTACACTTCTTGGGGTTAGCCGTAAACCCCGCTTCCCGAACAGAGTCCAGGACTGCTTGCACTTTTGGCAGATGTGAGGCCCAATCTGTGCTATGGACAATTACGTCATCCAGGTAAGCCGCAGCATACTTCCGATGGGGCCTCAGCATCTGGTCCATTTTCCGCTGGAATGTGGCCGGCGCATTCTGTAACCCGAACGGCATTCTTTTATATTGGAACGCCCCGTCTGGGGTTACAAATGCGGTTTTCTCTTTGGCCGACTTGGCCAAGGGGATTTGCCAATACCCTTTTGTGAGGTCAAGAGTCGTCATGTATCGGGCTGTTCCCAGCCGGTCGATCAACTCATCTATACGTGGCATGGGGTAGGTGTCAAATTTTGTAACTTTGTTCAACTGACGAAAATCGTTACAAAATCGCCAGCTCCCATCCGGTTTAGGCACCAACACGATGGGACTAGACCAATCACTTTGGGACTCCTCTATCACCCCTAAGTTCAGCATTTTCTGTACTTCCTCCCGTATTGCCTCCCGTCGGGCCTCTGGGATCCGATAGGGTTTTAACTTCACCCTTTCACCGGGCGGGGTAATGATGTCATGCTCTACCCCAGATGTTTGTCCCGGCAGCTCAGAGAATACCTCCTTGTTGCGAAGCACAAACTCCTTAACCTCCTGTTGTTGGGGTTGTGACAAGGTGGCTGCTATTCCAACCTCAGGAATCACGCAACCAGTTTGAGCTGGTGACCAAGTGTCTGCGACTAGGGACTCTCTATCCCTCCAGGCTTTCAACAGATTAACGTGATAGATCTGTTCGGGCTTTCGCCTTCCTGGTTGTCTGACCTTGTAATTCACTTCGCTCACTTTTTCCATTATCTCGTAGGGGCCTTGCCATTTGGCAAGGAATTTACTTTCAACCGTAGGGACAAGTACCAGTATCCTATCCCCCGGGGAAAAGGTACGGGTCTTGGCTCCACGGTTGTACACTCTCTGCTGTGCTAACTGCGCTTGGGCCAAATGTTCCTTCACGATGGGCATTACCTGTGCAATTCGGTCTTGCATCAGGGCGACATGCTCAATCACACTCCTGTGGGGAGAACTCTCACTTTCCCAAGTTTCCTTGGCAATATCCAACAGCCCTCTTGGGTGTCTCCCATACAGTAACTCAAAGGGGGAGAATCCCGTAGAGGATTGGGGCACCTCCCTAATAGCAAACATCAGATAAGGAAGTAGACAGTCCCAATCCTTTCCATCTCTATCCACCACTTTCTTCAACATTTGTTTTAGGGTTTTGTTGAATCTTTCAACCAGCCCATCGGTTTGGGGGTGATACACAGATGTACGTAATTGCGTCACTTTGAATAATTTACACAGCTCCTTCATAACCCGGGACATAAAGGGTGTACCTTGGTCCGTAAGCAGTTCTTTACAAATACCCACCCGGCTAAACACAAGAGATAGCTCTTTGGCTATGGTTTTGGCCGAGGTATTTCGGAGAGGGATCGCTTCTGGATAACGGGTGGCATAGTCCAATATAACTAATATGTACTGGTGCCCCCTAGCGGACTTGATTATAGGACCTACCAAATCCATGGCGATCCTCTCAAACGGGACCTCAATGATGGGTAGAGGGACCAGCGGGCTACGGAAATGTGGCATCGGGGCCGACCTCTGACACACAGGGCAGGAGGAACAATAATTTTCTACGTCCTTCATCACCCCCGGCCAATAGAATCTCTGTAATACCCTCTCTCGGGTTTTCTCTGTCCCCAGATGACCTCCAAGAATGTGCCCATGGGCCAACTCCAACACCAACTTCCTGTAAGGTTTGGGCACCACAAGCTGCTCAACGGTTTCTTCTGCCCTTTTTGCCACCCGATACAGTAGGTCCTTCTCTACGCTGAAGTATGGGTAAGTGCAGGTATTATCTGGGTTCACTAACTCGCCATCTATTTTCACTACGTTTTCCCGTGCCTTTATTAGGGCGGGGTCTTTCAACTGTTCTGTGGCAAAGTTTTCCCTGTGAACCTCAAGATCAGAAAACTCCACAGACGGTAGGTTTTCGTCTGAGGAGGTGGGCTCCTCTCCAGTTTCTTGAGTCCCCCCTGCCAATACTGATAAGGGAAATTCCGGAGAGTCCTCACCACTCTCAGGGGAGTTCTGGCTATCACATTCCTGGTACATAGGGGCACCAGTGAGGGGCTCAGGATCATCCCACAGTTCCCAGAACTTCGGAAAATCCCTTCCCACAATGGCGTCATGCGGTAACTGAGATACTAAGCCCACTGGATGAGAGAGGGTACCTTTGGGGGTCTCGAAACACACTGTAGTCACTGGATACTCTCGGGTGTCCCCATGCACACAAATAACAGCTACCTTGCTATTCCCAGAGACCTCTGTTTTAACTAACTCAGCCTTTATCAGGGTCACAAGGCTACCTGAATCCAGCAATACCACAACATTTCTACCATTAACACACATTTTGCATAAATGTTTCTCAGTTCCTCGAATGGCAGTGCATGCGACTGTCGCACACAGCGACTGACGTCTGCCCGTCAGAAAGTCACACTGCATGGGTTCCTCCACAACCGGGCAATTGGCTGCAATATGTCCCGCTTGCCGGCAGCGGTAGCAAACGATCCTTCTTGCCGCCTCTTGAGCCGCTGATTTCCCAGGCTGTTCTCGCCAAACTTGGGGTAGAGCTCCCACCCTCTCACTCTCTCCACCCTCACCCCTTGGAATCCTCTTATCCGCCCCTGGGGATGGTCTGGTCTTAGGGTGGAAAGTCCGAGTGTCTCTGGAAGAGGCCGTCAGGTTCTCTGTAGCCAAGTATTTCTCCACACGATCCACAAGACCATCGACCGTCTCTGGGTCTCCATGGCTTACCCACTTTTGGATGGCAGTAGGAAGAGCTCTCAAAAACCGATCCATTACAACACGTTCCACAATCTTTGGTGCGGACAAAGTCTCTGGCTGTAGCCACTTTCTGCTCAGGTGAATGAGATCATACATTTGAGACCTGGGGGGTTTTCCAAGCTGGAAAGTCCAGTTATGCACACGCTGAGCCCGGACAGCCTGGGTGACACCCAGCCTTGCCAATATTTCAGCTTTTAGCATCACATAGTCTTTTGCTTGGTTAGGCTCTAGGTCATAGTAAGCTTTCTGCGATTCACCAGTTAACAGAGGAGCCACCAGTCCAGCCCACTGCTCCTCAGGCCACTTTTCTCTTTCAGCGGTCCTTTCAAATGTGGTCAAAAATACCTCTGGATCATCCTCTCCAGTCATTTTTGTCAATAAACGACTCACCCCAAAGGACGCGGTATTAGTGGGACGGCTTTCCTCACTGGTCTGCGGACGTTGCTGCATTACTGCTTCCATCTGTTGTTGTAGTCTCTGCTCTTGCTTCTGCAACAGGTCTATGAAGCGGGCCTCAGATTGCTGCTGGGCTCGTTGCTGAGCCTCCAGACTCTGTTGCAAAGTTGCGTTTGTCTGCTGCTGGGCTGCAAGGCTCTGTTGATGAGCTTGCTGCTGGGCTGCGAAGTTCTGTTGTTGAGCTGCAAGGCTCTGTTGATGAGCTGCAAGGCTCTTTTGCAAACCTGCATTTGTCTGCTGTTGATTGGCATTTGCTAGAGCCAGCTGCTTCAGTATCTCCTCCATGCTGGCTTAAAAAAAAACTGCCCGCATTCTCCACCAACTGTGAGGGGGTTAGCTCGGCAGCGGGTGTGTGTGACCCCCGGGATGGGCTCCCCACACAAAACAGGCCCAGCAAACGGAGGTTGTGGTTTTCAAAATCAAAAAGGTGCGGTTTATTTTCTATTTACAGTGACAAAACACAGCAAAGCAAAAGAAACATAAACAAAATAAATCCTGGTCAAGTTGACCTCTGACTAAACATACAGGTTTCCTAACTAACAACTGGGATCAGCCTAGTGCTGTCCTAGTCCCTAAGTCCCTGGTTTTAAATGTCCAAGCAAATAGCCACACAGGCTTTGTCTCACCGCACAGGGGTTCACTCTCCCTAGACAGTCCACACAGGTCTGGTTCCAGGCATGAGCTAACATCTAATGAAGCTGGGAGTTCTTATAGAGGCCTAAATGAGCTGACAAGCTTCAGCTGGTCTCATCAACTCCCTGTCTGCACGACGCCCCACACTCTCCCTAGACATATGAGTCATCCATGAGCCCACTAGCCTTAGCTGGGCTTATACAACTCTCCACCTAGTCGTATAAGTCGGCGTAAAGCCTGAATCTGGGCGAAATATATCTACCCCCCTGGATGCAACCAGGTGACTTTACCTTCCTGCTGTCACAATATATATATATAAACTCCAATACCAGATTTGAGAAAATGTAAAAGGTTTTCTTGTAGATAAAAAAGGGTTAACAATCAATATTACATATAACGCATGCATGCAGAGCCCTGCAGTAATACTAACACACACTAACATATAGCTTGAGTCCCCGTTAGTAATATGGCACTCAAAAGTACTATCAACTCCCAGTCAGGCCTGACTCAAGTAAAACTCAGTCTCTAGAGAAGGAATCTTCGCATGCCAGATGATCGATGGTGCACATACAGGAACAATATTTGTAATCCAACAAGGTATAAAGTAGTAGAACAACTCCCCGGAGACTATGTGACTCTGTCCTCCAACTAGTCTCCTGACAGGAAAAGGGAAATATAACCTGATGGGCCAAGGCAGTCTATAGGCCTAATAAAGTACTCGATTATAGCTGTGAGCAGGTGCTCTCTCACCCCTCCGGACTCGATCCCAGTCCGGGACTCCCACCGCTGTGTCTTCACACACACACAGGATCTGCCACCGCCTGATCTCCGGTTCACTGACGTCCCTGAAGCAGGTAGATGTCTGTCACCACACAGGCTCCGCAGCGATTTGGAAGGCTCTCTGGAAGTGCGCAAGGCCCAGGCCTCGGGCCTTGCACTTGCAGCAGGTCCGCACAGGAAGTCCTCTTGCCAGCCGCGCGGTGTCCAAAGAGGCCGGGCTTAGCCTCGCCCTCCCCTTTTATACCCCACCCATGAGTCTCTGCAGCAGCCCAATGCACCCTGGGTGCCTCAACGGAGACCCCGCTACACATGTAATATCAGTGTTTACAAGAGGCAGGGGGGCGGGACTCACACTGCCTGGCCTTACGATTTTGTCTCCATGGTTACCTATATGCCAAGACGTATCCTCATCTCTCACCTCCCCCACGTGATTTGCTTGTCGCAGATGTGGTGGGCGGGACTTGAGTGAGTGATTCTGACGCTCCCTATAGGGTTGGCGGGTCACGTGATCGCATGTCCATCTCGTCATGTGACGCGCTGATCATGTTGCGTGTGATCACCGCCGCTGTTCTTCCTGCTGTCTGTATGACGCAGAAGCGGTGGGCGGGATCTCACTATTGGATGGTGACGCTACTGTTAGGGATGGAGGGTCATGTGACCGCACCCCCATCTCATCATGTGATATGTGCACTGCGCCACCCCTGGGGACGGATCTGTGGAGGATGGCACAGCTGTTGCCTTGATCACCGCCAATGTACCGATCGTGATGGTGAAAGGGGCAGGTTAAACATAAGGCAGGTGAGTGTTAGACATTGATAATGTCATTAGCAGCACCTGTCCTGTGATGGGGAGTCTCTAGCTCGGAGTGGGCAGGACTTTTGTCTACTGAACCAGGTATTGTCTTTATAAATGGAATACTGACACACCAGCCCCTTATTATTCGCTGAGGAAGTCCTTTACCATGGACGATACGCGTGCGGGGGGCTTTTGTGATGTCAGGACAGCTACCCACCTGGTTCTTTTATGTGTATTTTATATGACTTCAATCCTGGGACACAGTGCCGTGCTTGTGAGTAGTTTTTTTCTTTTAATAAATCAGTGATGTTTATGCAAATAGAGAGCACTATGTATTTTCTTTGCATCTTTACATGATCCAATTTATACATATGTAGCGGCCTCACCCCATCTCCTTTGTCTAGGGGTATGTCACACGACAGGGTGAGATGTGCTACGGCCCATGTCCTCCCCATAGCTGTGGGTGAGGTGAAGGCCAGCACCAGATATTTCCTCGGGCCTATGTGTTTTGTTCTAGAATACAGTCCTGCTGTGTCAACACTTCCCTCTGCTCCCATTAACCAGAGTTCCACACACCGATCACAGTCCAACTCTTGCTTTATTGTACATCTCACAATAAACAGTGCTTCAGTAGCGAACTGGTTGCGACTTGATAACAATTTGATACGGGGGTGAGCAGGTCGAGGCACTATCCTGGTTATCAACTAAACCACTGCGATCTCGCCAGCGGTTACTAGCTAGAAAGGACTTAGAATCTGAGAGTCTCTACCAGCGACTCAAGAGAACTTAGATAGGAGTACCTTCACTGCGCTGCGGCCCCTATCAGGGGAAGATGTCCCTCCAAGGGAGTTACCAGAGGCCCATCCGTCACTGGGTTGATGCTGTTCCAGACTCTCCGAATGGGTAACCTCCCCGGCCTCCTCACCTCAGACATGGGCCCCGTCCACCTCAGGGACCCTCGGACGTCTCCACCCTCGCGGGATCCAGTCAAAGTCACTGGACCCCAGGCCTCCTAGTTTAGTACCTCACCCCAGGCTGAAGGTGCCTGGGATGGACTCCAACTCCATTCCGGTCAGGCCTAGGGCGCCGACTGCAGACATGCTCCAAGAGACTGCAGACATGCTCCAAGAGATGGCCAGAGACTGCAGACATGCTCCAATAATTGGTCAGAGACTGCAGACATGATACAAGAGACATGATACAAGAGATGGCCAGAGACTGCAGACATGATACAAGAGACATGATACAAGAGACGGTCAGAGACTGCAGACATGCTCCAAGAGATGGTCAGAGACTGCAGACATGCTCCAGGAGATGGTCAGAGACTGCAGACATGCTCCAAGAATTGGTCAGAGACTGCAGACATGATACAAGAGACATGCTCCAAGAGATGGTCAGAGACTGCAGACATGATACAAGAGACAGAGACTGCAGACATGCTCCAAGAGATGGTCAGAGACTACAGACATGCTCCGAGAGATGGCCAGAGACTGCAGACATGATACAGAAAATGCTCAGAGACTATGAACATGCTACAGGGATTGTTGGAGACTGGGGGCATGCCTCAGCAGTCAATCATAGACTGGAGACCTAGTACATGACACATTACAGATAAGTGTCTGCAGGGGACCAATGGGCTACATGTGGCCCTGGGAACTAAGCACTGCATTGTACATTTGGAGGGAAGTGCACATTATTTTTCCATGCAGCGTGTCACTTGCCACCAGATGCAGTGTGCCATTTGCCACCCATTGCCTGGCACCAGATGCAGCGTTTCATTTGCCACCGTTGCCTGAGGCCAGATGCAGTGGGTCACTTACCACCGTTGCCTGATGCCAGATGCAGCGTGTCACTTGTACCGTTGGCTGACACCAGATGCAGTGTGCCATTTTTCACCTGTAGCCTGCCACCAGATGCAGTGTGCCACTTTCCTCCCATAGCCTGCCACCAGATGCAGTGTGCCACTTTCCACCCGTAGCCTGCCACCAGATGCAGTGTGCCACTTGTCACCTATAGCCTGCCATCAGTCCAACACACCGGAGCCCCGGGAAAGTGAACGCTCCTCACGCTGCTGGCTGCTGATGTGACTCCTCTCATGCGGGGGCCGGGGGGTGTCACATCTTTAGCTCTCAGGGGTTTATGCTGGGACCTGTAGTCCTTCACTTCTGGGGGGTCCCATCTCCCAAAAGTGAAGGACTACAAGTCCCAGCATGAACCTCTGATATCTAAGGATGTGATGCCCCCCAAATTGAAGGACTACAGGTCCCAGCATGGACCCCTGAGAATTAAGGGTGTGACCCCCATATATATCACATGCTAATGCTGGGACCTGTAGTTCTTTGCTAATTAGGGGGGGGCATCACATCATGAACCCTGCCCTGATATCTAGGGTTGTGTCCTCCTTCCATCCCTCCCAGGGTGTAATCTCATTTGTCAGTGTCCTCTCCTCTTCTGCAGACCCATTATCTGCCTATCATCCTCTTATCAGTGCTAGCTCCAGGCTGACACACACTCTGAGCTCCTGTGAAGTGCTGACAGTTCAGCACTGGCTGCTGGGGGAGAGCTGACTGAGGATTTTAACCCCGATCTGTCCATGGTCAGTGCTTTGGATTTACTTGTCTTTCTATAAAACTCATCTCTCCTTTGTGCACTTCTGCATGCTGCTGGCTGAATGATGCAGGGAGGAGGTGGGTGGAGTTAATCAGTAGGCGCGGAGAAGGAGGAAGTTAAATCCTCCCCACTGTGAATGCTGGGTCTCTGCCTCTCTCCTCCTCGTGACATCACTGGTTGCTAGATGCCAGGCAGGCTGCGGCTAGCAACCATTTGGGTACTAAGCCAGGGGCTCATGTAAAAGGGGGTCTCACCAGCCAGGGGTCCACAGGCTGTCAGTGAGTGACAGCATCGATGTGCGGGATATTTTAAGGGGCATCAGATCAGTTTCAAGGCCGGGGGGCAATTCCGGGACACTGTATTGTCTTGGAATGAGGGTGCCCAGGATCCAGGACAGAGCTGCCAATTGCTGGGAATGTCCCGCCGAATCAGGCACGGTTGGGAGGTATGCATATAATATGAGGTCAAACCTTTTCAATTTGTATGCAATCAGGCAGGCCCATGCACTACATGGTTTTGGTAAACCTAAAGGAAATCAGACATCAAAAGTTGTATAGTGTGTGTGGGGTCTTAGCCTACTTCTCTTTCAGACATTTTGTTTGCTTTCTAAATACACTCACGTAACGTACCTTTATATATCCCACAAAGTTAGGTACTTTCAGCTGAAGTGCAACAATAAAAATTAATCTTCAGAGATGGAGGGGAGATGCACTGTCAGGTCACCTGAGGCCAGGTGACAGATGCACACCATTGGGGTCAGGAGTGCACCGCTATGGTAGTGGACCCTATGGCTGACTGCTGTGGATAGAACCCTGGGTGGTACAGGAAGGCAGGTCCACTGGGGCACCAACACGGATCCCACAGGGAGCTAGAACATAAGATTCCCCAGGGCTCGGAGTCTAAGAGCCAGCAGGTATTCACCAGAGCCTCTAGTGGTGAGGATGGACTATGCTGCAGATGACTGCAGGTTGCGGCCCCAAGGGTCTCCCAGCTCATGATAGGCTATAGGTTGGGGCGACTAGCAGACAAGGATAAAAACTGAGAACAAGCCAAAGGTCAGGGTCACAAGCAGGCAGGGATAGTCGAGAACGTGCCAAAGGTCAGGGTCACAAGCATGCAGGGATAGTCGGGAACACGCCAGGATCGGTAACAGAGACAAACATAGAGAACACGGCAAGCAGGAAACAGGAAACCAAACACACAATATTGCACGGCAAGGCAGGCTTGGAGAACACAGTGTTAAATAGTGGTTCTTGTTGAGGCTAGGGTGGAGCCACACTAAAGGAAGATTACTTAACCATGCAGGTGTGAGAGAGCAAGCCCTAAGGCTGATACACAGACCAGGTAAGAGACAGACAGGTCATTAAAGTATTACTGCAAGATCATGACAGTACCCCCCATCTTACAAGGCCTCCCCCGCCCCCGCTTGGGACCAGGCTTGGAGGGGAACTTCAAATGGAACTTCCTCAGAAGACGAGGTGCGAAGATTTCAGATGCAGAAATCCAAGATCTCTCCTCAGGACCGAAACCTTTCCAATCCATGAGATATTGAAGAACACCTTTACAGAAGCGAGAATCCAAAATTTGACTAACCTCATACTCCTGATCATCTTCAGAGACTGGTGCCAAGGTAGGGAAAGGACGGGAGAACTTATTCAAAACTAAAGGTTTCAGAAGGGATACATGAAAGGAGTTTGAGATCCTGAGGCTTTTAGGGATCTGGAGTTTAAAACAAACAGGATTCAGCTTTGAAATTATATTGTAAGGACCAATGAATCTCGGGGCAAATTTAGGAGAAGGAACCCGGAGTCTGATGTTCCTGGTGGAAAGCCAGACTTTGTCTCCTGGCTGTAGAGGAGGCGGCTTACGCCTGTGGCGGTCAGAAAAACCCTTGAATTTTTTGGCAGCTGTCTGGAGGGAATTGTGAACGTCAACCCACATGGAATTGATTGATTCCTGAACAGTAGCCAAAGCTGGGATGTCGGAAGAACAGGTCATAGGAAGAGAGAGATGAGGATGTCTTCCATAAACAGTGACAAAGGGTGTCTTCTGAGAACTGACGTTGACATTATTATTGTGGGAGAACTCTGCCTACGGGAGTAGGGATGCCCAATCATCGTGATGAGCCGAGACCAAGGTACGGAGAAAAACTTCTAACTCCTGATTAACCCTCTCAGTCTGACCATTGGATTGAGGATGGTAAGAAGAGGTAAAATCCAAGGTAATGTTGAGGGACTTGCAAAAGGCTCTCCAAAAGCGAGAAGTAAACTGAACACCCCTGTCCGAAACAACATGGGAAGGGACTCCATGAAGGCGGAAAACCTGTCGTACAAAAATGGGAACCAAGGCAGGAGCAGAAGGGAGACCAGGAAGAGTAACAATATGGGCCATCTTGGAGAATCAATCAATTACCACCCAAATGACTGTATTCTTCTCAGAAGGTGGAAGATCAGTGATGAAGTCCATGGCTATGTGAGACCAGGGCTCCTTGGGAATGGGCAAGGGCATGAGAAGACCAGCAGGAGCCTGCGTGGAGGATTTAGACTGGGCACAGACATGACAAGCCTTAACATAGTCTTTGACATCCGAACGGAGAGTAGGCCACCAGTAGTGGCGACTGATGAGGAGGAAGCATCGAAGGAACCCAGCATGACCTGCCACCTTGGAGTCATGTCCCCAATGGAGGATCTTAGTTCTCAGCTCAGTGGAGACGAAGGTCTTACCAGGAGGAATCTTTGACTCCAGGGTGGTAAAATGGGCAAGGATGCATGAGGTAGGGATGGTGGGCTCCTCGTCCTGAATGTCAAAAGACCTAGAGAGGGCATCAGCCCGACTGTTGCAGGAACCAGGTTTGAACGTAATGGTGAAGTTAAAATGGGAAAAGAAGAGACATTATGGAATGTGGGGAACCCTCCAAGAGAAGACGCCACTCCTCCAATGCCAATTTAATTGCAAGAAGTTCCCGATCCCCAATGGCGTAATTCTTCTCCGCCTGAGAAATTTTTCTGGAGAAAAACGCACGTGGTTGACGTTTCTTTCCAAAGGATTGAAGAAGCACAGCTCCCACCCCAGTTGAGGAAGCGTCCACTTCAATAAAAAATGGATCCCCAGGGTCAGGTCGCCTCAACAAAGGTCCAGACACGAAGGCCTGTTTCAAATCATGAAAGTCAGAGACAGCTTCAGGGGGCCACTCCTTGGCATTAGCACCCTTCTTGGTCAAGGCGATAATATGCGCAGCAATAGAGGAGTAATTCCTAATGAACTGCCTGTAATAATTAGAGAACCCAAGAAAGCGCTGTGTGGCCTTGAGGCCGGCAGGAAGAGGCCAGTTGGTAATGGCTGAGATCTTTCCAGGATCCATACGAAGACCGAAGTTAGAGACGAAGCATCCCAGAAACAGGACTTCAGAACACTCAAAAGAACATTTCTCCAGCTTGGCGTACTATATATTCTCGAAGACACTGAAGTACAATCCGGACATGGTCTCTGTGAACAGACTGTGACAGCAGGAAGGTAAAGTCACCTGGTTGCATCCAGGGGGGTAGATATATTTCGCCCAGATTCAGGCTTTACGCCGACTTATACAACTAGGTGGAGAGTTGTATAAGGCTAGTGGGCTCATGGATGACTCATACCTCTAGGGAGAGTGTGGGGCGTCGTACAGACAGGGAGTTGATGAGGCCAGCTGAAGCTTGTGAGCTCATTTAGGCCTCTATAAAAACTCCCAGCTTCATTAGATGTTAGCTCATGCCTGGAACCAGACCTGTGTGGACTGTCTAGGGAGAGTGAACCCCTGTGCGGTGAGGCAAAAGCCTGTGTGGCTATTTGTTTGGACTTTTACTAAACCAGGGACTTAGGGACTAGGACAGCACCAGGCTGATCCCAGTTGTTAGTTTAGGAAACCTGCATGTTTAGTCAGAGGTCAAACTGACCAGGATTTATTTTGTTTATGTTTCTTTTTGGCTTTGCTGTGTTTTTGTCACTGTACATAGAGAAATAAACCGCACCTTTTGATTTTGAAAACCACAACCTCCGTCTGCTGGCCCTGTTTTTGTGTGGGGAGCCCAACCAGGGGGTCACACACACCCGCTACCGAGTTAACCCCCTCACAGTTGGTGGAGAACCAGTGGCAGTTTTTTTTAAGCCAGCATGGAGGAGATACTGAAACAGCTGGCTCTAGCAAATGCCAATCAACAGCAGACAAATGCAGGTTTGCAAAGGAGCCTTGCAGCCCAGCAGCAAGCTCATCAACAAGCCCAGCAGCAATTTGAGGCCCGCTTCATAGACCTGTTACAGAAGCAAGAGCAGAGACTACAACAAATGGAAGCAGTAATGCAGCAACGTCCGCAGACCAGTGAGGAAAGCCGTCCCACTAATACCGCGTCCTTTGGGGTGAGTCGTTTATTGACAAAAATGACTGGAGAGGATGATCCAGAGGTATTTTTGACCACATTTGAAAGGACTGCTGAAAGAGAAAAGTGGCCTGAGGAGCAGTGGGCTGGACTGGTGGCTCCTCTGTTAACTGGTGAATCGCAGAAGGCTTACTATGACCTAGAGCCTGACCAAGCAAAAGACTATGTGATGCTAAAAGCTGAAATATTGGCAAGGCTGGGTGTCACCCTGGCTGTCCGGGCTCAGCGTGTGCATAACTGGACTTTCCAGCTTGGAAAACCCCCCAGGTCTCAAATGTATGATCTCATTCACCTGAGCAGGAAGTGGCTACAGCCAGAGACTTTGTCCGCACCAGAGATTGTGGAACGTGTTGTAATGGATCGGTTTTTGAGAGCTCTTCCTACTGCCATCCAAAAGTGGGTAAGCCATGGAGACCCAGAGACGGCCGGTGGTCTTGTGGATCGTGTAGAGAAATACTTGGCTACAGAGAACCTGACGGCCTCTTCCAGAGACTCTCGGACTTTCCACCCTAAGACCAGACCATCCCCAGGGGCGGATAAGAGGATTCCAAGGGGTGAGGGTGGAGAGAGTGAGAGGGTGGGAGCTCTACCCAAAGTTTGGCGAGAACAGCCTGGGAAGTCAGGGGCTCAAGAGGCAGCCAAATGGATTGTTTGCTACCGCTGCCGGCAAGCGGGACATATTGCAGCAAATTGCCCGGTTGTGGAGGAACCCATGCAATGTGACTTTCTGATGGACAGACGTCAGTCGCTGTGTGCGACAGTCGCATGCACTGTCATTCGGGGAACTGAGAAACATTTATGCAAAATGTGTATTAATGGTAGAAATGTTGTGGTATTACTGGATTCAGGTAGCCTTGTGACCCTGATAAAGGCTGAATTAGTTAAAACAGAGGTCTCTGGGAATAGCAAGGTAGCTGTTATTTGTGTGCATGGGGACACCCGAGAGTATCCAGTGACTACAGTGTGTTTCGAGACCCCCAAAGGTACCCTCTCTCATCCAGTGGGGTTAGTATCTCAATTACCGCATGATGCCATTGTGGGAAGGGATTTTCCGAAGTTCTGGGAACTGTGGGATGATCCTGAGCCCCCCACTGGTGCCCCTATGTACCAGGCATGTGATAGCCAGAACTCCTCTGAGAGTGGTGAGGACTCTCCAGAATTTCCCTTGTCAGTATTGGCAGGGGAGACTCAAGAAACTGGAGAGGAGCCCACCTCCTCAGACGAAAACCTACCGTCTGTGGAGTTTTCTGATCTGGAGGTTCACAGGGAAAATTTTGCCACAGAACAGTTAAAAGACCCCGCCCTAATAAAGGCACGGGAAAACGTAGTGGAAATAGATGGCGAGTTAGTGAACCCAGATAATACCTGCACTTACCCATACTTCAGCGTAGAGAAGGACCTACTGTATCGGGTGGCAAAAAGGGCAGAAGAAACCGTTGAGCAGCTTGTGGTGCCCAAACCTTACAGGAAGTTGGTGTTGGAGTTGGCCCATGGGCACATTCTTGGAGGTCATCTGGGGACAGAGAAAACCAGAGAGAGGGTATTACAGAGATTCTATTGGCCTGGGGTGATGAAGGACATAGAAAATTATTGTTCCTCCTGCCCTGTGTGTCAGAGGTCGGCCCCGATGCCACATTTCCGTAGCCCGCTGGTCCCTCTACCCATCATTGAGGTCCCGTTTGAGAGAATCGCAATGGATTTGGTAGGTCCTATAATCAAGTCCGCTAGGGGGCACCAGTACATATTGGTTATAATGGACTATGCCACCCGTTATCCAGAAGCGATCCCTCTCAGAAATACCTCGGCCAAAACCATAGCCAAAGAGCTATCTCTTGTTTTTAGCCGGGTGGGTATTTGTAAAGAACTGCTTACGGACCAAGGTACACCCTTTATGTCCCGGGTTATGAAAGAGCTGTGTAAATTGCTCAAAGTGACGCAATTGCGTACATCTGTGTATCACCCCCAAACCGATGGGCTGGTTGAAAGATTCAACAAAACCCTAAAACAAATGTTGAAGAAAGTGGTGGATAGAGATGGAAAGGATTGGGACTGTCTACTTCCTTATTTGATGTTTGCTATTAGGGAGGTGCCCCAATCCTCTACGGGATTCTCCCCCTTTGAGTTACTGTATGGGAGACACCCAAGAGGGCTGTTGGATATTGCCAAGGAAACTTGGGAAAGTGAGAGTTCTCCCCACAGGAGTGTGATTGAGCATGTCGCCCTGATGCAAGATCGAATTGCACAGGTAATGCCCATCGTGAAGGAACATTTGGCCCAAGCGCAGTTGGCACAGCAGAGAGTGTACAACCGTGGAGCAAAGACCCGTACCTTTTCCCCGGGGGATAGGATATTGGTACTTGTCCCTACGGTTGAAAGTAAATTCCTTGCCAAATGGCAAGGCCCCTACGAGATAATGGAAAAAGTGAGCGAAGTGAATTACAAGGTCAGACAACCAGGAAGGCGAAAGCCCGAACAGATATATCACGTTAATCTGTTGAAAGCCTGGAGGGATAGAGAGTCCCTAGTCGCAGAAACTTGGTCACCAGCTCAAACTGGTTGCGTGATTCCGGAGGTTGGAATAGCAGCCACCTTGTCACAACCCCAACAACAGGAGGTTAAGGAGTTTGTGCTTCGCAACAAGGAGGTGTTCTCTGAGCTGCCGGGACAAACATCTGGGGTAGAGCATGATATTATTACCCCGCCCGGTGAAAGGGTGAAGTTAAAACCCTATCGGATCCCAGAGGCCCGACGGGAGGCAATACGGGAGGAAGTACAGAAAATGCTGAACTTAGGGGTGATAGAGGAGTCCCAAAGTGATTGGTCTAGTCCCATTGTGTTGGTGCCTAAACCGGATGGGAGCTGGCGATTTTGTAACGATTTTCGTCAGTTGAACAAAGTTACAAAATTTGACACCTACCCCATGCCACGTATAGATGAGTTGATCGACCGGCTGGGAACAGCCCGATACATGACGACTCTTGACCTCACAAAAGGGTATTGGCAAATCCCCCTGGCCAAGTCGGCCAAAGAGAAAACCGCATTTGTAACCCCAGACGGGGCGTTCCAATATAAAAGAATGCCGTTCGGGTTACAGAATGCGCCGGCCACATTCCAGCGGAAAATGGACCAGATGCTGAGGCCCCATCGGAAGTATGCTGTGGCTTACCTGGATGACATAATTGTCCATAGCACAGATTGGGCCTCACATCTGCCAAAAGTGCAAGCAGTCCTGGACTCTGTTCGGGAAGCGGGGTTTACGGCTAACCCCAAGAAGTGTACCATTGGGCAGGAGGAGGCCAAATATCTTGGGTACACCATTGGGAGGGGAGTAATAAAACCCCAACTCAACAAAGTCGAGGCCATCCAGAGTTGGCCACGTCCCAACAGCAAGAAGCAGGTACGAGCCTTTCTGGGAATCGCTGGGTATTATCGGCGATTCATTCCCCACTTTGCTTCTAAGGCTGTGCCCCTAACCAACCTGACGAAGGGGAAAGGGTCGGTCATGATTAAATGGACCCCCGAGGCTGAGGCAGCATTCCAATTCTTGAAACAAGCCTTATGTAGCCAGCCAGTGTTGTACTCACCCGACTTCTCTAAAGACTTTGTCGTACAAAGTGATGCGTCAGATGTGGGGTTAGGAGCAGTATTGTCCCAGGTCTGGAACGGGGAAGAGCACCCAGTCATTTACCTCAGCAGGAAGTTGAAGTCCCATGAGGTAAATTACGCCACGGTTGAAAAGGAGTGTTTAGCGGTGAAGTGGGCTCTAGATTCCCTTCGGTACTACCTGCTAGGTAGGCACTTTGACATGGTTACGGATCACGCTCCGTTGAAGTGGATGGCTCAAAACAAGGAAACAAATAGAAGAGTGAATAGGTGGTTCCTGGCCCTCCAGGAATTCAACTTCACAGTAAAGCATCGCCCTGGCGTTCAAATGGGGAATGTGGATGCTTTGTCTCGAGTACATGAATGCCTGATTGCTGGTGTTCCAACCCCGAGGTTAAAACAAGAGGGGGGGGGTATGTGACAGCAGGAAGGTAAAGTCACCTGGTTGCATCCAGGGGGGTAGATATATTTCGCCCAGATTCAGGCTTTACGCCGACTTATACAACTAGGTGGAGAGTTGTATAAGGCTAGTGGGCTCATGGATGACTCATACCTCTAGGGAGAGTGTGGGGCGTCGTACAGACAGGGAGTTGATGAGGCCAGCTGAAGCTTGTGAGCTCATTTAGGCCTCTATAAAAACTCCCAGCTTCATTAGATGTTAGCTCATGCCTGGAACCAGACCTGTGTGGACTGTCTAGGGAGAGTGAACCCCTGTGCGGTGAGGCAAAGCCTGTGTGGCTATTTGTTTGGACTTTTACTAAACCAGGGACTTAGGGACTAGGACAGCACCAGGCTGATCCCAGTTGTTAGTTTAGGAAACCTGCATGTTTAGTCAGAGGTCAAACTGACCAGGATTTATTTTGTTTATGTTTCTTTTTGGCTTTGCTGTGTTTTTGTCACTGTACATAGAGAAATAAACCGCACCTTTTGATTTTGAAAACCACAACCTCCGTCTGCTGGCCCTGTTTTTGTGTGGGGAGCCCAACCAGGGGGTCACACACACCCGCTACCGAGTTAACCCCCTCACAAGACATATTATCCGAAAAGATGAGAATGTTATCCAGGTAGATGACAACAAATTGGTAAAGCAGATCCCTGAAGATTTCGTTAACAAAGTTTTGGCACACCGCTGGGGCATTACACAACCCAAAGGGCATGACCAAGTATTCGTAATGCCCATCTCTAGTGTTAAACGCAGTCTTCCATTCATCCCCCTCCCGTATTCGGATCAAATTGTATGCACCCTTGAGATCCAACTTGGTAAAAATGGAGGCACCTTTCAACCTGTCGAATAGTTCCGATATTAAAGGTAGGGGGCATCGATTTTTGATCGTTACTGCGTTTAAAGTGGTTGTAAACCCACTTTTTCAACTTGCACCTACAGGTAAGCCTAGATTAAGGCTTACCTGTAGGTGCAAGAAATATCTCCTAAACCTACACGGTTTAGGAGATATTTACTAAAATGACAAGCGCCGCTGTCTACGGCGCATGCGCGCCGTAGACAACGGCGCACTTATGGGGTTAATTCCATTCACATACTCGGCTACTTCCCAGCAATCGCTGGGCGTAGCCGAGTGGGACGCCTCCCGCGCGCATGCGCAGAGTGACGTCTCCGCCGCTCCGGCCAATCACAGCGCTGGAGCGGCGCTGTGATTGGCTGGTGCGGCGATACCCGGAAGTAACATTCCGGCTATCGCCGCAGTGATGTCTGCGGCTGGACAGAGGGACGAGGACGGCTTCGGGGGCCCCGATCTAAGGTAAGTGGAACATAATGAGCTATTATGCTAGTCATAATAGCTCATTATGCCTTTCTCTTGCAGGTGGGCCAAAAAATAAAAATAATAAAAGTGGGTTTACAACCACTTTAAGCCTTGATAGTCAATGCAGGGTCTTAGGGTACCATCCTTTTTGGCAACAAAAAAGAATCCTGCTCCCGCAGGCGATGAGGATTTCCAGATGAATCCTTTTTCTAGATTTTCCACAACATACTCACATGGCCTGGGTCTCTGGGATGAGCTGCTCCAGGTACAAGGTCAATGGCACAGTCAAAGGACCTGTGAGGAGGGAGTACCTTAGCTGACTTTTTACAGAACACATCCTGGAAATCGCTATATGCAGCGGGAAGGGCAGAGGATACTGAGGTGGTGACCATGGGAAGTCTCTCCTTAGGGGCAACCTTGAGTAGGCAGGATGAGAAACAGGAGGGAGCCCAAGCCAGCATCTGCCCAGAAGTCCAGTCAATGTGTGGAGAGTGGAGCTGCAACCAAGGAAGCCCCAATATGATAGGGGTTGAGACCTTAGGAAGAATAAGGAAGGATATCCACTCCTGGTGGAGTATCCCTACCGACATCTTAACAGGAAGGGTCTGGAAGCGAATAGGGCCCCTGGAAGAACAGTGCCATAAATCGCCGAGACCACCAATGGAGTGGTGAGGGGTGAAATGGTAAGGTTCATGGAAGATGCAGTTCTCTAGTCCATAAAGTTGCCAGCAGCTCCGGAATCCAGATAAGCCAAGGCTGAGTGGGAGGAAACGCCAACATGAAAAAAAACAGAAAGAAGGAGATGAGTAGGTGACTTTTCTGGGTCCAATACTCCACCTTCCAGATGTATTAGACCCGAGCGTTTCCCGGACTAAATGAGCATGTGTCACGAAAATGACATTTGCCCCCACAGTAGAGACACAGGATCAGAGTTCTCCGCCTAGCACGTTTCTCAGGAGATAGCCTGGTCCGACACAGCTGCATGGGTTCCTCAGCTGGCAGGAGATGCTCCACTTGTTGAAGAGAGGAGTTCAGGCTGACTAAGGACCAAGGAGTGCTGGCGTCGCTTTTCTAGGATCTTTTCCTGAAAACGAATATCTAACTGGTTACACAAGGAGATAACTTCGTCCAGATCAGTGGGGATGGTTCTTCCAGCTAATTCATCCTTCACTCTATCAGAAAGGCCATGCAAAAAGGTTGCGACTAAGGCCTCATTGTTCCAGCTCAGCTCAGCCTCAGTATGCGGAAATGAAGAGCATACTGTCCCACAGAAGCAAACTCTTGGCGGGGAAGCGTAAAATAAATTAGACAGGCTAGAAACCACTGGGTCGTTCCTCTCCCACAGAGGGTCAGCCCAAGCTAAAGCCTCGCCGGACAGGAGAGAAATAATATAGGCCACCTTTGCCCAATCAGACTGGAAGTTTTGAGGCTGGAGTTCGAACTGAATGGTACACTGGCTAAGGAACCCTCTGCAGGCCTTGGAATCCCCAGAGTAACGGGACGGAGCTGGTAAGTGCAACGGGTTAGCGGCTGCGACTGTAGGTGGAGCTGATACGGCAGCAGGTTGAGGTTGTCGAACTGGGGATTCTAAGGAGGCATGAAGTTGTTCAAAGCAGGAAGCCAAATCCTGAAGGAATCGCATCACCTGGATTAGATTCCTGGTTCTCGAGTCTGCGGCTATGCCCTGCAGCTGATCATCGGCAGGTAGCGGCACATCAGCCGGGTCCATGGCCGTGCAAACTGTCAGGTCACCTGAGGCCAGGTAACAGATGGACACAGTTGGGGTCAGGACTGCACCGCTATGGTAGTGGACCCTACGGCTGACTGCTGCAAATGGAACCCTGGGTGGTACAGGAAGGCAGGTCCACTGGGGCACAAACATGGATCCCACAGGGAGCTAGAACATAAGATGCCCCAGGGCGCAGAGTCTAAGAGCCAGCAGGTGTTCACCAGAGCCTCTAGTGGTGAGGATGGACTACACTGCAGCTGACTCCAGGTCGCGGCCCCCAGGGTCTTCCAGCTCACGCTTATGGTAGGCTATAGGAGGATAAGCTAAAGGTCGGGCGACTAGCAGACAAGGATAAATGGAGAACAAGCAAAGGGTCAGGGTCACAAGAAGGCAGGGATAGTCGAGAACCCGCCAAAGGTCAGGGTCACAAGCAGGCAGGGATAGTCTGAAACATGCCAAGATCGGTAACAGAGACAAACGTAGGGCACACGGCAAGCAG